>JAOEHI010000007.1:3885386-3924284 GCA_025447815.1 Percopsis transmontana | reverse complement strand
AGAGAGAGAGAGAGAGAGAGAGAGAGAGAGAGAGAGAGAGAGAGAGAGAGAGAGAGAGAGAGAGAGAGAGAGATCTGGACACTCCCAGACAGACACGGTGGACACGGTGGAAGTACAACCAACACTTCTCTCCAGAGCAGAACTCTTCGAGTCCTCACGGCATCGCACGGCAGGTAGGGACTCTGGTCTCCAAACCTCCACAGCCTGGCTGGATTTATTCACTACACAATTAACACAAGAATATGGCTTTACATAATTGGCTGCACTTATTTAATATGCATTTTGAAACTTTTGTTTCTTTTCACATTTAGGCCTATTATTACCAAGGAGCTCAATATGTTTTATTTTCACTGTCCGCCTCAACTGGACGCGGAGTGCTGCCGCTCCAACACATGTAAGTACCACAATAATGGCACGATTCAATATAAATTTCACCAGACAACTCCGTTTTAAGTGCTTGAGAATCAGTCGTTTTCTTAACGATGCATACGAATACAAGCCTCTATCCGGTAAACTTTTTAAAATGCTATAGGCTACCGGTGCATAGCAGTGCGTGTGTTTGACAGACTGCATAGCTTGTGTGCGTGGTCAGAGTAGCCTACAGTATGGGTTTGTAATTTTTAGTCATCTGCACCACTTTTTTGTTGATATTGATATTGCTGGGTTGGCCAGCCAGGGTTATTGCATGGTAATACATAACTAAACCACCCAGTCCACGTTGTGTTAGTTGTAAACATGTTGTGGCGTGCTCGGGAGTATAAAAGCGCAGGACAGTTTCGCCTCGAGCCAGAGGCTGCTGTTTGGTCCCGGGCACAGATGTTCGGTGACGGCTCTTAAATTTCCACATATCATGTTCCATGCACTTAATCCAAAATACAGCAGATTACACGCCTTCTCTCTTAAGTAAACGTGTAGGCAATTAGGCTGCTAAAGTCTGGAACCAACTTGGGGCTGTTTGTTGTTTTGTTTCTAAAATATTGAGTTCGTACCCCCCCCCCCCCTACAACTATTGAATTCATTTTAATATATGTATGGAGTTTTAAAGTCTCTTTTGGTTCTTATTTCCTTTCCAGTGAATTCAAGCGGATTTGCCAACCACGCCCCAACTGATTTTGATGATGGATTTCTGCGTAGAAAACAGCGCAGAAATAGAACTACCTTTACCTTACAACAGGTAAACATGTTTCACTACAAATGTCTGAAAAATGTTAATCGAATGTATATAAATATTACGTAAGATAATGCGTTCGAAATGTAACATTAATCAAGCTGTTTTTTAAATTGTTTGCATTGTGCTTTTAAAACTATTAATTAAATAGAAGCTACAAAACATTAACCATATTGTTGATGACAGTGCAGTTTACAATTCTAAATTAATCTAATGCAGCCACCGACCAAGGCCAAGAAGTTCACATAAATTGTCGTTATTAGGTAGACAGGCATATGTGTTTATATAATTTGTTCAAAACGTGGAAAAATGAATCCTTATAACCCAGACAGAAATGGCCATGTTTTCTCTTATTTGTTCTCTGTCTTTTATTCTATGTGAATAATAAAATTGAGAAAGTTATTTTAAACTAATATTTGTGTCCAGTTGGAGGCTTTGGAGGCTGTGTTCGCCCAGACACACTATCCTGATGTGTTCACGCGAGAGGAGCTGGCCATGAAGATTAACCTAACGGAGGCACGCGTCCAGGTGAGAGAGCCAGCGCGGTCCCACACGGACACACACATAAAGAGTTCTGAGCACGTTTGACCAGAGAGGGTAAATTAAGCCACTCTGTCATTCTAGCGATGCACTTTAATAACATCAACATAATGGTGAATATTAGATTAGCTTGATTAATCGGTCATTCATAATTAACCAGCGATAATGTTCTTCACTAATTTGTCCGCGTCTCAAAGGTAGGAATACATCATCCAGGCAGATCCATTTCTGGTAATGTAGACAGAAAACCAAAGGCTTTTAGAGAGGTCAAAATATAATATAGCCAAAACACACACACACTCCCCCCCCCCCCTCTCTCTCTCGTTCTCTCAGAGATAGAGGGAGAGAAGCACAAAAACATACAGACACACACCTTAAATCTAGCAATTTATATTCTGCTCCTGCCATGCACATATGCGCGGTTATAAACTTGGCCATATGTAATTAAGTTATTTGTCCTGTATGTAATTTCCTGCATTCCAGATTTGCTTTTGGGTTTTGTTGTGCGAGCAGATCTAATTGTGGGAAATATAATAGTTTGGTTTTTGTTCCCCTGGGTCATCTTACTATCGCTTTAACCCAATGGCGGGGTTGATAATGGAATCCAGCGCTGTAAATTACGGATTGTAAACAAATTATTCCACTCTAATCCGATTACCACATTCCTATTATTAAATCTGAACATGAATCCACCACAGTATGCAGGGATATTAAACTTACATTATTATTAGAAAATAAATTTCCTTTCTGTTGTAGTGTTGTTGCCCCCCTTTTTGTAAAGTGTCAATGGGCCTCCCCCGCATTAAGAGCACGCGACAAATTGAGATTAATGGAGCAATTATAGCCCATTCAGAGACTGGGGGCGCGACTTCTAGCTGGAAGGTGCAGGGGTGAGATAAGTCCATTCGTCGTATTGTTGTCCTGCCACTAAACTGTTGTCCTTTCTTTATGCCGAATGAATGCACGTGTTTTGTTTGGCTGTTGACATCATTTATACCTCCCACACAATGGGACGGACGCTCCTTTCCGCCGCGGACGGATTCTAACCTCTATTCACACATCATGATTAATGCGTGCGCAAGCGGAGTCTTAATCGAATCTGATGTTGTCAAACAATCACTAAATAGGGAAATAAACGACTTCATCATTGCTGCCTCTCTCTCAGGCAGCGCGACTGTCAGTGGGAAGTCATTAAAATATGATAATGAAAAATTGCTCAATTAAATGTTGTTATAGGCAATGACCTTCATTCAATTAAGAAAGCCTACAAGAACTTGGCTGTATGTGTTCTCAGTTGGACGAATGACGAAGTTTTGGATAAGTCGTATAGACAATGGAAAGTTACTGAAGCAAACACATCGTTTTACAAGTGACCAGACAGATGCTTCTAGATCTGTTTGTTAGGAAAATACTACGATTAGATAGGTAGGCTACAGTCTACTTTTGATTCTGTTTATTGGTGCACGAGCACCAAGGGGTATTGTTTCGGTGAAAATGAAAAAAAAAACACATTTGAAATCAACATAAGAAAATGCATAGTAAAAAAAATATAGTGAAGAAAGAAAAAAACTTTGGTGTAAAAAAGACAAATTTAATAAAGACGATATCGTCTTCAGAAGACAGTTCAGTATCAGACTCTCCAATCTAATTAAAAATAGATTAGTTTCAAATTAAATTCAAATAATACTTAATTTCTTTGCTATTCGTCTAACAAATTTTCTCTCTCAATTTGTTTCATTTTCTCTTTCCTTTTCTTTCCTTTTCTCTTCTTTATCGCCCCCTCAACGCAGGTGTGGTTCCAGAACCGCCGAGCGAAGTGGAGGAAAACGGAACGGGGGAGCACAGAACCTGATGGAGGAAAGGAGCAGATGAGTGAGGGGACTCCGCCGACCCGCAGCATCAACCCTCAGTCCCCAGTGGAGCAGAGCAGAAAACACAGGGAGCCTCTGGAGATGCAGCAGAGGTGAGAGACGGGCGTCAGACTGTTGTTGTCAGAGTCCATGCGGGTTCACACAGCAGACGGAATGTAGCCTAATGTAACATGTGGTAGGAGGAAGTTACAAGCAACCTGACAGCAACGGCTAGCATTTGACATCTCCTTGAGCAAGGCACTGAATCCCTATGTCCCTGAAGTCTATAGCAGAGCTGCAATATGCAATATCCATATCCCTCCAGGGATGTTTCTCTCCAGGGTGAGCGATGTAAACTACAATTTCTTAATGTTCGTTTAATGTTGTTAATTAAGACTTGGGAGTGGGGGGGGGTTACTTTTTGAGAAATGACTCCCACAAAAATAACATATTCCGATTTTCAGCACCACTTCTTTAAGAAATATAACACTAAGCATATTATATATAGATATATACTGTAAATAACCATGAACAACATTGTAAAATTGACAGACATTTTATAAAAAATATTGAAATCATATTTAAAGATTTTAGATTTCGCGTCCCCCCTAAAAGCATTCCGCTGTTTAAAAACTGCCTGAAATAATACATTATGGCCATGTATACAAACATCTATATAGTTCACACATATATGCAAGATTTATTGATTTATTTATACATGATGTTATACAGGATTTACAATTCATTAGGCACCCATAGTGTGCCATTGTGTCAGTAGATAATAGGCCTGTATGTCTTTGTTGCTTCAGTATCAACCGGACAGTGGGCTCTGCGGGTCCATTCTTCCCCTCATGCATTCCAGGGACCCTCCTCAACTCTGCCACCTACGCCCAGGCCCTCTCCCAGGTGGCCACGCTGAAAGGTAACGGGACCACAGCACCCGCACTGTGGAGTGGAGGATGGCTGCTTATGAGGATACTCATGAAGATGTCTGTCTCTCCTCCTTGTTCCAGGAAGTGGCCTGTGCTCCTGTTGCGTTCCCGACCCCATGGGCCTGTCCTTCCTGCCGCCCTACGGTTGCCAGGGCAACCGCACAGCCAGCGTGGCCGCCCTGCGCATGAAGGCCCGCGAGCACTCGGAGGCCGTGCTGCAGTCCGCCAACTTACTAGGGGCCGCGCCTGGGTCCGGGCCGGACGTGGGGCCGCTGTCCGGAGCCACAGGGCCCGGGGTAGGGAGGCCTGCGCTCGGCCCCGCCCTGGAGGTCTCCGCCCCCTCCGGCGCCTCCGCGGGACGAGGGGGAGACAGGTCCAGCCCCGTCCCGGGGAGCAGGGCTCCCGTCACAGGCAGCGGCCCCGACAAACATCCCCACTGCCCCAAGGAGCCCCTGGAGAAGAAGTGAGGCGCTGGACGTGTGTTGTGGATTTACTGGTACTTTGTGTGTGACCGTGCCTGTTATTACCCTGCTCTGCTTCTCAG
The DNA here is from genome assembly GCA_025447815.1 of Percopsis transmontana. Taxonomy (NCBI): domain Eukaryota; kingdom Metazoa; phylum Chordata; class Actinopteri; order Percopsiformes; family Percopsidae; genus Percopsis; species Percopsis transmontana. The sequence goes on along the minus strand of JAOEHI010000007.1, from coordinate 3,919,250 downwards.
CAACTAAGCGCAGCATGGACTGATTCCTTAAAAGCCTTGGAGGGAGCATTGTTGCTCATATTTATTTGACTGTACAATAATATTGTTTGTTAGAAATACTGAATATTTGGGGGCCGTGTTGTCCCCTACAAGCACAAATGTGATTTTGTTACTGTATCATACATGAATTGTTGGACAGATTTATTATGTGTAAAACACTTAAAACTCGTCAGATAATATGAATTAATGTAAGTATATCTTTGTCATAAAGAAAACATTGAATCTTCAGCAAGATCCTCGTATCCTCATACGAATTTCAACATATCATGCTTTTGGTCAGTGCATGTAAACAGTAAGTGCAGTACTGATGGTAAGAGGTTCAGGATTTAACCGGAATATGGCACGCATTTATGCCATCTGGGTCTATAATCTCAAGCTATTGTCATATTTCCCCTCCTTTTTATTTGACAGTGAAAGTGCACTTTAGTATTAATCATCCATTTTTCAATGTAAATGCGTACATGTGCCAGAATAGCCTGCAGTGTGTTCATCTGTTAACCCAAGGCAAGCTAAAGCAGATTCATTCACAGGGCTGCGGTGTTGCTTTCACACAGTTAGCACATCTGTAGCGCTAGCAGACAGGGAACACTCTGCTCCTGTTGTGACATGTTCTTTAAAACAATTAAAGATGTAGTCGGTCATGTTTCTCTCCTGTTGCCTCTCGCTCCAGCCATCTGTTCTGATACATTATTTATCAGCTTCCCTTAAAGCGGAGAGAGGAGAGGCTCTTATTATTTATTTACTTTTAGGAACGCTTTTTCTCTCTTACTCTCTCTCTCTCTCTCTCTCTCACTCTCTCTCTCTCTCTCTGTCTCTCTCACTGAGAATCATGTGTTTATTAAACCTCTAAAAAGATGATGCACACAATTCATTAATGGTGTATTTACGTTCAAAACAGAACTGGTTGTTGCGCTCGTCATACAGTAGCTTATCAGGGGTGATGTATTTATTATTCATTCATTTATTCATTATTTCTTTAAATATCTGTTATATCCTCTCTGGAGTGACTTGTGACTAAAGAATGAGCTAATCAGATTGAAAATACTTAACCGCAAAACACACCACCAGTAGTCTTGCTGATTCAATTTGCATCCTTGAGGATTTTCAGGAAATTACTTTTGATAGTCAATAACACAATTAAGTAAACTACACACACATTATCATTAATAATTAATAGGAAATTATGTATTACCACGAAGTACTGGTTCAATAATTGATGAGGTGACACCCTGGTGACACGGGGGATCGAGATAATGTCAGAAGTCTGGTGGTACATAGAGCACAAAGTACTTTTACTGTTATTCACTATGTTGCATGCTTTTATTACTCCACAAATACTGAAATAAAGTAAAGATACCTTTACTGTCTGGCTTTCCCTCATGATTTAGATTACTTAAGATACTGTACCTTGTGTTTTTTATATTATAGTTCTTTTTGTTTTTACATACAAATTACAGGTTAGTCAAAATAAAGTTTTTATAATTAAAAACACAATGGCTCATTTTAGTATTTTTTGGAAGACCAAACTTTGCAGTAGGTATTAACTCATTCTTCAAAACACAATGCCTCTATAAATACATCAATAATAAGCATAACACTAATACAATGATGTTTCTTTAAGTGCACGAGAGCGCTCTATACTAAGCCCCATGCATGACATGGCAGCCCACGATAACACAATATCCCCTTTACAAATAGGATTCTTTTCCAAGAATGTGCCAGTACGAGGAACAGAATCCAGCCAACTCACACAAAAGATGCGTAAAACACATTTAGTATCCCCAAAATTGAATACAGTAGTTTTGGAATTGAATCATTACCCAAACCAAAGTAAGCTGAAGTTTTAATGACTCGGATCATCATTAAGTTCTGCGTAGTGCCCCTAATTCACTGCTTTAATATTTAATAAACAAGTCAAGTTGGTGTTGACATTCAGCTGTGCATGTGGCATCATTGATAATTTTCTGTCACCTAAAAAAAAGTCCTGAGGCGGTTTTGTGATGCATTGTTATATCAAATTAGCTGGAGAGCGGCCAGAAAAGCAGACAAATGTGGTGAATTTGGGGGACAGCAGTTGAACTCTGTTCTTATAGCACAGTTAATGGGCTTCTTTTGTTACAGTAATGAAATATTTTGCAGGGATGTAGAGAAACATGTTCTGAAACAGGGAGACGTACCACACACAGAAAAGTACACACTACAAACACACACACAAACAAAGAATAATTTTCCTGGGCGTTACTGGTACTGGACATAGAGAATTCCTGGATTCAACCAAGGAAGGGCCAAAACATCCACCGACATCACTGCTTTTAATTCACGCATCAGTGGTGATCAATCAATTAGATTCAGTTAAGCGAATGTCTGAATGGATATATACTACAAACATAGCATATTTGAATGCAGCAAGTGAGCTCCTGTCTGCTGCTGTCCAGCACATAACCACAGCTGTGTTCCTACTCACTCAGCAAGGAAAAAGCTGCCTGTGTCCTCACTTGTGAATAAATGTTTAAAAAGTCCAGGTGAAATACTACAGTACTACAGAAAAGGAGATCGCTGTAGAAAAATAATACTGAGCAGATGTCATGCTTAGGATCAAATGCAACAGCATCAGAAATAGGGTAGGTCAAATAATGGATTGTCTTTACCCAGTGTGACCACTAGAGGTTGTGGTGAGCAGGGAACCTGACTTTTACTAAATTAAATTAATTTCAAGTATTTCTGTCATTCCAGACACAGGAACTGTTTTTTACATAAACACAAACACAAAATTACATTCAATAGTAAAATATATGAAACATTCAGAGAAAGTAGCTGACCTGGACATCAGTAAAGCTTTCATGCATATAATCCACAATATTAAGACAACTAAACGTCAGAGAGGGGTGATATGGGAGGGGTGGGTGGGAGATAAGTTAAAGGTAATAGAGGGAAAAGTGCAGTTAGCTGGTCAGATAACGTAAGGCTAAGTGTGTATCTGTGAGTGTGTGTGTGCGTGCGCACACATACACATGTGCCGGCGTGTGTCTCCATTAGCGGCCATGTGTGTGTGTCCATCAACCAGCCTGGCCAGTCCCGCGTTTGCCAAAAATCCTGGGAGGCTATCCACTAGCTGGCCTATCTCCTATTATAGCAGATACCCTACCCCCCCCCCCCCCCCCCATGGCCTCTTCTGCCATGGAGGGAGGGGTGAGACTGTAGCCAGGGAGATGAAACTTTCAGCTCCTCTCCGCAGGTCTAACTAGGGTGCGAACCAGACCACCGTTTAAACGATGGGTTAAAGGAAAGACTTTCTTAAATAAAATGTCTCAAAGTCATCAAGGGCTTACTAATTTATTTCCTATTAATCTTAATCAATTTCTGTAATGGTCTTGTCTAAGGCCAGTCTTTCCTCTAAGTCAGACGTGTGTGTGTGTGGGGGGGAGAGAGACATGTTTTTTGATCTTGTGTTATATCTCAAAAAATCTTATAAAATTATTGTAATAGGTGTACAGTATTTGAATAAAACATGTGTCTGTGTGTGTGTGTGTGTGTGTGTGTGTGTGTGTGTGTGTGTGTGTGTGTGTGTGTGGGATCTACAGCTACTTGTTGACACTCTGTGGTGCTTGTCTGTGCTGTTCAATGAAGAGGATGCCACTTCACATTGAGGCCCTGGGTTATTTATGTCTCCCATGGGACTGCCTGCTCAGAGCCCACAGACTCTGCATTATAACAAACCTAGCAATAACCTGCCTTCATTTCAAACCTAAAATCTCTTCAGCCAGTTCTAACTATCTTTTACAGTCACTGACAGTTAGCTGTCCAGATTTATAAATAGTTGAGAGGCTGTTTGTTTCATCGGCCTGACACTCGACACCAAAGGAACTCTCTGCACCGCATGCTAGCGCAAGGCTTAATTTTGTCCCCAATGGTGGACACTCTCACTGGGACAACTCCTCTATTACTGTCTGGTCGCTGGCCTCGAGACCCGGTGCCTGCCTCTACCCGGGAATTTAAAGGCCTATGGGTGGACTACATATAGGTTTTTGCTTTTTCTGATTCTTGGCCATTGGAGGAGATTGAACTGTGAAGAGTATCTGGGCAGAAGCCAACTGACAAGGCCTTTCTAGGAAGAGAAAACTTTTTGAGGATTATCAAAGGGAAACTCCTTGGCTATGGAATATAAGACTGAAAGGTACATGACAAGGTTACTTTTTCATTAGAAAAACAAGAGATGTTTACAATAAAATTGGCCACATTTATTCATACTACAGTAACAAGCTTACAGTTTTACCTTCCATTTTGACTTTTGTGATGTAGCATTCTCAACCTCTTCTAAAGGCCTATTCTTAGGACTATATTGTGCAGTATTTCATTGAACAGTGTTTCATGGACATTTACAGACATTTCATTATGTCGTTTCTGCTGTTAGCAATGACTTAGCTCTTGTACTGTCCACCTTTGGACCTGTGATTCTTCTGAAACGAGGCCTATTTGGTGTCAGGTTTTAGACCCTTCATTGGACAGAAATAAACCTGCCACATACACAGATGAGAAGTTTCACATGCAGGAAAATGAGTATAGAGAGGGACTATTATTATAGAGTTACAGTAGCCTACATGCACACAATTTTGAGTAATTTATGGAGTAATTCAGGGAGTTTTACAGATAGCTTCTGTGTGACATACAGATTGTTTATATTACCTTCAAACCTAGACATAATGTGTTGTTATTTTTGACAATGGCAAAGGTAGAAACAAGGTCGGATTTCCACAGAAATAACATTCATTAATTTCTTCATGTGTATTGTGTCTAAATAGAATGTATGCCATAAAATAGACACCAAGAAATTTGTTTTAGTGTACATCTAATAGAGGTGTCTGGAAAGATCTTTGTTTTTACAGTACTGTGAATTCTTCAACATCCTTGCATTTTAACACGGGTCTTGCTCTGTTATCATCCTGTTTGTCCCAGTGGGATATGCAGCTGATGGCCTGTAGATCAGTGGCTCTCAAAAAATTTGACCAATGACCCCCAAATATAAGTGTTTCATGTACACTGGAAATAAGAATACTAAAATTATATAACATATACAACCTTAAACCTTGAAAAGAGGACTTAATCTAGAATTAAAAAAATCTTCTCAGGACTGCTACAAAAAGCAGAGTCCAGAACCCCCCCCCCCACTTTGAGAACCACTGCTGTAGATGCATAGGAGATGGACGGCCCCCAGGTCATGGGGTATTAATGGAACACCAGATATTTTGGGAAAGGTGAAGGCTGCCTGGCAGCTGCAGTAAATTTAACCAGCACATACCCATTAAGTTGCCTTATGTAGCCCCCCTACGCAAAAGCTTATAATTATTTTCCGACAACTGCAACGTTTTATTGTTGAGTATTCTCTCTCTACCACTAACACTGAAGCCATTTTTCTATTATTAACATTAAATGCTCTGGATGTTGTTATTCTTAAATTGTTAATATGTCAAAATACAATTCACAATGATACCTAAATGATCCTCAGAATCTATTATGGTTACAATTACTAATTTATAATGCATGGCCCCATGCTTGCGCACATGTTAACGTCATAGTTTATGAAGCATCCTCTTTCCCTAAAATAACTCACGTGAGATAGTGTTCTGTCTTTACTGTGCCCAGCAACAGGACAGCTCTGTTCCCCACATCGCTGAAGGTCACTGCAATCTCCTGGGAGGATTGTCAAGGCTGTTTCAGACACTGCATGCATAACATGGACATTTAATTGACAGAAAATGGATCCTGGACATTCACTAAACATAAAGCAATATAATCTTAATGTGTAAAAAAGGCACCGTCAACTGCACTGTTCAGAATGTGTAGTTATGTGAATGTTGTCCGGACTAACTGTTCTTTTGCTTATTCTGCAGGAAAGCAAGGAATACATGGATTGTTTCAGGACTGAGAAAAACCCACATGCACACCAATGTTCTAGGAGCTACCATCTGCCACACACCCTAAGGGAGAGCCAAACTCAGGCCCCTGCAAACCCCTCTGGCAGAGTGTATGTGTAGTCCTGAGATCTGTGCGTGATAGATTGCATGAATGACCGAACGGCTGAGCAGGAGACAGGGCTTCCACCATGACTTCACTGGAGAAGCGCCACTCGAGCCGAAGGAGGGGCAGACACCGTAAGCACAGTGAAGGTGGCTACAGTGACACCTCTAGCGGCGGGTCCCTCCTGGATGAGACCGATCGCGAGGTCAGAAATTTGACCGACCGAGCATTCAGGAGCCTGTGTATTGGAGATGAGGCCGTTTACAATGACTCAGACCTCTGCACCTCCTCTCCATACACTCAGAAAGAGAGGCAGCAAGCCTTTGACCAGGGTGGCCAGGGCTTTACAGTCGAGGACAGAGAGAGAGAGGAACTTAAGCGAGCTGCTCAGGAAAGCTTCAGCTTCCGAGTGCAGCAATATGACAAACAGGACTTGATCCAGGGAGGGCTGTACGGAGCTGCCACCCAGGCGGATCCACAGTGGAGGGATTATGGGGAAGGGAGGAGAGAAGGGAGGGTTTCCGCCACATTCCAGCGCTCCTTTGTGGATATGTCACAGCAACAGAAGTCTCTCAGCCAAGAGCATCTGTCCTTCCTCAGTAATGGATCTATGGAATTGGGTTCGCAGCAACGCAGGAGTCGCTCTAGAGTCTTCTCACTCATCAAGGCTTTCAACAATGAGGGCTACCGAGACGGAGGGGGTTTGGATGGTAAACTCCAGGACTGGAACAATGACACAAGTTGGGACAAATCCGCTCTTATGAGCATCGAGAGGGAACTTTGCGAATTCTCTACTGCATACCACAAGGACTTAAACAGCCATGCTTTCCCCTCGACTGGCCACTTCTCATCCCAGGAGAGATTCTACTCTACTGAGGTAGCCACTGCGGTGACTCACATGGACGCTGCATCTTCCTTCAATAGATCCTCCCACAGTAAACATAGCATGTCCACACAGGTCAATTCTAACTCCAACTTCTTTATACATAGCGAGTTTAGCCCCTTTAGAGTATGGAGGGACCATAACAGGTTTCCTTTCCAACATGGAGACGTCTCTGGGTTCATGCCTCAGGCAGAGTTCCCTAAATGGTATGAGACGCCGCTGTACAAAGAGCTATCACTAAGCTCCCAACCACATGCTCCCTACATGTTGGAGCAGAGGGGGGTTAGACTTCAGAGGAGAACTCTTGAGCCTGTGGCTCCTCTCCCTCCTCCAAGGTCCACCTCAACATCAACATTGCTCCAGAAAGCGTCTGCCCTGCAGAGAGCGTCTGCCCTGCAGAAGCGCTGTGAGTCAGAGTTGGCTGGAAATAACCCCCCTTGGAAACGAACGCATAGCCTGGGAACAAACCGGCTCCCGTCACAACGCCCCTCAACGGTGTCCCCCACAATCGAGATGTCCCGCCGTGTCCGGGACACTCTAAGCTCCATCAGTGACCTCCAGCAGAAGTTCACGAGGATGACATCAGAGCAAACTGTGATGACAGCAAACCAGCAGGGCATCCTACACAGCAATGACAGTTTAACTCCCTTCATCAACAACAATACCGCTGTGACAATGGAGCCAAATGTTTTCAGCAGCAACACCACAGCTCCTCTGAACATCAGCCAGATGCTGACACCAGTGATCCACACACAAGGAAAGACGGATATAGCAGAGGTCCAGCAGTATGTGGTTTCACCGCTAATTGTTGAACACGCTCCTGTGCAGGCTGAGAGCAGGGGAGCTACCCCTGGGATGTCCAGTTACAAATCCAGAGCAACTAGCCTTCTGTTTAACCTGAAAGACAACAGAAAGAGAGTGAAAAGCACCTACAGCCCAAACAAATTTAAAGGTTTGGAGATAATGGACAAAAAGCAGAATAGCAACGAGCCCAGAGACATAGTAATAGATATACCTGACTTCTCAGATACAGACATAGGACTTCCCCAGGTGCTAGTGCAGGAGGAAGGAAGCATAGTAGATAACATGTCACATCAAACTTTACAAGGACCTTATGGTTCTGGGATGCTACTTACAGAGTGTCCTCCTCAGCTCACAACAGCACATAAAAGCCAAAACATAGAACACACACCAGGTAGTTACCAAGTTGAGATGGCTTGTCAATCTGGGTTTATTGCATGCACACAGGAAAATGACACCAGCAATCGGCTGGCTAATGGACAGTTTCTTCAAGAACATGTATCATTTAAACCTTATAAACCAGATGAGATTGATATAGTAGGGACCCTGGCAGGTGATTACAGGCAGGCACGCTCCAATAAATTAGGTGTTTCTAAGACAATGCCTGACAATGCATACTCCCCACTCCTTAAAGATAATCTAAGCCCTATATCACCCTATTCAAGTTTAAACTCTACCAGGCTAAATGTTCACTATACTCCACAAACTGAACACCAAATAACAAAGGAAAGTGCTGAGCAAAATATAATTCAACCGAAAGGAAAAGAATTGGCAAAATCAGATACATATGGACAAGTGAAAGAATACAAAAAAGGTTACTGTGGTGTATCCTCCCAGGATAGTTGGAAACAGTACCAACAAGACACATCGACAGCGGGTCTAAATGATGGCTTAACCTGCCCATGGAACAAAGTGATAGCTTCTTCAGAGAAAGAACAATCTGCACAGGCCTTGCAAAGAGCAAGCATGAAGAGGTCTTACCATCCAGAGGAGAACAAACAAGGAGAACAATGCCACTTGAATATGAATGTAGAACGGGAGAAAACAGCACTAAGGGATAACTTGGTCGAAGGAACATCTTCTCTTCCACAAAAGACTGTGTACAACACGCCCTATCAACCACTGGTCAGTCCTAACGTTTCAAACCAACCACAGCAATATGTGTCACCTACTACTAACCCTGCACTCACAGACACTACAGCTCATGGAAAGTGGTCTCCTGGTACATTGCATGACAAATGTGAACTTCAAAAACACCATTGGCACAGTGAGAAACATGAAATCAAGGAGAGTTTTCTGCCATGGAAGGTTCATACAGGGGAAGAATACAAAAAACGAGAACAAGAAGTTGATCAGAAGAAACAGTATGTTTCTTTGCAAAAAGAGAACCAAGCGCTTGGAGATCAACAAAAAGGAATTAAACCTCAATATAACCACAGTAACCAGGGAATTTCACTATCAAGTGCTAAACATAGACAATGTATTGAAAATGCCCCTACAAGTCAGATGTCAGAAGGACAAACCAGTGAGGTTAAAGCAGAACAGATCACATCTGACCATACCCGGGTAGACGTGCTTGTAGCACAGCAGACACCGGAGTACGACACACAGGAGAGGGACACAAGAGAAGAGGCTTTTAAAACACAACCAGGTACAGCAGAAAAGAATGATGCACAGCAAGTCACAGCAGTTCAGTGTAGAGATGCGTCGGTGAGAGGTGAACTGGAAAAGACAAAGCAGGTGGGGAGAGGGGAGCTCCAAGCAGAACAGGCAAGAAAAGAAGAAAACAAAGAGCAAACCAGAGCACAGAAGGCAACAGAAGAGCAAACTAAAGCCGAACACTACAACACAATACAACAAGAGCTGGATGAGAAGGCCACAGAGAGACAAGCCAAAGCAGAAAGGGTTAACGAACAGATCAAAGCTCAACTAGCAAAGGCAGAGAAAGCAGAGCGGGACAGAACAGAGCAAGTTAATGCTGAACAGGCCAGGAGAGGATTAATAACAACAATACATTTTAAAACAGAGAGAATTGAAGCAGGGCTAGATGAGGCAGACTGGAAAAGAGCCGAGCCAGTGGACGCAGGGCAGACACAAGCAGAACAAGGAGGAAACGTAAAGAGAGACCAAGTTAAACATATAAAATCACAACAAGCTCAGGTGGAGCAGGCTGAAGAGCAGAATAAAGCACAACAGAATATAGAAGAGAAGGTCAAAACAGAAAAGCTTGTTCAAGATAAAGTCAAAAAAGTGCACAGTGAAATTAAGGAGGCAGCTCAGGGTAATGTAGAGCAAACTAAACCACAACCAGACAAAACAGAACTACCTAAATCACTGCCAGACAAGGCGGAAGTAGCTAAATTAGAGCAGGCAAAAGAGCTAGCTAGAACAGAGCTGTCTAAGGAAAAGCAGTGTAAAGCAGATATATATAAAATAGAAAAAATAAAAGCAGCAGCAAAATCGAATGCAAAACAAGCAGACACAGAGAAAGTCAAACAGGCAGATAGAGTGGAGCAGGTCAAAACAGAATTAGCTAAGGCTAAAGCTGAGCTAGCCATGATAAAGGAGAAAATGAGGGAAGTACAACAAGAGAAAGTCAAAAATATTGTCTCAAAGGAGGTTAGAGAAGAGAGCAAAGCATATGACATGGCAGCAGACAAGCATATAGAGAATGACAACTCCATTGTAAACAGATATGGAGTTCAAGCTGATAGAGGATATGATGACTATGAACGTGTCAGACAGAAATATGGGTTTACTATTGCACCTTCAGCCAGCAAAACCCCCACTCCAAGTACTGTTTCTTCAAAGGATGACAGCCAGAAGTCAGCAGCAGCTGTCACTGAAGTTGCAGCCACAACAAGCAATATAAGTTTAAAGAATGGAGACAACCCTACAAATACAGTTGTTGGAGCTGAATATAGAGAATTGAACAGTAATTACAATAAAGTCAAAGAAAACCAGTATGTTTATAGTGAGTCATCCAAAGAATTCAAATTATCAAGGGATGCATTTCTGCCTGTTAATGAAAGAGAAAGTAACAAAACAATCACTGATAAAACAAATGATGATGAGAAGAATGAGAATTCTGAAAAATTTGAAACTTTGAAACAAAATGCAGATGTTTCACTGCTAAGAGATTCTGATTTGGCTAAAGCCTTGTCCCTTGAAAGAAAACCTAAGCCAACAGATCATAGCGTAGTCCCAGGTAAAGATTCACATTCTACAGCTTTCAGAGCATTATCTCATAAAGAGAGAGCCCAGACCAAGCAGGAAATACTAACATCTAAGATAAAAGCACATGCTGAAAAGGAGATTTCTGCCATTAAAGAACGGGGTTTTGCTAAAAGAGATATACACAAAAATCCCACTAAACATTTCATAAGTGGGAGCAGTATACGACAGAAGCCACCCGCACAGGAAGATAGTAAAGGGCATGAAAACATGAACTCCAATATTATTACACCAAATCCACTAGTAGATTCCACAGGGATGGAACCAGTTAGGTTTTCAAATCCCAGGCCTACTACGGCATCAAAGAAATCCTCACAACCCACAGTGGAACAACAGGAGAGTCACTCACAAAAACAAGTACCACAAGATGTCATGAAAAGCAAAGACATTGTGATACAGCAACCAATGGAAACAAATCAACCTAAATATAAAACCAAGAGCATAAATGAAGAGTTGAAATATAAACTGAAGAAAGAGGAACAATCTGAAATCAAGTCACCAACACAAATGAAACAACAGGCTGGAAATCAAGAAGTGATTCACAGCGGAAACTCCGGAAAACTGAAAGAGGAACCTAAAAGCAACCCTGCAATACATACTGACCTACTCAAGAAAGATGATGCATTAAAGATAAAAAAAGTCATTCAATCATCCAAGCCTCAAAGTCCACCTTCAGAAATTATGGAGAGTAAATGCAAAGAGGTTCTTGATGATTCAACTCCATCACTGAAACTGGTCATTGGTCAAATAGACAGCAATGCACCTGATGACAACTTGCAGATCATGGGAATAATGGTAACTGTAAGAGAGAGAAAGCCATCTTTGAGCAATAATCTACTAGATAAAAATGTTAAACAAGAGACAAGAGAAGCACAAGAACAAGAGAAAGACAGCACAAACCCAGAGCCGGCTGATAACATTAAAAACAATCCTCACTCAGAGCAAAGCAAAGGACATCATTCTTCAGATGCTGACCTTGAAAAACAAAAGGACAGCGTTGAACTGCAAACACAGCCTCTACATGACAAAACTGAAGTTAATAATAATATTCATCGTATTGAACATGAAATGCAAAAAGCCTCAAATCAGAAACCTCAAATGTCAAAAGACAAGACTTTAGTCAGTAAGAAAAACACAATTTCGAAAGAGGTAACATCCACACTATGTGATGTATTCAAAGAAACTCTACTCCATGATCCAGAGGCTGAAGAAGTTGAGCCTCACACAGTCGTTAAACCTCCTAAAAATAAAATGTTGGCTGAAACCCAACCCCTCCTCTTAAAACACGGGGCAATAGAAAGAAAAGCTAAAGACTACATAAATAAAAACCTAAATAAAAACTCAATGAGAGCTAAGGAAGATGAATTAGAAGTTAATGTTGAAGAGAAGAAACGTAATAAAGCACACACACAGCATAAAGAGACAAATGTGGCACAAGTCGTGGAATCAGTAAACAGCTCCCAGGGATATTCTAGCAGAAGAGATAATGAAAATTCAACAAAGCAGAATCACCTGCCAACAGGAAAAGACCATGTGTTAAAACATGAAGTGAATTCATCGAAAAGCATCAATATAGATGGAGAGAGTGCACCCCTACTGGTGGAAAGTAGAAAGGACACAGAAAATGTTAGTGAAGAGAACAGTCTCGCTGAAGCAAGTGTGCCTTTAGGCAGTATTGCCAACCGGATAATACCAGAGGTAACTGAGAAAGACTGTCTGGAAAAGACAGATAAAAAACAGAACATTAATATTCCTCTCAACATTGTGAGTGGTGTCAGTGAAATCAAACATGTTATATTACCGAGTCCTGATGGTAAAATAAAAACAAAGAGAGAGCAAGACCAAGTCAAACTCTTAACACCACTAAACAAAGAGCTAAAAACAACAAAGGACACTTTGGAGAATCAAAATATATCACCTATCATAAGTCAAGAGGACCTTCCATTGGGACCCAATGATAAACACTGCAATGTAGCTGCAACCAGTGAAGAAACACAGGCAGATAGCAGAAAGTTGGAGGCCTCTGTTGATGTTGACCAAATTATCACATCCACAGCAGAGGAGTACTTTCATGTGCAAAGGGTAGCTAAAGCAAACAATGAACAAAATAACGACAGTGTCATTAGGTTTGACACCGAAAAGCATTCTCTATGCCAAAGGTTAAATGAAGGACAAGCGGAGGGGTCATCAGAAAAAGCCCAGCATGTGGAAAGTGTAATTTTAGAGAGCAATGTAAAACAAATAAGTGTTAAACGAGAAGTACATTTTCTGGATCAAACTAGAATGACAACTATGGAATCCAGTCCAGCGACCTCTACAATGGATACAAAAAGGACAAATACTTACATTAATGATCAGATTTTAAAGCAGAGTGATAGTACTGCAGTCAGGCAAACACACAGAAGTGCAGAGATGCCGGCAGGTCAAGATATTCCTATCACAGAACATGACAAAGACAATAAATTACGAAGCAGGGGGAGGGGTAAAGAATCATTACCAACAAGGGACAATACACCTGATCCAAAGCTTGAAGTTAAGCCTAAACCTAAGGAGAGAGTTTCCACTATACCTGAGATATCAGCAATTGCCGATTATGCCCGATTAAAAGTGATTGTTGCAGATGACAGGCAAGACACAATAAACACTAAACTCCCTCCAGGTAAAAAAGGATTTATTCCAATAATACAGACACGTCATTGTCGACGTCCAGTCTTCACTACTGAGACGCCAGAACCCTCAATAAGCAAGAAACCTTTGACAAAGGAGCCAGAGCTCAGCAATAAAGTGAACAAAGAGCCCACATCCTTAGTATTTTCAACTATGGAGCAAGACCAAAAACGGACTGGGATGTTTAAACTGGGAGAGAAGGAAAAACAAGAAACTGGGCTTCAGGATGGCAAGGCAAATTATGCCATTGCGATTGCTGAGACAATGTTGACAAAGCATCTCAATGAGAGCAAAAGGCCAGCTCTAGCACCCCTTACAACTACAGGAAATAAAGATACCCAAAGGCTCAGTCATGACGAAAAGCAATGCATCGGTCCGCCACACAATCCTTTTACACCTGCAGCAAACTCAGCTTCCTCTGTCAACAGCAAGGCCAGAAACACTTCTCTGCATGAAAACCCTGATGAAGGCTTCAACTACATTCAAATAAAAGGGCCTACAAAAGTTCTGCTGGATGACATACCCAACCCACAGACCACCTTCGGGGAACCGTCTAACATACAAGACAGTACATCAGGTCAAAGGCAAGACCAGAGAATACCAAAACACCAAGACAAAGATATACCTGCAAAAAGTGACAAGAGAAGTCAAGAAAACCAGAGACAAGAAAACAAAACACACCAGCAAGAGTGGAAAGCTGAGGAAAGACAAGCAGAAGAGAAAGAGGAAAAAGTAACAGCTAACAAAGGAGAGGAGAGGAAGGCCAAAGAAAGAGCAGAGGAAATGAGAGTGAAGCAGATGAATGAGGAGAGGAGAGCCGCCCTAGCTGAGGAGGAGAGGAAGGCAAGAGACAAAGCTGCCCTAGCAACCAGGGCAGAGGAGGAGAGGGCAGACAAACAAAGGAGAGAAATGGAAAGGATAGCACCTCAGAAGGAGGCGAGGAGAGCCGCCCTGCTTGCGGAGGAAAGGAGGATGAAGCAGGTTGAGGAGGAGAAGAAGAGAGAAAAACAGAGAGAAGTGGAGAGGAGAGCAGAGGAAGAGCGAAGAACAAAATTGATGGAGGAAATGATATCTGCTCAGAAAGAGAAGGAGACGAGAATAAAAGAGATAGAGGAGAGGAGAGCAAAACGCAGAGAGGAGGAGAGGGCATTGCGGGAGGAGGAGGAGAGGAGAGTAAGAGAGATTGAAGAGAAAAACAGAGCAAAGGAGATTGAGGAGAAAAGGAGAGCAAAGGAGATCGAGGAGAAAAGGAGAGCCGAGGAGGAGAGGAAGATTGCTCTTGTTGAGGAGGAGAGTAGAGCTAAAAAAAGAGAGGAGGAAATAAGGATTGAGCAAGAGAGGAGAGCTGCTCAGACCAAGGAGGAGAATATAAGACACAGAGAAGAAGAAAGAATTGCTGCTCAGAAAGAGGAGGAGAGGAGAGTAGCAGGAGAGAAGCTGAAACAAGCAAAACAAAGAGAAAAACAACAAGACAAAGAAATGGCGGAGAAGAGAGCCACTCAGATAGAGGAGGAGAACAAGCAAAGACAGAGAGAAGAAGAAAGGATGGCAGCTGTAAGAGAGGAGGAGAGGAGAGCTAAACAAAGAGAGGAGGAACATTTAGCTCAGAGGGAGGAGCAGAGGAGAGCTGCATTGAGGATGGATGCTCTCCAGTACTATGCGATAACACCCAAGTCTGAGAGAAGGTCCAGAGATAGACTTCTACCATCCCCTTTACCCCCTGAGAGAACTGTAGACCCTTCCCCAGTAGAGCCAGCTGAGGAATCAGGCTCTAACAGCAGGCCATCTGCACCCCCGTCTCCAGCTTTACCTGCCCACTCCCGCTCCAACACCTCCTCGCCTGCTCTGGGACCTAAACCCACCATGTTCAGAGTGAAGGATATCACCTCCAGGGGCTTCTCTTTCACCAAGTCCGTCAAACCGCGCCTCCATAAGGGTTTTGGGGAAGATTTCAGGGTGGGCTCCCCCCTGGATGGCTGGAGGGGGTCAGACATAGACGACGAGGAACAGGACAGAACGAGGCGGGGTGCTGGAACTCCTGTTCACCAGGACAATGTCACTGGGTCCAACAGGCTGCCAGCGGTCAAAGGACACCTGGCGTTCCAGTCGGCGCCTTCCAGGCAAGAGTACCCAGCTCCACTTGTAGAGCACAGGGCTTACTCCAGAAGAAGCCTAGCTCTGGATGAAGATGACGCTCGCTCTCTCGTCAGCAATGTGTCGGAAGTGGAGAGTTTTGCCACCAGTGCATCAGATCTGGCGGATCTAAAGGGAATTTATGACTATGAGAGGCCGGAGTCAGCCTGCAGCTTCAGCAGTGACGTGGCTCGCTCTTTGGGAAAGCCTCCAACTGTGCCCCCTAAGAGCGAGCAAGCCCTACGTAGGGCCCAAAGACTGACAACACGGAGGATCAAGAAGGAGTTACATAAAGCTGCAACAGAAAGCCCTACCCCGGTGGAGAAACTCTCTGATGTGCCGTCCTCCCCAACCGAGCTGCACTCCCCTAGCCGCCATGCCCTGGCTTCTCCTCACTTCTCTGCACCCATCTCTCTCCCTCATGCCCCAGCACTAGGCTCTGGAGCTCCCTCCCTGACAGAACCTCGACCTCCTCACCGATCTTTCCATGCCTCTCCTCACGCCACTGCCCCCATCTCTCTCCCCATCTCTCTCCCCATCTCCCTCCCTGCTCCTAAAACCGCCGGCATTCCCTGCTCTCCTACACTTCAACGTGCCAACCACCCGGTCAAACAGTACCATGTAGAGCCCAACTATTCCCAGTCCTTCCCACTGACCCAGCGTAAGGTACTACAGGACCCTGGGTCCGGCCAGTACTTTGTAGTGGACATGCCCGTGGAGGTGAAGACCAAGACCTTCATTGACCCTCAGACGGGGAAGTATGTCCAGTTCAACGTGCGCCAGTCGAGTCAGAGTAGCCCTCTCTCCAGTTCTCAGCCTGCTTATTCACAGCCTCGGCCACAACCCCAACTACAGGGCCAGCCACAGCAACAGCCCCAGACCTCTGCTGGCAAGCCCTGTGTACTGTACCAAGGCTACCAGAGCTATCCTCAAGGCTACCAGCCCATGCCCGTCTCCTCTTTACCTCCCCATAGGTCGTCCTCTGGAATGTCAACCCCCTCCGGCACTCCCCTCCGGGTCCCAGAGAGCCAGAACTATGGATATCAGGACAACGAGAGGGCACAGAACTCCCATGGACACAACGACAGTCCAGAACACAGTCCATACATGCACACTGCCAGTGACACAGACAAAACACATACCATAAACACGTCTCCTGAGTGCAACAGTCAGATTGAGGCAGGCTCGGTGTATGAGAATCACAACAGCAGGTTACCTGCACGTGATATTAAAACCATAAGTGAACTGGAGGACTTCATGGACATTTCTGATTGGTGAGAATGTTTGTGAGTCCGTTGACATTGTCAGAATGGCAGTACACAGCACCCTTACTATGGCTGAATAGAGAATTTATTAAATTTCAAAGGTACCCAAAGGCACAGTACTTACTTTTCATTATAAATTTCATATATACTGTATATATATGTGGTTATGACAAGGTTGCCTTCCGAGACCTGCTACTGAGACATGCTATTAAACCACTGCCGTTTTCACTGTTTGTTGAGAGCATTTAGTGTTACGCTGTTGTGTTACTGAAATGTTTACCATTCCATTTGATTTTTTTTCTAGTGTGTGTGATTGGTATCTCATTGCCACCTAAAGCTAAGTGCAGTATTTAAAGGAAATACAGTGTTGGCAACAGTGTTTAGTGTTAATTTAGTTTAATATTGCTAAGGCCCACGTGTTAATCAAGTTCTGCAAATGCTCTACACTGTTGCCGTCCTATTCAGCAAACAGGTGAAAGATAATGTGGTATTTTGCTGAGCTTTTTTTTCTTTTCCTTGATTTCATAAGCTAGTCCATTTCCAACATGGGAATTTTTTCTGTCTTGCTGTGAAACAGAATAGTGTGACATGGACGTTTTCAGACAAATAAAAGCACACTTTTCAGAACATCCTCCATGTGATTACAATGAATGACTTTCTGAAGCACCTTGTAAAGAAAGGTTAACAATAAACGTATGAGATTACTGTCTTTGCTGACTTAATTTTCTTGCCACATGAGCAGACGACACACAGACTATTTGGCATCTTCAGATGTTTTGATCAGAAGGTTTCATTGAGGGGCTGGTATCCTGCTTCAACAACCCTGGGTTCATTCAAGTTTTATACTTTTTTGTTTACAATTCAGCCCAAATTTTGATGTGTGCGACCATGTTTCAGCCATCCCCACAGTCGTCCCTGCTTCTAAAACTTTTGCCGAAACATAGAGGCTACCTGAGTGTGTGGATCGTTAGAGATGCTACTTCAAATACCAGAAAAAATGTACTCCCCCTGCTGGTGAAAGAATGTTGCTTAATGGAGGTTTAATATCACTTTTACAGCCTTCACATCACACTCTTAAGCAGTTTCCCGCATCTAAAATGAAGAGTCTCCTTACTCAGTACATAAAATAGTTGCAGATTCGTATTGAAAGAGAAACATTATGTGTCCTGAGTGGGTTCATAAACAGCAAAGGAGACAAGATTTTGTAGCTGCTGGTTTTGAGAGCATCTTATCTATTACTGTAAGGGCGAGCCAATGAAATTAGAGGCTACTGTGCCTGCGGGAGCCGAGGATGAAATTGATCTAGACAATGAAGTATCTCTAGTATAAAAATGTCATTCCTTTTATTTCCCTTGGTTACAAACTATATTAAATGGACAAATTGTGAATGTGATTACTTACAGTACACACCGTGTGCATGTGTGAGTTGGTGCCCATGTGAAGCAGTTTCCTGCTACCACCACTGCAGGGCAGAGGAGAGCGCAGCCTGTACACAGCGGGGCTGAGGCCGCGCACCAAACAAGAGAGACTTGTGGGGATTCCCAAGAAAACATGTTAGTGAGAGAACCTCACATACCACAGTAGTGTTCTACATTACACTAACTACTTCTACACATACTCCTCAGTTTATCTTCCTAGGTTAATCTACTCCATGTCATTTATATATTTAACGACAATTACAAATCTAATTCATCAAAATCGATTTGCTCTAGACAGCAAAACACGAACCCACGGTCAGTGCAGTAATGTGTTTATTTGCCCTCACTGATTCCGTCCTGTGTAAGAGCCAAAGGGTTAAATGTATTGTGTAATTCCATTTGGCTTGGGCTGAGCTCGGAGCGCCAACAGAAGCCCCGTGTCAGCACTTTCTCCTGGCCCAATAAAGCAGCAGGCCTCATACCACTGGGACAGTCTGACGACCACAGCCAGAGGCAGACCCATGGCACCTTGTCCTGGAGCCAGAAAGGGAGAGGTCCCAGTGAACACTCCCACTTATGTAGGCTAAGCACGTCGATGGGAACACATGGGAACCCACACACATGCATGGTCATATACAAATCCATTCACACACATACTGACTTGATCGATGACATTTGTCCTCAGTAAACATCCTTAAAAGATTCATCGAGTAGAAGCATTAAAGGTTCAGGGATCGTGACATCAAATCTGAGAGTTGGTTTTTAGACAACACAAAACAATACACTGAGCTATGTGACACAAGCCACGACACTTGAGCAGTGCCTCGGAGTTACGGGCCGTATTCCAGCGCTCCTCACTGAAACACAGGAAATGACATTGCCTACGTTTTTGCTGGAAAGAGAGAAAGAGAGAGAGAGAGAGAGAGCAAGAGAAAGAGTGCGAGAGACAGAGAGAGAGTCCTGGTAGAGTGCAGAGGGAGTTTCTAAGTGGGAACAGAGCATTTGCTGTTTCATATTACACAGAAAAGAGGAAAAAGAGGAGAAGAGTTAATGGGGGTAAGGGCTTTGGTGTGCAGTGCAGTCAGGCTGTGTTTTGAATGTAGCTGCTTGTGTAAGTGCTGTGCAGTCGTCTGGGTTTATGGATTCGCTGACTGAGGAAAATGTACTTCTCTATACTGGTCCTTGTCCTGACTAAATCCCTGTTCACAGGTAAGTTAATCTTCTTTACAACAGCAAACAAGAAAGAAAGAAAGAAAGAAAGAAAGAAAGAAAGAAAGAAAGAAAGAAAGAAAGAACACAAACAAACAAATGCCTTTTATTGTAATAACGTCTGTGTGATAATCAACTATTTAACGAAAGCTATTGTTGAATTATATTAACAATTGAAATTTGCCACAGTATGTCAAATACATGAAATAAACAATTTTGAAGCAATTATTCATGCTGCCACAAATAAGTAATATACTACTGTATATTGGTATATTTACTTGCTAACCCCAGGGTTAACAAATCTTTTTTGCAATCTATATATTTTTTAAAAAGACTACATGAGTTGGATAGAGCCCAGCCATAGTTTTCTCATTTAGGTAGTGACGCTGAGTGCTGCATTATTTTAGCTTTAATCCCTAATACTGCCCTGGATATATGTCACATAAAATTGTATGGGACAGACCCTAGGGGAGATTCCCACATCTACCACAAACAAGAGCAAAGCAGCAGCCCAGATGGTCCCTGTTATCTTGTCATGTTTCTCTTAGTGTGTTCAGGGCGTACCATACAAAAGATAAATGTTTCCCACCTGTTGAGTCTCTTTGCATGTCTGACGTGCCATATTGTCTCCAGACTCCCTGTCTTCAGAGGAGCCCCCGACCTGCTGGCAGAAAGAGAGAAGAACAGAAACTAGCTACTCCATACTGTACAGATGCGTAAAGGCTGTTAGATTTAGTGTTGTATCCCCCAACCCCAGGCCTCTTTATATTCTATGTAGTGATTGCACAATTTGTTTGCACAATTTTGATTGAGCTCATCTAATAAGGATACAACGAACCACAGATCAGATTCTATTCTATTGTTAGTATAAACGTAAAGTAAATTTCCATGCAAATGGAATTTCTTACATTAAACTAAAATATTCAGAGTTGGCACAAAACTCTGGCTTTGACCTCGCTACATATAAGCCTACTATACATATTTGTATGCACACATCTATGTGTTTCTTTTGTCAACAGAGGTATGTGATGCCCTGAACGTGACAGTGGACCCCAGCCCTGTCATCATGGTAACCGAGAGCGACAACCTGACGCTGTCATGCCTGGTGTCTCAAAGGAAGAGGAGTACCAGTGTTCTTGTCCTCCGCTGGTTCTTTACTCCCGCTCTCCCACCTACTCCCGTGCCTCCTCCCCCCTTTCCCACCCCCACGGCCCCGGCCTCCGAGCTGCTGATAGTGAAGGTGGGCATCAAGAAGATCAAGCTGTACGGGAACTACACCCGCCGTTACCCCCAGTCCAAGTTTCGCCTCCACGAGGAGAAGGAGGGGGAAGAATACCAGTTGCTGATCGTTAACGTGACAGGGAAGGACCAGGGCTTCTACACCTGCAGGGTTCAAGAGATCCACAAACTCAGGAACACCTGGAGAGCATCCTCCAACGGTACCGCCACTTCAAGGCTTACAGGTAACTGAACCCGCTTGGTGTAACATAGTGCTTCTCAAACTGTGGGTCAGGGCCCACCAAGAGGTCATGGGATGTTTCTGGGGGATCGTGAGATCGTGAGACGCTTTTTCAATTATATTTCAGTATTAATGATTTACCTTTTGTTATATCTAGATTTTAATGGTGGTTAATAGAGATATATTTTACACTTTATGCTTTTATACTTTATGCTATACACTATCATTCTTTTAAAATTGATGTTATACCCAACAATCAACAACCCTCTTTTGAACCACGGCTCTCCCAAAAGTGCTTATATGGTTTATTGCTAAATTGTGCTAAACACCAACTATAACATGTAGCAAAGGGAAGCAGATTTTATTAAAGAGACTAGATTAAAAAAACCAAAAATATAAAATATCAATATTTTAAAATATTATCATAAAGTTTCAGAATCTTCCTTCATCAAATAATCTCCAAAAAGCATCTCCATGCCCCCCAGGGTGTCCTGACCCCCTTGCAGGTGTAACACATGCAGTATAGTCACATTGTGTCACATTTTTCTGCAGACAGGCCTGTAGCATCTGTGGCTGTTGAATGATGAGGGTGGAGAGACAGAAGGGTGGATTGACCAATACACAACAGCCCTGCCCCATACTGTATACACCCCACCTACAGCCTGGACTCAGATCTTTCTCTTTAGCTGACAAATTCAATTTATCAACCTCATTTTGTCCAAGGAAATGTTATTTACCCAGAAAGGCAAGTTAGAAAACGGTTCTGTGATTTGTCTGCCACCACAGTAAATATACCATAGTATAGTAGTGATTCATATGATACATGTCTTTAATGCACGAGTGGAGACACTTTTAGATACAGTATAATTCCACTAGATCTAAACCTTTGAGGATCCAGCAAAAGTGTGTGTGTGGGGGGGGGGTTCTGTTATTAATTCACCGAAAACTATTTTCTGGCCTTCTATTCGCCTTTCCTAGGGATCCCCTCACAGCGAACAGCCTTACACACATTCAGCCGAGGCATGCCATCTGTGTAATGTGGCAATGAAAGTTGAACTGGTGTGACAGAAAAGCAAACGTCTCGAAGAATGGATAAACCACTAATAGAAATGCGTAGCATAGTATTCCCCCATCTCCATCCTAGCCGTTTGCGTTCAGCAGAGCCTGTCTGTGAGTCTGACCCCAATCCTCTGGCATTTCCATTTCAAAACAATGAGCTCACACAGCCAAACCACACTAAACAATATCACTCTGTGTCTGTGAGCGGCAAAAGGTGCAGTGGTGCTGAGCTGGCTATATGTTCAAAAACGTATACATGACGTCAGCATTCTGGTTGTATTTTTAAGCAGCCCCATGGACTAGATTTATTTGACTGCTCTGAAACTCATTTAGTTCTTTGACAAAGTTCCAGTAGAACATCAACAATAAACAAACTAACTAAACGGGGTGAATGGTAAGTTCACATTACATACTGCTATTTAATTTTTCCCCTGGCATAGTTTTATGGTGGTCAACATCAGACTCTTGGTAGAAACATTATACTCTCTTATTTCTAATTTAAGAGTGCACATTTATTTGTTTGGTCGTAAATTGTCTTTGAAATTTAAGTAAATGGATCAATATATTCTAGAATTAGATTCTCTATATGTATCTCTATATGTAATAACACATATGTAATAACGCTTACAGTTACCACAAGATGTTTTTCCAAAACACACCACACAGTTTAAGTCGAACAGAGCCATACAGTATATGACAACGCCCTGCTCTGCATACAGGGCAATGTCCTACATAGGAAGCCACACAACCTCAGGCATCCCTGACATGCATTAGCCACAGACACCGAGGCACTGAGCTGAGAATATGATGTAAAACAAAGAAGAAACAGTTTTCCTTTTAATCCGTGGCACCCCTCCGTCCAGGGACCCCAGAACAAAGACAACCAGCCCACTCTCATGCAGCACTGGAGGGGAGACACTCAGCCCTCGCCTACTTGCTTAGAAGAGCTGACTTCTCTCCATAAGCTCTTAATGGTTGCTCCGAATGCTGGCTGCTCCTTTTATGCATTTAGCCTGCTCCATTATGTCTGTGTTTATAACAGTGGATTACAAAGTGTGATTTGGGGTTGTCAACTGATGATTTCAAAAAATAGCTTTTGATAATGTTTTATATAAATATCTGGTTTGATAAAGTTCACATATTGCAGTGGTGTTCATGTTTATATACTTATATATTTTATTCTATCTGCTATTGTACAAAAGAAATGGTTGACCTCACACACTAAAGCCATTTCTTTTCAGAGGACCACTAGAGGACGTTTATCATATCTATGTGATACCAGAATAATTGTATTAAAAAAAGCAGGCCTTTATTTGGACTTCATTAATCCTTGCATAATATGGTATATTGTATACCATCCCAAAACAAAACAAAACAAAAACAATTTCCCAAAAATAATGTTATTTTATTAATTTAGTTTTATAATGTATAAAAAGCAACAATGTAAATGTTGTGCTCCTGGAAACATAAAGACAGAATCTTTTCACTCCTTTCCAATCTACTGGTGTAGCCTAATTTTGCAGCATTTGAACAACCTTTAATTTAACATTATTTTTACTTCTACAAACATACATTTTAGTTTTTTTCTTTAATTGCTCTTTTGCTCTTTAGATAATACAATTCTAGTCCGGTAAATGGGTACTTGGCATGGAGAAAAATTAAAACGGGGTACAGAAGCCTTACAGATTTGATCTATAAGCCTCTAAGCAACCCGTTAACATCAAATTAAAAAGTGGTTAGCCATAGGGTGAATAACAGACTTGCAGAACAATTAAGTCCTTACATTGTCAAGCAACACCTGTTCACCATACCACTTCTAATGTGTAAAGTTCAAAATGACTTAGTTTGTTTTATAACAAAGTAAGGCCTTCATTATAGTAGTGCTATATACGATTTTATGTGTCTATTACAATATGTGGAATTTGATAAAGAATTAAATGAGGACGTCATCTTAAAAACACCCCACAACACCAACCCACCTCTATAACGATGGATTAAATGTCTCTTCCTTGTTATTAATAATAATCACACATATACGATTATGCCTCTGTTTTCTATCTGTGGTACCCTCTCATGTTTGGTCACAAAGTGAAGGCCAATATGGATTACTGGAGTCAATAATATTTTATCTTTTTAATGAATATGTGTATAATTCCCACGTTAAAAAGACATATTAAAAAGTCATTATGGCGGGCCAGAGGCTAAGTGCTTTACGTCCAGAGCCTCTGTTCATTCTCCTCCACCTCTATTTACATGCCCCTGACCCGCACACAGCTCATCAGTCACTCGTTGGCACCTGCGCGGGCACATGCCCACAGCTTCACACCGGCACGTATAGCACACAAAGACAAGATGGCAGACGTGAAACACTTAACACAAGTAAAACCACTCCTAGATGCAGAGCTTGGGGAACACCCTCACATCATCCAATATTGAGAACGCAGCCAGGCCTCTGTGTGTGTGTGTGGAGTTGGTTTGGCTGATTCTGCAATAGTCTCTCTCCACAACTATGGTTTGGATATTTCTGGAAACCACAGAGGGTGTCTACAGTACCGTTGGTCAGTACCGTCAGACAACAGTAATTTACAAAGATCCACAGCCTAGAGTTTTCTGTCTTCGGCGCTGTGTGCTATGAGCTGACTTGCAGATTATTTTTTTCCACAGTACATGTGACTCTCGAGGACAGCAGCAGTGCCAGAGTGTGGTGTTTATTTGCAGGTATTTGAATTGCCTGTAGCCCTACATCTGTTTCCCTTTGTAATGAATCAAAGTTGTTGTTGTTTTTTGTGTCACACTATACACTGTCTGTCTGTGTATTCTAGATGTGTATCTGTGTGCCGTGCTGATTTGCTCACTGGGCCTCTTATCCATTTTCCTATTCACTCTGGTTCTAACCGGACAGTACCTCTACAACAGACACACACGTAAAGGTAGACCTGTGCTTATTGTGCATTGTGCTGCTACCTTTTTTCTGTCATTTTCACTGCCTGGTCTGCAGAGGAGTTTTTCCTTGTGCAGAAAATGTTGTATTTTGACCTTGTGTGGGAGTGTGAAGCTTTTGCAGATTGTAACTTTAATGACGGTTTTATAAAAATAAACCAGACTTACAGTACTGTAACTGATTTAATAATGCAACCTTACATTTACTCCGTTTCCTGTTATGATTTTTTGTTGTGTCCACAGCCAGTTACCTCCTGGTCAAGTGCCCAGAAAGCAGGTAAGTCTTCCCCAGTAAATGACTGGGTTCTAAGTTTGGTTTGTTCTGTTGACGAACCAATTCTTATGCTCTTTACAGCTCGGGAGAGACTGTAACTAGTTCTGTCAGCTCGTCTGGCTCCTCTCCCAGAGCTCCCAGGAAGCAGACCAGACAAAAACCACACAGAAAAGCAACACCAGCACCTAAACTTCCAGATGAGCCTCCGCCACACATACCAGTCCAAGGTAAACTATCGTTACTCTTATTGCTTATTTAAACAAATATTGTGGCCTTATGTTCTGCTTTGAGAATATGGGTACTAGATGTCCAGTGTGTAAAAGCACAAAAATGATATTATAACTCTTAATAAAAAATATGTGATGGCACATTAGGCGCACATACTGTACTGTAGGTGTGATTGAGAGAGCTGCTGAAATGTTTGTTAATCTAATCAGGATATTAAAATGGTGAATTACAGTGAGTACAGATACAAGTATTAAGGAGCAGGTCGGGGTCAGACATCTTGCTTAAGAATGTTTACAGCTAGTTTAGGCATGATGAGGATCCAACATTTCGGCTGGGAGTGTACTGCCATAACCGCTAGGCTGTCCTACTATCTTTGGCACTGGCCAAGTCAGCAGTGTAAAAACATATTATTTCATTAAAATGAGACAATGTTCCTTAATGACAAACCACTTCCATATGTTTTATTGAAGTCCCCAGTGGACACCGTTGACTGTTACCACACAGTGATGTCCCATGTCGATTGCTATTGTTTCAGGCAGTTGTTTTTCACTTGAGCTCTGCTGTGTGTTCTAGCGCCTGTTGCTACACAGAGACCTCGGAAACCCAGAAGATTAAAGGCCCAACCCAAGAGATCTGTTAACGTAAGACTTCCTGTTCTGTGTTCACCTCGCCTACACCAGCCAATTAAAAACTTTAGTCGAGATCATTCTGTACATGCTGGAGGAAATTCATTTCACAGGACTTGATTGCTGTCTATTTATACATAGATAGCAGATTGTTTTTCAAACAGTTATTAATTCAGATTTTGGAGTAAATTTAAGAAACACAAATTTAAGAAAAATAAATGAAAAGGTCAAATATTTATATGTCATGCCTCTAAGATAAAATGAGGTCCTATCATTTGTGGCCAATTCCTCTGGCCTGACCCTGGTTGTCAGGAATATGAATGGCTCTTTTGCATGAACATGCTGATTGGATTAGTACAACCTGATCCTCTGGAGGCGGTTGGAGAGGAGACCTTTTGTTACAAAATGTTCTTCTAAACTGAATGTTCCAGCAAGCCCTACAGAGCCTGTAAACACATACTTTCTCCAACCGGAATTAACTTTGGGAACTGAGAACAATAAGAATAGGCAGGAATACTACTAATACTTAATGTTTGCGCACTGCAAAAAGATTATCTTTACAGATGCAAGATGAAAATTAATCCTTGTTAATATTAAAATCCTGAGGGAAAAAAGCTGAAATGTTTACGTTCATAAACAAATTATCCCCTCTTCTTATCTTCTTGGCTGTGTAACCTTCTGTCGCTCCCTCTCCCGTTACCTCCCTCCCTCCAGCTGAGGGTATTACGGGATGACAGCCTGACATACGCCGAGCTGGAGCTGGTCAGACCCAGGCCCGAGCCTCCAGCTTCCTCCAGCCCTGACCCCACAGCCTCCAGCTCGGACACTGTGTACGCTCAGATCCTCTTCCAAGAAAAACAGCTATAATCACAGCAGCAGCAGTACCTCTACCTCCTGGTGAGGGCAGAGAGAGTCAGCCATCCAAATTGGATCCAGTGACGCCGAAAGGACTCTATTTATGAAATATGTATATGCCCTTTAGCTTTTTTTTCCTGTTTGTAAATACACCCTAATGTCTGCTGGCACAATGGGAATGGTGGGGTGGATTTCCTTCTGCCATTCCCTCGCTGCAGTTTTTGTTTATAATTTTCTGTTGTTTGTTGGCGATGGTAGCCTGCATGCCAGATGTCTGTATTTTTAGGAATGCTTCAGTGGTTAGTGTTAACTGTTGTCGTACAAACTCAGCAAGCATTCAAGTTTGTGTGTCAGAAAACTGCTGACCAAGCCTACTTACCATTGTGCCGTAAGCTTGTGAATTGCTTCTATTAATACAGTGCTAATACACTAATGAATAAAAGTACAATAACTGGTTTTTGAAAATGACTGATGTGTACAAACAACTGTTTGTTATTCTACCCGGCTGATTCAATTAGAAAAGGGACAGCATTTTTGCTTTAATGTGGACATACTGTATCAACGGCACACACATACGCAGCAAACAAGGATTCTGGAGGCAGCAGGCGTCACACTCGGCTGCCCAGTAAAGGTGAAGGGTTTACGCCATTTTGTGAAGGTCAGTTTGTGAAAAATGGGGGAAGAAAGAATGACGCTCATCCACGTCCTTCCTTCTCTGAGTGGGAGAGAGAGAGAGAGAGAGAGAGAGAGAGTCCATCCTCCCTCAAAGTGCAGACTCACTGAGAGGATAAAGCCACTAATGGCTACATTTATTTAAATTAGACTAATTGTAATCATGGTTAATAATTAGCTTTACAGTGCATTATAATTGGGTTAGGCTACAAGATGGTTCTGCCTAGGTGCAATAATTTATTTGATTTAATTATTCAGAGGAACCCTACAGTTTGACATTTTATACCATAAAACCAGTGGTGTAGAGCGAATGGAGATGGCCGTTGTCTTTAGAGAAGGTCATTGCTCGCTCTCCAGGAAAATTATGAGGACTATTTTCCACTCTATTAAGCTACTCCACTTAGCACAATTAGCCACACACACACACAAAAGGTTAAAGAGAGACCTACGCCTTCATGAAGAACGTGAGAGAAGATGTTTATATCCACAATCCACCCTCATTTTAAATCCTAATAACTTAAACTTATTAAACATACCTGCACGGGTAATTCTCTTGCGGTATACTAACTCTGAAGATGAACACAAAGATGAACAGTTGATCCTGAATCTCCTCATATGGGTCACATTCACCCAGGAATGTGTTGTTGAGGCATCGGGGTGATTATGTGATCATGTTCACTTTAGTTAATGAGGAGTTCGGGCTGTTTGGTGTGGCTTAAAGACACGTCTGTCCTTGGCCAACCATATTCACATGGACACAGGGAAATAGTTTGGACGAGGAAAAGGTTATCCCTGTTAAATGAAGGCCTGATACATTTAACTACATAAACTATTTGCGTACAGCAACTCTGCATAGCATAATACTGAGGAAAATAAAACAGAAATGCACTTGCGTTCTAGCAAATACCAAATTGAAAACACACTATAAGGAACAAAAGAGGGCCTAGTAAACAATTCACAACGACAAAACATCCTGAATCTCTCATGCCACAACCACATGCAACAATACGGCCTAGCTGTCTTCCAGTACAGAATGCTAACATGTAGACATGCTATACATGTCCGATATCAACATCTAGGGAACTATTACTAAGCTACGATTGTACTTTTGTTGTGAACTGTTTTACTTATGAAATATTTTAACTGTGGAACACCATCAAAGCCAAAGGCCACAAGTTGGAAGACAAGCAGACAGTGGGTTTAGCAGGTTTAATTCAGTCAATGATGATGTACAGTTTATCAGTATTTAACAGTATATTGAGAGACAACGGAAGTATAGAGGCAGTTTATATTTGGTCATACCAGGCACCAGTTCCATGTTTTACAAGGTTATTGGTCATGTCATTCTTAACAGAGAACAACCCGACACACAAACATGCTTAAGACAAAATTAAAAGTTGATTTATTCTACAATGGAAATTGTTTCCCAACTGTTGGGACTGTAATGTGATTAAGGGCTAAATAAATAAACTTGACAACAATGCTCCATTACATTCACACACCTGGGAGGTAGTATTTTCAGAAGCCATGGGTTGGCTACTGGGAGTGAATACCTTGGTGTGAGAATTTCTGCCAGTGCCTGCTTCTCTAGCTTCCACAAAGTAACTTCTTTTGATTAGAAAATGTCCATGTCTTCCATATATTAGGAAAACTACAGTATTTATTAAATTTAGTCAAATTCATTATTTACACAGATAATTAAATACTCACACTGAAATATATCTGGATGGTAAGTTATACATTTGATCGTATTTAAAGCTATATCTACTGGACACAGTAACACTGCTAATATCAGACTCCACATGTCATCCCTGAATATGTTATAGTTAAGACTGAGACTCAACAGGCCTTGACATGATAACACAGCATTCCCTGAAAGCACTCACCAAGAAAGGACCTAAGCCAGCTTTATGTCCGTGGCTGGTGACAGACCTGGAAAGGCAGGTCTATCACGTCTGTATCATGCTCATGCTCATATCCCCTCAGCATTCAGTCACACAGACTGCACAGAGATGGTGGTTGAAGGAAAAACATTGAACCGGCATGAGCGTCATACTCACTCACAGACCCAGGTGAAAACCCTGCCCCACGCATCACCGACCAACAGAGTAGCGTGGCTCCTACACACACACACACACACACACACAGAGAGAGAGAGATAGAGAGAGATAGAGAGAGATAGAGATAGAGATAGAGATAGAGATAGAGATAGAGAGAGAGAGAGACAAGTGTGTTATGTTATATCAAAGAGGCAAAGCTAACCTATTGTGGTGTTGGTACAGTACATTAAAAATATATATTGTATGTACAGTACAGGTATGTATTATTTAAACTTCTTGGAAGTTTAAATCGCCGTCTGAAATTACATTGTTGTGTGTGTGTGTGTAATGTATGTACTGTACCTGGACATGGCTAAGGCTGTGACGGCTGGATTAGCCTTGTAGCGCTGTCGCGACACAGCCTTACTGCGATTTAGCTCTCGGCACAACACCAGATGTCTCTCCCAGCGTTTAGCCCGGTACGAGGAGCCCTCTGTGGGCCACATAACAGAGCAAAGGTGACTTTGATAAATCATGCTGCATAAAAACTCTTCTGTTTATGACTTATCACAGATAAATAGGACTTTTGTTTATCCACAAAATTGTAAACAGACCACAGCTCTGATGTCCAGCATGACGAAAACAACCAAAATCTAATAAAACCAAAATCTGAATATGTATTTAAACCATGTTTATCTGTGGTCAGTAGGCTATAAAAATGGAGAAAAACCACTCCAATATGAAGGCTTCAGTGTTACGCAGACTTGTCATAATGTAATTTGCCCAGCGTAATACTCCTATGAGGTGACGATAGGCCGTAACCAATGTATGCCAAATTGGATCTGGGCATTATTGCTTTCTAAATTACACAAAAAAACACACACACAAATGCATATAAACAGGCAAACACGCGCGAGCAAATGCATTCTCTCAAACACACAGACACACACACACACACATACGTCAGCAGAATTACTCATCAGCATTTACTGCCTCTGTGTTTATTACCTTTATAACAACATAGTTCTTGCTAGCTCTAATGCTAGCAAGGGATGCAGTAAGCATTATAAACAATTATCTGGAAAACAATGTGGGAATGAATGGTTAAGAACAATCATTGTGAGGTCAAAAAAAAAAACAGATCTATGTTTATATTTTATAGGACACATTACTTTAAGGAAAACAAGAGGGCATTGATATATGCTGTGTATCTATTCCACGTGTAATGCCTGACACTTTAGGGTTAGTTGTGCTATGGTGGTATTACCAGCTATATCAGTCTGCAGTGAGAGCTCTTGCCCCGGGGACACTTGCTTCTCTGGTGGCCCAGGTAATTGTGTTCTCGTGTACTGCGTCTTCCATATCTGTACGGGAGACACATAACGAGTAGTAAACTCACACATAATTTGACATAATAATATACAAACGTACACAGCCACATGCACACAGACATACAAAGGCCATAACTCAAGGAAACAATGAAGATAATAATCCTATTGAGTGTTTTGTGTGTGGACACCCTGCTCGATGGCCGATTTAATGTGCGCCGCTCTGATTGCCGAAAGGCAGCATATGTTTATTATTACTAACACACACACACACACGCGCGCGCGCGCCAATCGCTCCACCCCCCCCACACACACACACACAATCCATATGGCGTTTTATTAATACATTGGTGGACGGCCAAACTGCTAATACCAATAAGGACTGCCATATTACAACAACAACAAATGCATACATTGGAATATCCACTCGTGCCCAACCCGTCTTCACATGATGGGCGAAACGGAAGAAATTACTGGAACATTGAGTTACCAGCATCAGGTTGACCCCCCCCCACACACACACACACACACACACACACACACACCCCGACCCCCCTGACCATTGGGTATTTGACCTCCCTCTTTGTCTTGTCTTGTGCAGCAAACAATATCAGTAGATTTCTTCTCTTCCTCAGAAACAATGTACATCGCATGTTGTATGTGTTTCTCCTTGGCAAAGCTTTAATAAATATATTCAAGTAAGGCAACCAGGAGTCAGAGCTTCTTTTATCTAACAAAAGGGGTTTTCAAAACTCACCCGAACGATGCCATCCGCACACCCCGTGACGATGACATTCCTGGCATCCCACTCGTGTCTCTGGGTGAAGCTCACACACAGGATGTCTCCCTGAGGCCCACAGGAGGTGTTGATGTAGGTCAACAGCTGACCCTTCATGGTCCACAGGTACAGGCCTTCCCCCGCGCATGATGCAATTTCACCCTTAGACAGAGGAACAATTGCAATGAGACACACACACATCTCTAACAGCGTATGCATATTAAAGGTCCATTATCATTCCAATTTCCTTTTTAAACTTTGGACAGAATTTTTCTCTCTTCGTGCAGAACATTCTGTTTCTGTTATCATCATATATCCTAACGTGATTGGCTATCTGACTGGGAGTGGCAGGATAGGTCAGAGACAATTGGTTACAATCCTTAAATGATGTCACACCTGGGGCCAAATCGAACTGGCCTGTTTTACACAATGATTTTGGTTATTATATTTTAAATAAGTCCATCCCCTTCGGGTCCCTTCAGACAACACAACAGACACAAGTGGAAAAAATGTGCGATAGGGGACCTTTAATGGCCTCCCATCCTGACACTGAGGGGGTGAATGAATAGGAACAACAGGAGAGAAGAAATCGGTCGTAGTGCTGCTTGTAGTGCTGATCAGGGGAATCAGTTCACAGGGAGGTTAAAAAGCAGAAATAACGTCTGAGCAGACTTACAGTAAGGTCGTTTATAGCTAGAGCGGTGATGGCAGCTTTGTGTCCCGCAAGCTGAGTGATGTAGTTCAGCTCCTCCAGGTTCCAGAGGATGCAAGTGAGGTCCCGGGAGCCACTGACTATGACACTGTACACCTCGGACACAGCCAGGCACGTCACCACATCTGTGTGGCCGTATAACGGCTGCAAAATACACATATAGACATAGAAAATTACTATTATATATACTATAGGATCGTACTATAACCCACACATACACACACAAACGGACAATACAGCCTCACCCGTCTAAGTGTCATATGAGTGGGTTTGTCCTTGTCGACTGCTACGTCCCACACACACACCACAGTGCTGGTTCCTGCTGTGATTATAATGGTCTGGCTGGGAGAGGCGGCACACAGCACCTCTCCCCAGTCGCACAAACTTTCACACACTGCAATCGTCTATAGAGAGGGGACATACAGTAATTAGTATATATGAATATGTACAGTACACATGAATAAGTGAGTCATCGCATCAGTGTTTGCACTTAAAACAAGAACGTGAAGGAAGTTTACTTTTTTGTTGTTTACTCTTTGTCTTTTGTTATTTATAAGAAAGGCTGAGTCGATGTGATTGATCCACTGTGGTAGAATCCAGCTACTGTGGTAGAACTAGTTCTACCACAGTAGCTGGAGGATTACCTTCTCTGTGACACAGTTCCCAAAGGCACAGCTGTTGTCAGGAAAACCCCAGCTGAAGAAGCAGTTCCAGAGAGGCGACAGGAGAAGCTGGTTCCGCTCCAGCACCAAGACCTCCTTCTCCAGGCACACAATCTGGCCCACCGGGCCTCTCTGCAGCTCTTTAGGAAGGACAGGCGGGTGCGTTTAGGGCGGTGGTGAGCACCAGAATCACCCAATAAAAGTTTTTATATTCACCACTAAATCCCACAAATGTTTTATGGTAAACAAACAACCATAGGAGAATCATAGACTCCAAATATAAGAGTGACCTCATTCTGCTCTTGGCGTACCTGCGTACCTGGTCAAATAAAGGTAATTGCTCTTCAAAAACATCACATTAAGGGGTTTGGTAGCTCAGTAAACTTGTAGTGAATATCATTAAACTGACAATAGCAAATAGCAATTAAACAGCTATCTGAGGTTACATAATGCTGAGGTTCTGCCTAGGGGGGGACACAGGCACCCTGGACGAAACAGTGTGTGTGTGTGTGTGTGTGTGTGTGTGTGTGTGTGTGTGTGTGTGTGTGTGTGTGTGTGTGTGTGTGTG
>JAOEHI010000007.1:3868222-3885286 GCA_025447815.1 Percopsis transmontana | reverse complement strand
GTGTGTGTGTGTGTGTGTGTGTGTGTGTGTGTGTGTGTGTGTGTGTGTGTGTGTGTGTGTGTGTGTAAGGGAGAGTGTGGCTGTAATTGTGCCAGTAATTGACCTATTCATGCAGGAACGGGCAGAAACCATTATATCCCATAGCCAGCTCTGCCTCTAAAATCCCTTGAAAGAAGTCGTGTGTGCATTAGTCTAGTCTCCTATTCATCTCTATCTGTTTATTGATCCGATCAGACACTTGGAGATTTAATATAAAATGTAATATGCAGGAATCTCTCCCTGAGCATCCACAGATTCATCGCCTCTCCCTCAGTGGGCCTTCAGGGATGTTCGGATTATTAAGTAGGGCTCAGTCCAAGAATCATCTCCATATTGTAGCTCTAACAGATAGCTTCTTCTACTGCTTACATAGTTTAAATTAATCTATAGACGTGCACAGTGGGTCCCGGTAGGCCTAGGCACATTTTCATACAGTAATTGACATCAAATGGTTTGAAATAAAATAAATGGGGAACAATATAAAATGATGCAGAATAAAGATGGCGATAATTGATTGAATTCACTTCTCCCACACAAAAACTGCCCCGCTGATTCAGCTGTTTGGGGGATATTACAGTAATTGCATTAGATTGTAGTATTGTTTGCTCTAATCTTATACCTTAGGTTTAGGTTTGAAGGAATGCTGCACTTTCCCTGGATTGCTTTACCTTTAAATGGCTGAGCAGGGGGCTTGAGTTTGTCCAGTTTGAAAAAGAAAGAAGAAGGGTGTGGTGTTGAAGATCCATCTTTCTTAGAGGCGTTGCGAGGAGGGTGAGGCTTACTGAACAGCTGTGGGACAGATGAACACACAATTGGGAAACCAATAATGTGACAAACAAAACTACTTCAATTAACATAAAAAACAAAAGACTATTTGAAATTCCTGAAAGCCTGTTTCATCTGTTGGGGGTGGGGGCAAGCTGAAAACCATACTGGGTCATATTGCCCAACAAGCCATTGTTGTTGTTACCTGTTTGGGGACCTGGCCGAAGTTGCTGACGTATCCCAGGATGGTGCTCTTGATGAGGGGGTCCGCAGAGGTGTCTTGCCCCCCTCTCTGCCTCTGGGCGTAGAAGTAGGGGTGGAATGTGTTGATGCTTTCAATGGCGGCCGGAC
The DNA here is from genome assembly GCA_025447815.1 of Percopsis transmontana. NCBI lineage: Eukaryota > Metazoa > Chordata > Actinopteri > Percopsiformes > Percopsidae > Percopsis > Percopsis transmontana. The sequence goes on along the minus strand of JAOEHI010000007.1, from coordinate 3,884,131 downwards.
CCTGCTGACGGTAGCCAAAGATCAGGTCGATCCACAGGTGGAGGTGCGAACTGACATAGTCACTTTCCAGAGCCTGCGGGGACAAAACCAAGGAGGCCACCTAAATAAGTAACTTTACAATCTCACTGTACTGCACTGTTTGCGGTTATTAGAGAGGTACCAAAAGCATCGCTCAAGCAGTTAATACGGCAGTTAGGAAGCACAGTACACTTCTCTGTGAATGCACTAGAACCAAGAACCAATCAGATTACTTGGGTACCGTATGATCTCCTCCTAAAGCACATTTAAAACACCAGAATGGCAGGAGCTGTGTTATGAGCCCATCTTCATGTTTGTGTTAAAGAATGATTTGGGTAGATTTAGGCAGTGATTTGCTTTAAACGGTAAATAAAGGCAAAGTGGGCCTTATGACCAACCATGTCCATAAATGCAATCTTAATAACTCCATGCTGGAATAACAGAAATCTTGGGGGGTGGGGGTGGCCGTGGTCTCATAACTGGGACATATTGTTCTGAGTTAATTTCTGTATAGGAGGAAAAAACAATCTGCTAAAACAGCTAATTTGGTGATAATGCTGGGTGATATGAGTAGTTCAGTAGATTACAGAATGATAAGCACCATAGTGCCCTAGGCTGGGGAAAGGGAGGGTCAGATATATTAACAGAGGAACAGACAGTGATATACAATAATCCCACAGACGGAAGCAAGAATAAAAGTGTGGACAATACAAAAAGGAAATGTAGACCAATATAGAGCAGGCAGAAATAATGAAACTATGGGAAACGCAGTGACTTGTGCTTGTCCTCAAAAAGGATTTAATAGCCCTGTTGTCCTTCAACAACAACAGTCCAAGACGCAGATATATGGCCTCCCTTGATTAGCACAAGCCCATATTATCTGTGAAAACAATCAGGGCTAAGAAAAGTTAACTCCCATTATCAGTGCCTCTCAGCCAAAGTAAGAATAAGATGGCCTTTTGAGAATAAAATAAAAGTTTGTAACAGCAGTGAATAGGGCAGCTTCGCTACACAGTGGTAGGCTAATAAATACTGACACACTATCTGAAAACCAACACTGTACCCATCTCAATAGTTTAATTTGAAAGCCCATCTTCTACAGCAGACAGAATCAGGCGATTAGTATTGAGGCATTAAACAAGGTTTTATGAGAAAGGTCTCTGTATAGCAGACTGGGTTTATTGTAACTGGCAAATATGGTGAGGTCAGCGGTCCCTGACCTCTCGGTGGACCCGAATGAACTCCTGGGGGTCATCCTTTGCCCAGGGAGGCAACACGACGTCTCCCAGTGCCGTACCATCCTCCATACAGCCTATGGAGATACACAAACACATACAATGTATAAAAACACATTGATTTCTTACAACAACTATTGGCAGATTTAATGTACACTTCTCAGAGGTTGTGCCTAACCCAGCTGAATGCGGTTGGAGTTGAGCAGGAAGTCGGGCAGGTAGAAGAACTCCGGGATCAGCTCTCGGACATCGCCCATGTTGTCTCTGGAGGCAGACTCCCACTCCTTCTGCACGCTGTGGAACATCCGCTCTGGGATATCAAAGCCTCCCTAAGACAAGGCAGACGCAGCCCCGTCAGATACTGCCATACTGGCCAGACAAAGTTTGCAACTGAAACATTAAAATAAGAGGTCTCCGCATGGTACAGCACACTACACACTGTTTTATATTCGTCTCGGCAAATATTTCCTGCTTACATAATGCAAACAATTGAAGGAAGGTTTTCATCTTTCTGTAAAATGTTATAATCCATGATGGGAATCTCATGAGAGAGAATGTAATTTAGAGTAAAACAATTACCTCAATGAATGAAAATAGCATATATACGGAAATACATTCTATTAGAGATGCAAATCTAGTTATGGATATTACTGCACAGCCGTTACATGCTTCTGAAGACAATTCACTAGGCTAACATCTTTATTGCTTTATTCGGACTATCAAATATGCATGCTTTTTCATTATAATCAATTGGATAGCGTACTGCAAATTGGAAACTTCTGGGGTTATCTGAACAGTCTTCTTTTAGACTTGTTCTATGCAACTGTAATTATTTGCATATATATTGAAATCTTCCTATAATGTGTTCTTCTATGCAAACCATATTAATACAACATTATGTTGTATTAGCAAAATTAAATTCCACAATAACGGCTGAAGTAGTGATGTCATGTCCCTGACTGGGTCAGCAGAACTGAACCCACAGTACACAGAACAAACCGTCCACTGACCCAGGTCCTTTAGTATATCTGTGGTGCAACCGCGGCTTTCACTATGATGCATTATGATCTTGCCACTACCATGTGAACTTGTATAGGCTATGTGTGTGTGTAAGCTAATGCCATGCTAATGCTTTGAGGTACAGAATTTAATGGGATGTTATCATCCCATGTGTATATTTACTTTAACTACTTTTACAACAAACCAGCTTTAGAGACCTTGCTTTCATAAGAGTTATACACCATCATCATTTAACAAACTCATTCTAGCCATTGTAGCCCTTCATTATAGTCCCATTGATGCCCAGATAGGATTCTGCAGTGATGTTTCAAGTCCCTTTATTAAATAAAATGATGTAGCGTGATGCACTTTGATGTGCTTGTTGTTTAGCAAAATGGTTTTGTGGGTGATGGGTGAATTTAATTGTGAAATTTAGACTCATAAAGTTGGTCCTCAAAATGTTAAAAAAATGTGCTGAGATCAAGTCTATTCCACTGTAAACAACAAGGGGAAAATTGCTAATCCTCTGTGGAAAGTAGGTCGGTGAGACGAGGAGGTTAAAGGCCCAAATTTCCTCCCGTCTCCGTTCCGTCACACCCTCTGTGGGCGCTGCAGAGCCAGCTTTTGTTTCAGAAAAAAAAAAGAACAGACTGAAGTCTAAAAAAAACCCAGTTGTTTGGTAGTGAAAATACCAATATAGCAACATTCTAAAACAACATTCTGGTTAGACAAGGCCTGCCAGGATATACTGCTACATGTCATGAGGTCAACCGATTTACAGTACCTGCAGCGCCAGGAAGGTCTGTACAAAAGGTTCCATCCTGACGAGAAAGGAGGCTACGATGATAGCTGAGGAGTAGTGGGTACAGTAGTGGCATCGTGCTGACAGGTAACCTGCGTTCATTTGAAAGTAAACAACAGCATTTTAAATAGAAAGATGTGTTGTGCCTCAAAAAGGGAAGTGAAGTGCATCAGAGGTGAAGAGAAGGCTAACCATCGCTGTTCTCTAATTCCGTATATCTCTCAATGAACATCTCTCTTCTCTTCTCTGTCTGAGCTCCCATTGGCTTAGACAGATCCCGGAAAGTTGCTGGATTGGACAGATCCAAGGTCTATGGAATCGAGAAGACAGAGACATAGATAGGTAACAGTAAAACTGTTAGCATATTGTATTGTAAGCAGTATGAAAACATCTCCCTTATGTTGGAGTGGCGTGCTGGTTCTCACCTCAGACTGGTAGTCAGCCAGCACCCAGGGCAACACTGGGTACTGCATCAGGTCATTATATGTCCTCCCAGCCAGTGCGTTTAGATGCATTAGGTACTCAAAATTACTCATCTCACCTTTCTGGAGAACAGACCACATGCATTGAGAAACCATGTTATGGGGCTGGACAGTGGCAGTTGTGTCATTCAATTTTAAAACATTCAAACAGAATGTGCACAAAAACAGATTGTGTTACATAACATATGTTTGAATAGGGTTTATTATTATTAATCATTATTATTACCTGCCATTTAACAAGAGCTGTCTTCCCAACTATTTCCCAAGGAGTCTTCCTGCATTAGAGATTAAAATAATGTCTGCATCACTGATTAAACATACAATGCCTTGTGATTTACACATTGTTACACATAAAATATTTGTTCCCATTACTACTATTTTTCGAATTATAAACAGCAGATTACAGTACATTTAGACACACATTATCAGTTCAGAGTTTCTGTTTTAGTTGTAAACACTATATTTACATTTGATATCAAAACAAAAAGCACAAGTTGTGATTGTTCCGTTGCCTAGTAACTAGGCTGTCAGACTGCTTAAGCAGTCAGTCCAGATTAGAGTAGAACAGACCGAGTGTGTTACTTCAGGGAATATCGATGGTGTGTATACAGCTGTGCAAAGAGTTATAGGTGGGAGAGGAACTCTTCAGCATAAGAAGTGAGTAGAGAGACATTATATGTAGCATGTGGTGCCCTCTATAGGCTGTAAGGAGAACTGAAAATAGCTTATTATAGGCTGTTTGCAAAATCTCTATGAGCAGCGGGAATTAATAAGTGATAGGTTTCCAGTGTCGCTTGTCATACGGGAAGAACGTCACATTTCAGTCACATAATAGCCATCATGAAGACAGGGATACAATATCTTGCTTTGCACCTCAACGCTGCATACACTGCATACATTTTTCAGCAACCAAAGTTTCCTCTCCAGCTGTTTTATGTAGCTGACCATTCAAAGGCCATTGTAAGGAGATCTTTTAATAAGCATTCACTCTAAAGGAGGCACACAAACCGCTCATGCAAACTGCTTAGTGCCGAGGCCACTCCAATGGCATTCCTTATTTTTATTCAAAACACAAGAGGATGTGGCAAACCAGAACAACAAAACGGATAAATGATGTTGCAAAAGTTTTCACTCATGGAGCACCTAGCACTGCTTGTTTTATCTAAATTAGGGAGAAAAAAAACATTCAACTAGCTCCTGAAATTCCTTTTCCCTCTGTGGGCTAGTAACATAGCAATAAAGTTCATGGCGCCAAGCGCTGCAGTTGCTAAGTAACACAATTAAACAAGGCAAACCTTAACTTTCCCTGTTTGACTGGCTGAGGAGCGCACTTCTTCTGTTTCATCTGCACTTTGAGCCTCTAAAAAGGCATTTATTACAAAAGGTAACAAGGAATGTTAATCATTAGCTGGGAATGACATTTTAGGCATTTTTCTAAACTAGAAGAGGCAAGAGTGACCGCAGCAGGTAAATATTTGTGGCATGTGTGTCTAACTGAAATGGCCTTTTTACAGGAGCTGATACTAGCGGTTTGAGCAAAACAACCTCTGGAATTAAATAACCATTCAGATAACTTCAAAATAGAATAGGGTAAGTACTCTAGATGCCAACATTTTGCTTTATATAGTAGATAGACTATATTGAAGCTAACAAACCAAAACAATTGCACTACAAATTGTTCCAGTAATACTGATACATTCGTCAACTTAACTTAAATCTGAGAGGCTACGTACTGTATGCGCATCCAATTTCCAACCCCAATAACTCCTGACCAGATTATTTTATAAAACTACACTAAATCAATCAGGGCATTTGGCCCTGTGTACACTATCTAATTGCAGGTAATAATTCCATGCAATAGTTTTGTATAGAAGGTTATAATGGGAACAAGCGCCGGTGGATAACCTCTCTCATCCTGAGGATGATGAATGAGGCGAGAGAGGGCCTTGGGGTGTAACACAGCCGCGCACACACACACACACACACACACACACACACACACATGCGCGGATAGACACCGTGCTCTTTGAGACAGGGAGGGGAGAAGAGCGCAGCCCTCATCACACTCACAAGACTCCAAACTATAATTTATCAAAGTCCTGATTTGACTCGTGCCCGTGCATTGTGCTCGCACAGTACAGTGCAGGTATACACGTGCGCACACACACACACACACACAGGACACCTTCCTTGCTTGAAAGAGCCGAGCAGCTCCCTCCGTTGACTGTTAAGGCAAGCATCAGCAGTCAATTGTGTATTTTTTGCTGCATTACCCACCGTCGCCAATCTCCTATTGTTCCTAAGCATTAGCCTTAATTAGAGAGCCGTGCTCTTAAATACCCCCATGGGCTACACTGGGTGAGCAGGTAGGAGTTCACACATAACACCGCAAATACACCCACACACACACACACACACACACACACACACACACACACACACACACAGACACCGCTGAAGCTCTCATTCCCCAGAGAGCACGCATCCCCCCCTCTATTGCCCCAGGCCATACACGAGCCCTCGTATCCATGTAAATAACATCAGCCCTACACACACACGCGCGCGCGAGTAAACACAAGACCTCGCGCACGCGCGTTTGTGCGCGGCCTTACTCTGTTGTAGCGCAGATTAGATCAATTATTGTAAATCAGTCTCTCGGGGGTGGGGGGTGGGGGCAACTGTCATAGAAAGTGAGGCCTAAATGAAACGTGCGCTGTTCCGTGTGTATCCCGTGTCCCTCATTGCAGTGCCATGGTCAAAGGAAAAGCGTCGGGGACAAAGGTGACCCCGGCCATGGCCAAGAAGGCGGTCGCGCTGACACCATATGGGCAACGCAGGCTCACCCTCAGCCACATGGGCATTGCCACCTTCCCCCCGTGCCTCCTCAAAATGGCCAACGTGGACGAGCTGGACCTCAGCCGAAACCTGATGGTGAATCTTCCGTCGGACACGCTCGGGGGCCTCACGTCGCTCAGCTGGCTGGATCTCCATAGCAACAAGCTGGAAGCGCTGCCCGACTCCATCGGCCAGTTGGTGGGGTTGACCCACCTCAACCTGTCCAACAACCGCCTGACCGCAGCGGGGCTGCCGTCCACGCTGGGCCTCCTGACCGGCCTGACCAGCCTCAACCTGGGGCTCAACTGCCTGGATGATCTGCCAGAAAGCATGGCAGCGCTGACGGGTCTCCAAGAGCTGTGCCTGTTTGACAACCTCCTCCCACAGCTGCCAGAGTGGGTGAAGCTCCTACCTAGCCTCACTAAACTGAACACCAAACGCAACCCCTTCTCCGCTCAGGTGTACGCCGAGTCAGAGGACACGGCCCTGGTAGCGAAGAGCAGCCTGTGTGAGGACTGTGTGGCGGGTCGCAGGCAGAAGAGCGAGGTGGAGCGCGAGGAGACAGGGGTGTGTATCGACGAAGTGTACGCAGGGCTGCTCACGCCCAACTCTGTGGCTATGGAAACACAGGACGTGTGGAGGAGGAAAGACGCACTGGACGGCGAAACAACGTCTGGTTTGGAAAACCAGACGCCATAGAAACACAATGCATTGCTATTGTGTAACAAGAGTAATAAATTGACGATGCATACCTGGCATTGGTAATGACATCTGCTACTCCTCTGCCTTTTAATGATGGTACCAATGAACACAGCCTATAGATATAGAGATAGATAGACATCTGAATTGGAATTTGTTTACTAAACAGGAAACATACAAAGACCACTACGGCTTCTCAATGGAGGTTTAAAGTCTACACAAATGAAATTCAGGTTGTAAAATTAAATAGCTTTTTAAAATGCTGTGCTATAGTGTTATCTTAATCCAGTGAAAACTTTTCCAGAGACAGACAGACAGACAGACAACATTTCAGCTAAGAAAGCCTTGCATTCTTCTGTAAACCCTCCTGACGTACCTCTTATATGCAGACACGTGGTCTTTACCAGGGAATACCAGGAAGGATGAGTGTCCATTGGTCAAGACAATCTCCAAAGCATTGTCCTGGCAGACAAAGAGTCAGAGCACGGGCTCACATCACTCTCTCTCTCTCTTTCTACTTATATATTAATGCTAGGTATGTTAACAACATAACAATGATCAATTCAACATCCTCTACAGCACTACAGCTTGTAAACAAAGGTTTAAAGTCAACATAAATAAAATTCTGGTTGTAAAATTGTCAATGTAAATATCATCGCTATGTATTTTGACATAATATTATATATTCCAATCTCCAGTAAAAAAAAAAGTCATATTCGCAACCGCTTTTGTAGCATAAACCATACCATAATATAACATAAGAACACAAAATAGGGTTATCTTTATTACTTCTGAGGGGAATTTCTGTGGCATTACTAACTGACCTCTAAAAGAAAACGCATGAAGCGTATCTCCTTTATGTCCTCATAGGGCCAGCGTTTGCAGCTGCCTGCCAATGGCTCATTGCTCAGCATGGTAGAAATGAAGGAATCCCTCACGCTAGCAGAGAGAGAGAGAGAGAGAGAGAGAGAGAGAGAGAGAGAGAGAGAGAGACAGAAGGGGGAAGAAAGATGGGAAAACATTGATTTAGATGGATAAGAAGCATGTTCCAACCATGCACTTAACCAGTGGGTCTTAAACTGTGGGCCGGGACCACTCAAGTAGTCACAGGATGTTTTTAGGATGGTCAGAAAATTATTTGAAGATTTGGAAACAATAACAAAAATATGATTTTTTTTATATAACCTCATCGCTATACATCTTACAAAACAGCTGATCTTCTGACTGAACTACTGCTACATCTCCCAACTATTCTAATACAAATACACTCTTTAACGGGAGAGTGAATGAGAGTATTTGCAAGGAGGCAGTTGGGCTCATGGGAAATGTATATATATGTAATACAATATTGTATTTACAAAACCCCTTGTAGTACCTTCAATTATTTTTTTACTATTATTAATATTATTTCTAATTTTGTTATGTTTTGTTTCTGCTTTCATGTTGTGCTATTAAAATAAATCCAGTTTAATACTGGATCTTATCTAGTTCATATCTTAAACTAGGAAGTAGGGAAATAATTTGTGGATTTATGGTTTAGTGCTGCACCAAACAGTTAGTAACGCTACTTTCTAAATATTTCCTTTTTCCGCGTACATTAACACCGTTAACACCGGAACACCGTACACTGAAGTGTTTCAGTGGACACACACACAGACACGCATGCACACAGGTACCTGCTGGGGTGGTGTCTAGTGCAGCAGATATCTCCAGCAGGGCTGAGATTGAAGCCCTCGCACAAGTACAGAGACCCCTTCCCAAACAGCAGCAGACCTTCTGTCACTCGCAGGCCACTAACCACCACAACACACTTCCTACACTTCACCTAGGATGACGACAGGAGGGAGAGAGAGCACAGAGATGGCAGAGAGATTCATTAAAGCCCATGTGAACGACGGAACATCAGAGCGCTTCTCTCACGGGGCCCGAGACCAGCGAGACACTCCGGGCCTTACTTGATTGATCATTTTAATCACATGTTTTAATCATTATTAAAACGACACAGTTGAGCACTTCATTATCAGAGCTGATTGATGGAAAGGAGAAATCCTTGCCCCCCTTTTTCAGCAGTGTGACTGATCCAGACGTTCGGTGCCAAAGTGGACCCACATGCTAGTCCCAGCGGCGGTTGTAGCTAATGCTAACGGCATTGACATAACGTGTGGCTAATTCTATTGTCTCCACTCATTTCACAGTGAGCGTGTGCACCTGGTTGTCTCTCCGTGTGTTGGCCCTTCTTCAGGCCCTCTGGGGCACAGTGCCCAAAAACCATATGGGGCCCCAACACACCCGCAGGGCCCTCACAATTTATACTAATCAAATCAGAATACACACACACACACACACACACACACTCCAAACACCCGTTGGCTCCGTCACACTAAGAGGAGTGTCTGGCCATTATTCGGGGAATTAATCACTGCCACACACACAATAGGAAACCTGCTAAGTGATCAGAGCCTCTTGTCTGAATAAATAATAATAAAAAAATGCTAGAATAAACTGAATAATAAAAACTGCTCAATATAAGTAAGACATATGTTAACAAAAATATTAGTATTAGCATCAAATTAATTGGCATATTCTTTTAGTAAATGAAAAAAGACATCAGTGTTATCAATAATACAGTAAATACAAAACAATACACTCTTTCCATCTCTCCTTCCTGTGCTCTGGACAGATAGGGTGATTTAGCTGATGATGGGAAGAAGAGAAAAGGAGGACCCTTATTGACTGAGAGCCTAATGTCAGTCCATTGATTTCTCCCCACACACATTATCGTCATAATCACACTATTGGCGCCGACAAGCTAATTATGAGCGGGTCTTCCTTTGTGAGTTACCCTGCGTATTCGTGTGTGTGTGCATTTTTCAGAGGTAATGACTGTGTTCATTTGATATAGCGCCCAGCAGGATGCTCATGAGGAACCAGTGAAAGACAACAGGATACACTCGCACACATCACGTACTTAGCAAGCACAAGCAAGACAGCTCGCATCACCTCCTACTGTTTTTATTAATACTTCTGTCAGAAACATTAAAAGCCGCGGCTGGTTGCCGGCGCGGAGAGAGTCCCTGTCAAGATTTGCCTTGCCACGTAGCCTGCTGTAGGAACGGGAGGAGCTGAGCTGAGCCACAATGTTAACACATTAAACTAATGAGGAAAGATGAGATTTTGATCACAGTGCTGGGCTATGGAAATCCCTTAGTTCGCCTCAGATAAGTATGATTGTGGATATTAGGAGAACAAGGGGGGGGGGTTCTGTCTGTCTTTGGGCATGATGCAATATTTACTAGCCAGGGCCCATGGGTAGAAAATATACAGCCTGATACACTACCTCCTCTCCGGGGCCCAGCTTGTGCAGGATAGCATGCATGTCGGGGCAGGACAATGTGCGGGAGCAAGGTTCAGGAGCGCAGGGCTCGGGCGCGGCCTCTGTGACAGGTATCTCATTCAAAACGGGAAAGAAGGTCAGACGATCACAATCCTGTCCTTCCTCTTCCTCCTCTTCCTCCTGGGCCTCTGTTCCAGTCTCACACAGGATCCGGGGCTCTGCCAGGCAGGCAACAGATTTTTTCCATTCAACATACAGTAAGCGCTAACAGCGGGAAAAGGGAATGGGTAACTGGCTGGCAGCCCAACAGAATGTGGGCTTTTGTATCGTACCTGTCTCGGCGTCTGTTCCACCTCTATTTTCCTCAGACATCCCAGTCCTCAAATACAGCCCGAGGGTCCCTGGCACCTGAAGTAACCACAGAACAAACCTATTATATTAGATAAAAAAGTAATAAAGGTGCAAACCGTACACCGGCTATCTGAGTGTGCGGTCTTGCTGGCATTACCCTTTGTGTGTGTTTATTCATATGGAATTCATAATTCCAAGCAATTTAACAGATTTTTTATATTTTTGTATATATGATCTATATCTTCTTTGTTTGAAACCATTTTTTAAATTATTATTATATTATTATGGCTCATTTTTGCAGTTATTGTACAAAACTGTCTTCGGCCCCCCATACCCGTTTAGAGCGTCGCTGAGGCCTCCTGCGGATGCGCGGCCTGGTGCGGTTGGGTCCCTCAGCTGCGTCCTGGACCCAGCCTCTGGTCTGCAGCAACCCGGGCCCTGGGCCGAACACACCCCTTTCCCTCAGCAGCTCCTCCTCCACCTGCAGCCACTCAGAGCCCACGCGCTCCCACGCACTGACACACAGCTGGCAGGCAGCAACAGACACCCGGGACAAGGGGAATGGAGGACATGAATGGTTTCTTCCTATTTCAGCTTCATCAACGAAATCAACGAGCTAGCATCATTATGAGGTGTTGACAGTTATTTTACCTATGTATGTTAATATTTCATGTTTAGAAGATTAGAACATGAGCAAAAAGTTACAATTTGCTATAAAATCCCTTGTTGAAAATAAACTACTCCTAGAAAAAGTCGTACCACCATTCTGCTGGGATGTGATTCAGTGGATAATGATCAGATATGTGTACACACACACACACACACACACACACACACACAGACATACACACGTTAATTAAGATCAAACCTGCCCCTTGTGGCCAGAATTTGATTCACAATTACCCCTACCACTTTAATTGTAGCCATACCTGTAGGTGGTTGGTCTTCATGCTCTCAAACATCGTGCGGCCTCTCTGTCGATGAGACTCCATGCAAGACAGGAACTCCTGCCACAAAAAGAGGAATAAACCAGTGGGTCTAAGTCCAAATGAAAAGAATGGGGCAGGCAATCACTCCTCCTCTATTGCTCATATTGTGCACACACAAACAAATTACCATCATATTCATGATGGTATTGTTTTCTTCCTCATGCAATTACAACACATTTGTACAATTACATCTGCTCTAAATTGCATTCACCAGGCAAAATAAGCTAGTGGCTACAGTCTTACAATAACCCTGTCTGGAAATGCAATCATTTGTAGGTGTGATCTGATTAACATAAACATTAATATCACTGAGCCATGCCACAGATAAAGGCAAGGTAGGTGCATGCTTTGTGTGTGTGTGTGTGTGTGTGTGAGTGTCTTCCAATCATTATAAAATAAATAAATGAATAAATGAATAAATAAATAAATTAAATAAACCAAGCTGTATTGACACTGCAGGAAGCTTGCATTCAGCTGACACACAGGGCTCATATTCTGACTGCTAACTGCTTCATTAAGCCCATCATCACAGCAGTCCTCACTGAGAGACCAGTCAAACAACATGTGTCCATCTTTACGGCTGACCCAGGAAAGCCATTTAATTGACTGAATGAACATGCAGTAACTCTTTTTACATCGCAAGTTTTATTTACAGTTACTAGGGATGTGTTTTGAGGTAGGATAGCTGTTTTCAAGTAAAAAATACAGACAACATAAACAGAAAACACAAACAAACTTACAGAACTAGTTTGACACTCCTTGGTAATACAAGGGATGCAAAAGTAACATGGTCCGTGCATACAAGTTGACAACATTTGACAGGCCCCATTTAAAGCAAAAGCTGTTTCTCTAAATGACTGCCTGTCTGTCCAAATGAGAAGATATGAGAAGGGGAAAACAAATAGCCAAGTAATTTGAGGGGAGATTATAGAAACGTTACAGACAGAAATGAGTAATAATGAAGTTTGAACGAAAGCCCTGTTGTGACAGATAAACAGCGAGCCGGCATCTCTGCTCCTAATTTCATTCCTTCATTTGGACAAACATAAGTAATATATAGCATTACTTACCCTATTTAGCAGATAGGAACCTCATTGGCTTTTTAAACGCTGCAATAAATACATAACTCATCTCTTACCCTCTGCAATTAACATCACAACATCACACTCATTTCCATTTTAATGACTTCCCAACAAAACACCACCTTTGATGATAAGGCAACATAATGTCAACTTCATTCTAGGCTGGCAGTGAATGTGTAATAAACTTAACGCGATCATTAGTGCTGTTAATTATCTTTCTAATATGAGGACACAGATATGATTATGGAAACTGCATTCACTGATGAAATAAATCTCAGGAAGCATTTCACCGAAGCTTGTCTATCAGTCTCTGTAATGTCATTTATTACCTACAGCTGTTTTCATCTTTTATTTATAAAAATTGTCTCAGGCCCTGAAACTAAGCCCAATGCTTTGTATAATGAAGAACGTGAATCTCTCCTAGCCTATAAAATATTAGTAAAATAATAACAAAATTAAAGCCAGTTGTTGACCACGACATCAGCTGTTTCCACCATTGAATTGGGTGATTTACGAGCAAAATTGCTGACCTACAGAACAAAGAGACACGTCTACATATATTTTTACTGAACAAGATACTCTCAACTTGAACACCCCACCGCACCAGCTCCCAGTCCAAGCAAAGCAAACTTCCCTCTCTTCTTGCCTGCCTCTCAGATGGAAGAACAATTCATCACCCTCACTGATAACCTGTCACAAACTGATATGATAAAGAATAACACCAAATGAATAATGCTTTCATCAGATTGGTACCACTAGAACTGCCGGCACAATTTTCTGTGGGAAAGAGACACACACAAACACACACACTATGTGGGGGTGAGACAGAAACACAGACGCGGTAATTTCATGCCTGTGTGCCTGAGTAATATGTCCCCGCTCCCTGCTCCAGATGGCGCAACGTCTTAAGCGTTGTGGGGGAACTAATGATGTGGGCCACGTGTTTCGGGGGGAAAAACAACAATAAACGCGTCTTTAACCTTCAGCACCAAACAGTGTGTCGTAGCTAGTGTTTCTCTGGGTGGGCCTAACAGATATCAATTACTCTGCCCATTCAGGGGCAATCAGCTGTGATAATCCAAATCCATTTAAAGAAATAATCAAACACCCCCACAGGGCTGGACAGCCCACGGCACACACACACACACACACACACACACACACACACAAACACACACCGGTGACTTTTGGAACAGAGTGTTTGTGGCACAGCACTCTGGGACCCCTGGGAGACCAACATGTCAACAATTAGATGGCCTCACACTGCTTGAAGGGTGAAACAAGCACAGTGGAAGTGGAAGTGTTAGTGTATCCTTTACCTGTGTTGTAGCTGACTCTCTGGCTCCTTGGCCCAGAGCTGAGCGTACAGCGCTACTGATCAGGCTAGCCTTCTTCTGAGGGGCGCTGGGCAACATCTTTTTCTGAGATTCTAAATAAAATGTCATATAAAATGGTAGAGGATGAACACATGCAGGAAGCTCCCCACCTGCACATACTGTACATCTTGCAGTAGTATTTGAGTAGTGACTAACCTGTGTATATCTGCCAGGATTTGAGGGCCATCTCCTCCCACAGAGGGCTGATGTCGCTCATGCTAACAGGCTCTGTTTGCGCTGTGGGACTCGCTGAGATCTCGATCTTGTAGGCTTCTTCAAGTGTGTGTCGTCTCTCGATCATCACCTTGGACCAGCAGGCCTCCACCAACGTTAACAGTTCACGGTCGTCTGAAACAGTTTCTTTTCAACAAAACTATCTTTTTTTTCTATTTCTAATTCTGTTGCATTGTTTTATTATTGTTAATGTATTTCTATGTTGCTACATGTAGAAGTATATAGACTGTAGATGTATACATTATGTCTATGTTTAAACTACTGTAAAACAAATAAAGTACTAATAAGAAAGGAGAAGTAAATTAATAAAACTGGGCTATGCTGTACCTGGGCTAGAGTGTGTTCTGTTTCTGAGGGTTAAAGGGCGATTGGTGTTTAAAAAGTTCAAGTTAGAAATACTTTTCCTCCGGCTTCCCTTTGGCACTTCACATCCAAAACCTTCAGGAAAGCTGTAAAAAATAAAAAATAAATCCCACACTTCAATGAATCCTCACATACAGGCATACTAATATGACTCATCTGATACTGTATGTTTTAGTTGTTTTTACCTGCCAGATCGTATCAATAGCAAACAATGAAGGAGGCAGGTGATGAAGTTCACGTTTGCATTGAAGGTCGCCATGACAACATCCCAGCGTTCCAAGAGGAATTGTAATGTTTTGATAACCACTTCCTGCTCTACCGGGGAATGTCGAGGGAAAGACAGAAAGTGGAGCAGGACTTTATTAGTGCAGGAGTAGAGGGCTGATATGGTCTTCTCTCTCTGGGACTGGCCCTTCTCTAATACCTAAAGAGTATACCACAATATTGGTCATCAGTTATGTTTAACATCTGCTAAACCAAGCTAATACTCTTCAGAGGACGTTGAAATATAGTAGCATATTAGAGTATAGAGTGTATATAGAGTATAGATACTACTTCATAAACAGTATCTAAGATTACAGTGTTGAAACAGTTTGCCGTTTAAATTCATGAATTTAAAATCCACTGCTAATTCATAAATCTCTTATGTACATCGTTCGTCCATCTGTCATGATATCAGAGAGGACCAGTTTGTCTCACCACCACTATTTGATCCACAAGGAATGTGAGCACGATCTCAGGGTCTGCCGAGAACATCCCACTGAAAAGTTTGTGGACGAGGGTTTTGCTGAAGAGCGCTACGTTCTCCATCAGCGTGGCCATCTGTCCCTCAGGCCTCTGGCTCCTGGAGCCTGACAGAGAAACACAAGTTCAGTGGAGTCTGCATACACACAGTCTATTTATACTGTGTATATATATATATATACACTGTAGATATAATAGTTTTAATATGGAAGATAAGACTTTATTTTCTTCTCTTTTAGGTGATGGGGACAGGATAGTCTAGTGGTCTAGGTGTTGGACTCCCAGCCGTAAGGTTGTGGGTTTGAGCCCCAGAGTCGGCTTACCTGTAAGCATCCTTGAGCAAGATGCCTAACCCCTACCTGCTCC
>JAOEHI010000007.1:3841276-3868122 GCA_025447815.1 Percopsis transmontana | reverse complement strand
CCTACCTGCTCCATGTAATAGAACAATGTAATTGTAAGTCGCTTTGGATAAAAGCGTCTGCTAAATGCTGTAACTGTGATTCAGATAAACAGGCCTGAAATACACAAGGGAATGCACTGACATGTGTGTTTCTACACTGACATACTGTATACTGACACCTAACATTCAAAACTATATGTTTCTACATAGTTGTGTGGAGTATTATATCGATTTTCCACTGTGTGTTGCCAGTGTGTTGAGGCGCCCAAGCGTGGAAGGTCTACCTTGGGAGGAGTTGAGGTGGGTGTGGTTTTCTGTGTCGTGGCTGATCATGTAGATGATGTCCATGACAAACTCCAACAGCTCCGTCTGAAAGCTCTGCTTATGCTCCAGCGACGCACCGTCTGAGGGGAACTGTGACATCTGCTTGTCAGTTAAACAGCGTAGTGAAAACACGACTATTTTAAGTGTTAGTTATCTTGAGTGAAATCTCTTCTGAAATCTTGTTTTCAAAATGTTCAAGCGTAGTCTGGGTGTCTTCTCTCCTACTCTTAATAATTGTCTCAAGATTAGCTTCTCTGCCTTATTCAATAAATGAACAAAGAGTGGCCTCTTCTGGAGAGAAGTGAGTTTTGCAATATTGCTGGAAGAAGGCCTTTGCAATATGAATGAGGTATAATTCCTATATCTATATAGCCTGCGTGTGTGTGTGTGTGTGTGTGTGCGTGCATCCACCTCCAGCAGCAGCAGCATTGGGTGTGTGTTGTTGTTGGCAGGAACATTGAGGAGGCTGTCCATCAGCAGAACACGGATGAAGTCACACACCTGCTTCCTGTTTGGATGGCTCCCGCACGCCATCTCAGCCTCGGCCCAGTCCTGAGAGAGGAGGGAAACACTGCACAAGGACCAGAGGGAGGAGACAAGTTGGTTTGGGGATAAGCCAAAAGGTATGTGACTCACCTCTGAGCTGTCCAGCGGGTACACAACACTCGCTAGCGCATGAAGGAAGTCAACGGACGCCCACAGGGGGTCTCTGGGGTGCAGGCTGTGGAGCAGGCATAAGAACTGCATCACACTCCCTGGGAAATGCAACTCCCATGATCCATCGCTTCCTGGCGATCTCTCCACAGAAGAAATACAATGAGATTGATTTTACATTTGACAAGAGAAGTATCTCATTTGGTCCTCATATGTAATGGCTGTAAATAAAACTAATCCCATCTGCTTACACGAGTAATGATGACTTTGACCAGTTCCAACAGGATGTTAGCCGCCTCAGGACAGTGCAGTCTACCGGGAGCGCCTGATTGGCTGTCGAGCACTGACTGTAGGACGTCATCCAGGTTCACCTGCTGAAGAACAAGAAGACATTTCAAATAATGCTCATTTAGAAGCAGTTCTCAGCTATATTCAGCATACTAGGTTAAGGATCCGCCCACGTTTTGCTTCACACCTGATCCTCAGCGATGTAGCCGGCCTTCCTCCCCAGCAGCAGAGCAGCTAGCGCTCCATACACTTGAGGCAGGTGAGGCTGGAGGACCAGCAGGCCCTGAAGCAGATCAAAGCCTGGACACGTGGTGCTCTGACACTCACAAGGCAACCAATTGTCGCGGAGGTTGTCTGGAGACAGGGTTAAAAATGATCAGGTACTGGAGGCCTCCATACAGGACCGAGAGATAACTAGATAAACAGCATCTCAGAATAAGACACTGTATTGTCTACAGTTGGTTAGCATAAGGACCTTTCCATAACATTTTGGAGCTAGCCATTTTAGCAACTTACTTCAATGTTGTGATGCTTTTTTTTTAAATAAAAACTAACAATCTAAGTCGTTTTACACTCACAAGTCTCATTTACACTATATTGCTGATGTGTATCAAGGTCAATTTATCTTGTTTTAGTGCTTTAGCGTGTGTGGAATGTGGAAGTCTCTGTGCATGCCGCAGACTGTTAAAGGGTATGTACCCAGGATGATGAAGGGTTCCTTCATGGCCTCCACTGGTGTTCCTGTGACCACACCCTCTCTGAAGCTGCTCTGTTGGCCTGGACAAGACAGCTGGTGGGTGAGCAAGATGAGGCCAAGCTGCAGGGTGGAGGGGTGCAGGTGGGGCTGAAGGAACCAATCGCAGCCCAGAGTCTGAAACAAAGCTTTCTGCTGGCTAGTGGGGGGGGGGGCAAGAACAGGACCCTTGGGATTAACATGCATGTAATCACAGTGCTGCCAGGTCACAGCAAAGAGAATATCAGGTGAAACGCATTGAGGAGAAATATGTATGGAGAACTGTAGCGTATATTATTTTGACACTTATCTTTAGGGTTCATGCATTTTAAACAGCCTGATAGAATAATCCACTGTGCAGGTTTTGCCAGCTGAGGTTACTCACTCCATGTTTAAGGGTCTGTCAGAGCTGAGCAGCTCACACAGAGAGAGCAACACCTGGTTCCGGATCCAAATAATACCGGCTGCATCAGAGTTCTGGACTGCAGGACAGAAAAGACCAGTCTGTGTTTGATTTTGTCTAAACCACAAATTGTTCTATGTAGGATTTTTACCATTGTACTGAGTTAAGTGGCAATAAGCATTTACCCACAAAAACAGTGCTACTTAGACTATTTACTGCCACCTAGTGGTGTAAATATAACAGCTGTGCCAATACCAACTCTGATTAAAATTACAACTTCAGCAACTTCTGCTACCTCTATAGATGCTAAACATAGCTTATTCTCTACCTAAGAAATTATTTTAATGCCTATATCATGAGTGTAAAAGATTGTGAATATATTTAAAAATGTATTCAATTTTATAAATACAATTTTTTTTAAATCTAAAACATCACCTTTAAGTGGGTGTAGTATTAGGGGGGTGTACCTTTAGTATTGTCTTGAAGACAGCTCTCAGTCTCGTCACTAAGAGGAGGCAGTGTGCTAACCAGGAAGAGTCCAAGTCTAACAAGACAAAGAGCATTTTAATAAACAGTGGCAATTACAATAACTTCACAACTGAAAAAAGTACAGGATACATGCTGTACTGCATGTACTACTTGAGTACAGCCACTGTATTTTTACCTGCATATGTCTACAGTTGTAAAGTGGGCTTTCAGAAGGCGCGTGATGATACTGGAAATGACCTTAACTTTGTGGAATGTCACAGCAGGATCAGATAGCTGGAAGATCAAACTAGGTAACAGTCCCACACTGTGCATGACCTCTGCATTCCTGCTGTCACCACTGGACAAATTGAGAGAGAGAGAGAGACGGCATGAACACAAACCATTATCTGTTTGCACGGACAGAAAATCAAATTTAAAAAATAAACGAGGCGAGACATCGTGTTCCTTTCTCCGGGACTCTATGACCGATTCTGTTGTGTTTTGCGTGATATTTATGACAGGCCACGGCACAGGTTGACAGAACAGTCAATAAGGTCTGCCGTCAATCCTGAACAAGGACCGCTCTTGTTTTATTGTTACACAACTCTGACCATGTGAGGTGAATATACAGTATTAGATCACTGTTACATCACAGCCTGCATTTGGTTTAAGGCAAGACGTCGGCCCCCAGACGGCTGTATAGTTTCTTACCTTGAATTCAAGATCTCATCAAAGCGATTGAGAACTAAGAGGTCCAGGTTGTCCAACGTGTTCTGCCACACCTTAAAACAGGAATGAGAGGAGAAGGACACAAAATGCATTAAGCCTAACTTTACAAACATTACAGAGAAATAACAAACCTTATATAAAGCATTTTCCATGCATAGCTTCCATTCAAGCATTGGTAGGCATACCTCCAGGTTACACAGCAGGTCACGGAAGGCTGGTACGTTCTGTAGATAAACAGGCCCAGTGCCCAGCTCTAGAGGGCTAGACAGATACAGAACCAACTGAAATGTTCTGGTGGTGATGAGACTTCTCTTCATCTTGAACAGAAATGCCAACAGCTACAAGGAAGTAATAATATTAATACAATACCCCTCAATAACAAGTTGAAACTATTATCTAGATGATTTTGTGTAAGCTAGCACACAAGTCCTGTAAGTTTGAGCAGACCTTGTAGCCATTAATGCGAGTCATTTCCTGCTGCATGGCCCGGTTGGTCTCAAGCACAGAAAGAAGAACCTTTACAGCCGCGTACATAGAACTGTCATCTGGAGCCATGGCAACCAGGCTGAGAATCACAGCAGGCCCGCCCACGTATAGGAAACCATTAGCTGCCCTGCTAGGGGTAAAGGTGCGCACACCTGGGGGAAGAGAATTTATTTTGTTGAAGACCCCAAATGAACCTGCAGGGAGGAGAACCACAGCTCGGCCTTACTGTGCTTACCAAAATGGCCAATTAGGGCTGCTCCAATGGTGCGAGCTGTACCACTAAGGTGCTGGCTGATGTTTCGAGCAAGGAACACAGGAGTGGAGTGGTCCCGGGATGTAATCCCCATCTGTAATAGTATTAATACAAAAACATTCTGTTTAGTCCACTGTACCTTGACATCAACACACATAGGGTCAACCTCTGATCTGCTTTACCTCTTTAGCGATGAGTCTGCAGTCCACCTCGTTGTACTCCTCTCTGATATGGGCAACAGTGGTTACTGTAGCTATGGCTGGGTTGATGCCAAACGAGATCCTCTCCTCTGGTACCAGCCGGAGAGGGTGCTGTTTAGCATCTGGATCGTGGCCTGGGCATAAACATACAAAGTTGTATATACGCCTGAAACAATTCTGACCAATCAGGGCCTCTTTTCCCTGCTAATCTACCTTGCCTGTCAATCATATGAATGCGCACACACACAGCGGCAGCAGGCCAATGGGCTCCAGAAACTCTCTTTCGTTCTATTCTAGCTAGCTCTCGTTGCAACTCTCAAATCCTACAGCAGCTTTAATTGACTAAAGAATTGTTATTTAAAAACTTCTTTTATTTATATTTTACTTCAAGGTCACCCTATACTGTAAGTGGGGCAGGATAGTCTAGTGGTCTAGGTGTTGGACGCCCACCCGGAAGGTTGTGGGTTCGGGCCCCAGAGTTTGCCTACCTGTAAGCATCCTTGAGCAAGATGCCTAACCCCTATCTGCTCCATGTAATAGCACCATGTAATTGTAAGTCGCTTTGGATAAAAGTGTCTGCTAAATGACTTAATTGTAAGTGAATAGTGGGCAAACATTGGTTACTGATAATTTATTTTAAGTTATTCTAAAACTATTAAGTTATTCTAAAATAATTCTGTTTTTCAGATCACTGATTTACCAGCATTACGCAGGGCCAGGAAGTTGCCTAGGTAGGCAGTGCCTTGTGTGTAGATGGCTCCTACAGCGTCAGGGCTCAAAACCTCCTCAAAAAGGCACGCAGGGCCCACTCGCCACATCAGAGCCGCATGCTCCTTCCAGAGAGATGGCGTTCCGATTAGAGCACAAACGTCAATCACTGCTGTGGGATCCATGGACACATATTGGCCTGGGAAGGGCTGGATGTACCGCATCTGACCAGAAACACAGATGTAGTTACTAGTTACCCCTGCGGTTGAAACCTGCATTAGATAAACATTGTTGTTTTGGTTTGGAACTCAGAGAGTGCCCTCACTCATGTCTACTCCTTCCCTTACAGCTCCCCTTGATAATTCTCCAATCTTCCCTCCACCGCCATGTGTATTTTGTTTAAAACACAGTGAACTGGGCTGGAAATTAGGGGGTTCTGGGGGCACTATAGTGCCAGGGGTGTCATCTGTACTGCTAAACATCCGGGGCAGAGCCCAGATTAATGTGTGTGTGGCGGATCCTCGTCACTGCCTTCACACAGCCTTCAGTGTTACCACAAGTAACACAAAAGTTGCCATATGCGTAACGCACAAATTAACGGTAAACATATAGTAAAGCTAACCTCACACACATAATGCACCCGCTACAAACTGATCTACGCATTTACCTTTTCTAAACCCACTGTCTTGCCGTTGAGGTAGGCTGAAACCCGGCAGACCCTTTTCACGTCCTTGGCCAGGACTACAGCCAGGTGGTGCCATTGATGTGGGACCAGCATGCTGGAGCAGCGAAACCTCACTGAGGCGGGCAAAGAGCTGGGGGTGCTGACGTCTGGCTCCATCATATCTGACCAGCAGGTAAATAAAGATGTGTTGAGATAAGAGCAACAATGAAGACAGAGAGGACAATATCGATCATTTTGAGGAACTGCATGCCAGGTTGAGGGATTTTATGCCAGGAAACCCCCCCTCACATAATCGGTGGAATCAAGAAAGATAAACTCCTTTGTCAGCAAATCGATGTGCTATGTGAACTAAACACCCTGGGCAAATAGTGACATAATAATCTGCTTTCTCACCCAGGAATGTGAACGGCTCCTCCTCTGTGGAGATGACTAGGCACCCGTCGCTGGCAGAGAAGGAGATGGACAGGCACACGTACTGATGCTCCGCTCGCAACATGTGGCGGACAATGGACAGCAGCCGGATGGGATGGGTGTCACAGGCAGAACTGAATCTGTTGATCTGAAACCAGCAGGAATACGATAAACCCGCCGTAGGAGGGAAACCGCGACAGTCTGAGAATGAAGAACAGAGGGAGAGCTGAATAATTTACTGGCATTTATTAAATCTGCATTCATCCAGATTTCCACATTGATCAAATGACAACTGACAAAAATCCCCACAGACACTGAGGGAGGGGCTGGGTTTGAGAAAGAGAAACATTTTATGTTATGAACAGCAACTCTCCCCACAACAGGAAGAGGCCATAATGGGTAAAGAATTGGGTATTGCAAAATTTTAAAAAGAGTCATAATTCACAGCTCTTACCTCCACCTACTCCACCTGTGGAGACTGAATCAGCATTCACTCCTTTCACTGTGGCAAGAGAGGGCAGGAACAGACAGCTGCGACACATAAACGCATACCAATGAGAATGAGAGAAACAGATGTTTATTTGTGTGAGTGTGTATGGAAGTATTTTCCATACAAAACAACCCCTGTCACTAAATCCTATAGCAGCGAGACCTCATACCAAAGAAACCCTGTGTAAAGGTAAAGGAGTGTGTATTTATTGACCACACGGGGTAGAGCATGTGTGCTTTGTTCAATCATGTGCCTGGGATCTATATGCAAACACAATGGTGGTGTGACTCCTGCTGAAGGCAGATTTCATGGCAGTAGGACGCAAAACACTAACTCGGACCAGAACAGGAGGTTTTAAAAATACTTAAAATACTAAATCAAATCGCATAATGATACTCGATCTTCAACGCTACATCTTAAACTCACCCATATCCACTCTCGCTCATGTCAAACTCTACGAAGGCGGGTGAGGAGGAGAAGACTGTGTGTGGCCTAAAGCCCCGTGGCGACGTCATGGATACGAGGCTGACGATATGGTGGACGGGGAAAGGAGAGACCACGGACGGACAACCAGAAGACGAGCTCAGCAGGCTGTAGGAGCGCTTCAATGCCTTTGTCGAACAATCGGTTCTGCTAGCTGCCTCTACGCTGTCGTCCAGCAGTACATCTGAAATGGCAGGGTGCGCTTTGCTGAGACTATTATCAAGGATATCATTTCATTTATGGATTCATATTTCAGTCTAACAACACACTTGCAATCTGTTATTTAATAAATAGAAGACAGGACAAAGCAATAGTTCATGTATATACAATTAACAATTGTACCAATAATGTATTTCTACCATTTGAGCTTGGAAGTGTATCATCTTCTTGTGTTGTTCGCCTGGTTTTGCCATCTGAGGATATGATATGATATGGTTCTCCTATACATAGGAATTTCCTGAGGAAGAAAATCAAAGCTATTTTAATCAGAAATGCCCAAGGCCAGTCCAAGCCTAAACTCAGGACTGTGTTATCTAACCTGAATTCCCCATGTGTGATAGCCTGGGAGGACAGTTTCTCCAGGATCCGTGTAACAGGCAGGTGCAGTGGGTGGTCTGGAGCCAGCAGAATGCTCCTACATCGACTCAGCAGAGTGGAGACCAGGCCCGCCTCGCACATGATCTGCCGGTTCCGCTCCGATGTCACCAGGGCCTGAATGTGGTTCGCTACTGAGATCTGGACCTCTGTAGACAACTGGGATGTGGGGGAAGTGAAAGAGGAACAATTTATTTGTGTGGAACAAATCTTATTGATAATAGTGTTAATAATAAAGGATTTAGACTTACCTGTGGGTCCTCTGGTGTAAACACCGACGGCAGCAGAGCCATGATGACTCGGACAGCTCCAGGGTGAAGAATCGTACGATCACAAGTGAACCTGTAAGGCAAAGTGCACATCAAATACTGCTACTACATTAACTGTAGCATCTAACTAGCATTAAGTTACATATAGTATTCTTCATAGAACTTGTAGAGAACTTACTGTATCACTTCAGTGGCTATACAAGCTCTAGAAAAACTACAGATCTCTGTATGGGTCTATGAAGCTCTATGAAGATCTCTAATTTGCATTACTAACTCTAAAGTGTCCACCTATAAATCACTCTCACAGACGGGCAGTCCCACCTGACTTGTGAGTCTGAGCATACACTGGAAATGCTGAAGGCTGTGGTCCTAGAGTTTCGCTGAGCGTCTTCCGGGTACTGTGGCTCTGAAGCCACGTAGGCGCCACGTGGGCCCTCGTTCTCTCCATTTAGTCTCTCTCTCTCTCCTTCTCCCTCGGCCCTTAACCCCACGTTCAGCTCCAGGGGAGAATGGGTTCCCGTGGCAAAATGGTCGAGATAGGAAAGCAGCCTCACGCATGTCCGAAGAGTCCCAGGTAATGTGGGCTCTGAGGAGCGAGAGGGGCCCGCGACAGGGGCCTCTGCTGACGCTACAAACTGGTAAAATCTACTTCCATGAAAAGGTTGGTCGTCAGTGTCAGGGCCGCAGCCAGCTGCTCCAGCCCTGCCCCCTGTTTGGAAACAGCCCAGCTGAAGCAGAGCCTCGGCCAGCTTCTCGTAAAAGCCCCAGGTCTGGAAGTGGTGTGCGTTGACGGGGTGGAGGTGCACAGCCAAAGCCAGGAGATTGAGGGTGCGCAGGAGCACGTCCACCACCCTCTGCTGCTCCAGGGACCTCCACCCTGCCCCCTGGGGAGGGTCTGACAGCGCTCCTTCCATGTCTACCACCAGGGACAGCAGGCCAGTGAAACCCCCTGCCCGCCTGAAGGCATCCCAGCTGTTTGGGTTGTCCAGCACCTTTAACACAGACTGGCACACACACACACACACACACACACACACACACACACACACACACACACACACACAAAGAAGAGGGAGTTCAGCCATGTAACACTCATCTAAACATACTGGTGTCTTGCTGTGGATGTATTCTACTTTAGGATTAGATTTGAACACAATGCAGAGCTTCATTCAAACTTCCTCGTCTTAAATAGTTCTTTCTAGTCAATTAAAAGAGAGTAATGAACAAAAGACAACGCGTATAGATATATCATAAATCATTTCTGGTAACTAGTTTTGAGAGGTGAACAAAATGGCATTAGCTTTATTCAATTTAGGGAGCTAATCCATCAGGTAGGTAATGTGTGAGGCAGAGCACAGAGGGGAATCTGATTAAGTGAAACTGGAGTAATCACAATGGCTCTCAACACATGCCAACCCAGGTTGTACCCAATCTGATTGCCACCTGCTTTAAACAGGTTAGCACAAAATATACACGCACAATGTCTGCAAGTAAGTGCTCCTCTCTCCGCCATCTATAAAAATGGACACATACAGTAGGTGTGTAACTTGGTTAGCCTTAATTAGATCTCTGTCCCATTCACTGATCTGATAGAGGTGGTAATCTTCAGAGTGCCACGGCACAAGGCTGTCGGCCTAATCAAATTGGCCAGCCTAAACCTGTATTAGCAAATCAATCTGCATTTGTCCATAATGCAATCAGGGTCCCACAGGCTACGACAATAAATTCACTAGCTCATTATGTTTTAAGTGCATTACAATTTGCTATGATTGGATGTAGGCTGGAAACCTCATTTATAATGCAGCTGAGATATCCCCAGACCCGTGTGTTTGTGGATATGTGTGTATGCTTCGCAGTGTGTGTGTGTGTGTGTGTGTGTGTTGTCAGTACCTGCAGCAGGTCCTGCTTCAGGGCCAGTTCATGTTGGGTAGAGGAGCAGAGAGCTCCTATGGCCGTGCTCATGAACTCCTCGGGGTTGATCTCTGCCAGCTGCTCCAAGATGCTCAGCGCAGGACCTCGATACTGCTCCTCGTCCAAGAAGATCTTTATGTACGGCACCATACCGAGATCTCGCACCGACACTGGCACACACACACACACAGGTTGATTTCACAGACCAGCTTGACACTCGATCCGCTTCCTTTCTTACGTGGACTAATAGGAGATGCATTTTCTCTCCCCTGTGTATGCTAAAGGGAGAGAAGCATACCTGTGTTTCTGATGGAACGCAGCGTAAGTGCAGACACTACTTCCAGTATACAGATAGTGAGAGCTCTCTCACTGCCCTCCACACATGACTGCTCTCTTTGACCTACAGTAGAAAGCAAAGGAATAGTTGTAAAATGAAGCCTTGATACCCAATAACTTACACAATCCCACGGAATTATACATTCTGTCCTATATTTGTTAACGAACTCAAAGTGGCACACTGTATTTTAATAGTAATGTGTTATAAAATATAATTAAATACAGAATGATACTGACATCCACATTTGCAGTTATTAATTACACCAGGGGGAGGCTCATCATGGTTTGTCCCATACCTGTTGCAGGGACATAGACAACTCCCGCCTTCCTGAGGATCTTCGCACTTCTACGAAGTTCCCCCAGGACTAGCTCTAGCAGACCGCCATCACTGAGAACATCCGCTAGAAGCCCACTTCTCATGGTCAACCTAGAGTAAACAGGAGTAAGGGGCTTTTATTGAGATTACAGAAAATAGTGTGTTGTTTTACAAACAACAGTTCTACAACAGCTGCGCTCTCACCCGTGGAAACATTTGAGCGCCGCGACTCCGAACTCCACCCCGGCCCCGCCTCCAGCGAGTGTCCCGGCCCAACTCTGCTTGAGCACACCCAGCACTACCCGCAAAGTCTCATGGGGGATGTAGTTCAACTGGAATACAACCTGGAAAAAATAAATAATTTTTACATTTTTTTTTTTTTAAATCGAGCAATTAAGTAGACCTTATAGTAAGCGAGAGTTAAAAGTTGATAGCCGATAGCCTTCGCCATACCTTCTCCAGCAGTGAGAAGAGTAGACTGTGGACAGCGGTAGGCTTACGCCACACACAGGAGGCCAGCTGGGCCAGTGACTGGATGGTCCACTCCAGGAGGAAGAAGTTGGCCTGGTCCCACTCCCATATCGTCCGCAGGGTACGCAGGATCTGGCAACACAGCAGGGCGTCCTCTGATCTCAGAAAGGAGCCCTGTAGGAGACTGAACGCTGACAGGTTCTTCACTGCCAAACCTGCAGACAGGACAGGTCAGAGTCACACAAGGAAATGATTGGTGCAAAGGAAGCAGTCTCTTTTGCTATATTTGCTCGTTAAACATGTGCAACAGATCACTCTTAATATGTGTATGTGTGTCCTTCACGTCTTTGTTTATAGGCAGTGTTTGTGTGGAGGTGCATCACATTCTGAAACACGATATAAAACTGAGGTCAATTTAGCCAAAAGGAAGTTTGGTTTAACAGAATAAATGTATCATATTTCATTTTGGCAAAGTTAGCCAGTCAATACCATGAATAAAGTAACATACCACATCCATCCTTTAACATAAAGTAAGCACCCAATTCCATTAAGTCAGAATTGCACATACATAGATAGATTGAAAATAAACAAAAAGCCATTTAATTTGCATTTCATAAAGCTTGGTGGTTGCACTGTCAAAATATTAAGAGAATGGCTCAAGTTTGGCGGCAAAACATACTGGTGCTTGTGAAAAATAAATATTCAAGTGCATAATAATAAGATTCATTTTCACAGTTAATCAAAATCACATCAGAAACAAATAAGATCAGGCCAAAACACTCCCTGGTACCTCTGTTGGCAAGAGATCTATTCCTCCCTGTGATAGATGGGAGCTGTGTGTGTGTGTGTGTGTGTGTGTGTGTGTGTGTATGATAGATGGCTGCTTGTTGCAGGCTGGTGGTGAGTGGATGCAGGGCATCCTAACACAGTTAGGAGGGAAGTCTCCACTTCATCATCCCAGACATAATCACCTCAGCTTCCTGTTAACCTGAGGGCTGTTGTCGGAGGGGAGGCAAGGGATCTTAGAGGGGTATCTCTTCTAATGCAAGAGACCATTAGGGGGTAGAGGGCAGCAAAAGTGCAGTGTGTGTGTGAGTGTGTGTGAGTGTGTGTGGGAGGGGGGCAGGGGGGCAGGGGTGAACTGGTGGGTCACTCAGGGCTTTGACTTAATCCATTTCAATATATCTTTACTGAGATATGCTTGAGATAAAGGTCTAATAGTTTTGAATTCCACTGTATGTAGAAGGGATATTATGTAGGCGTGTACACTGTGCAATACTGTACGCCACACACCTTTATTGCAAAAACAACCCTTTGTTTTGTCTGGTACACGCCTACCTTTGGTGAGCGGAGGATCAAACTTAAAGCCTGGAGGCTGAGGGTTGCTGACACACAGGGCCACTTTCAGCTCAGACTTCCCAAACAGGGTGAGAGAAGCCACAAGGAACAGGAGGTCCTCCACAGGTTGGAACTGGTCTGCAGGCACACCCTTCTCACAACTTGTGTGTGAAACATAAATATGAGACACTAAGAAATCAGACCATTTTTTATTTGTACTTCTAAAAGTAATTTAATTACACTTTGTAGAAATGATCAGGTCTATTAAGCAGCTTGTGATAAAAATGAAACAGTGAGCTCTCTGTTTAATTCCTTGTTGGCTTTCATTCCTTTTAAAATAGGTAACTTTTCTCATATTATACTAATCTCAGAAGGCTCAATTGTATCTGTAAATCCCCCTTTCTATTACATACAGTCCTCTATAAGACCTTTGACTATGAGTGTGATTCTCACCGTTTTAGGATACTTTCAAGGGCCAGGTAGCCATTGTTGGTGTCAAACTCACTGAAGAGGTCAGTGTTGAGTGGATAGGTGTCTCTGATGAAGCTAAACACTGCGACAGCCACCTCGGCTAACACTGGCCCTGAAACATCGGCACTGATCTGCAACACATTCTGGATGCAGATACGTACGCAGTTCTTATCTGGGGGCGTAAGAAGAGGGTTAACTGGTTAGTTATATTGGTAATAGTACCACATAGAGATGTTACTGTACAACAGAAGGAAATATGCAGAAAAACACTCACACAGATAATTGATTTTGGTTAATGGGAACTAGCCTCCATGTTATTTAATGCAGTAAAAACTAATTCCATTAGAGAAAACGAATTCTTCTTAAGGAAATCCCTGGGAATTCACAATCCCACAACAAAAATAAAGGTTGTATGACTGGATCATTTGTGTTCATTGAGACATCATGTGAAACAAGCTTGTGTTTCTGGGATTAGGACATGTCTTTGTCAAACTTGTTGATAAAAGCCATTATTGCACTAAAACATCTGTCTCCACAAATAATAGTCCCTACACAACTAATACTCTATATACATCTTGTGTGAATAATTTGTAACACTCATTTTTATTAGTGTAACAGTATGAGAAAGGTAAAGGCCTTGCTCTACTAAATAATTGAACCAAATCCTAAGCGTTACTCATTTGAAAAACATTCAGCCTTCCTCACCCAGCAGGCTGGGTGCAGTGTTCCTCGTTTGTGCTGCAGAGACTGCTCTGAGAACACAAGAGGCCTGGTGCCTCCAGGGGGCGCTTGTCTGGTCCCATAACGATGTGAGGCCAATGATAAGACACTGTAGTTCCTGCGTCTCCACAATATTCTCAACACTGTCCGGGTGTCTACAGAAGTGAAGCAGAACCTGACAGAGCCAGATAGACAATATAAAAAAGGAGAGAAAGATAGCATGTTACGAACAGTACTGTAAACATTGCAGAGTGGTACTGTAGATCACTGGTTCTGAAATGTTTTGCTCACCTGTGTTAGGAGTTCCTGGAAGGTCTCTTCACTGGTTGTGCTCTCCTTCCTAGCTGGAATACACACTAGCAGGTACATACACTTCACTAGAGCAGATGGAAGATCTGGCTTTATCCAAGACAACACCTAAACAGAAAATATTTAAATGAATTGACTTGTTGACTTGTTAATCCTTACATGAGAAATATCCTTGCACTGTTGGAATTTCCATACAATTATTCATTAAAATGTGGCAGAAAATGTCTAGCCTCAAATCAGATACGCGTTTCACATGAATGAATGTGATTTCCAAAAAAATATATAAGCAAACTGTAAAAAGTGGTGTGAGATTTTCTATTAAACATCACTCACTGCGCTGTCAGCTGTCAGGAAAGACAGAGACCTCAGCAGAAGCCATCCTATGTTATCGGTGTTCTCGCTCTCAGTGTCTCTAGTGTTCTTCTGGAAGAACTGGACCACCTCATGACGAGCCTCTTCTGAAAAAAAACCACACATCAACCACACAGTGATTAGAGGTTACGGCTCAAGTTTCTGAATCATTTAAAACAAACAGACGTCCCTAGACTTTCTCGTGAAGTGTTGATTTATTCAGATATCAGCTTTTCTTCACTAAAATTACTACAGCCAAATTACTATAGTATTGGTTAGTAAATACCTTAAAGAAAATTAGTCAGCCATGTCAACGTTCAAATAAAAGAGGATGTCTTGCATTAGGGAAATGCAACTGCTGAAGTCTACTCACTTCTATTTTTGCAGTATTTGCATCGTTCTTAGTGGTTTGGTTTAAAAACAGAACTAGCCTGTACCTTCTATTTCATGTCTCTCTAAGCATATTGCATCTAAATCCTACAGAGACATGTCACAGACAATAGCTTTGTAGTGACCAAGATGTCAGGCATTGATCTCAGTCTTGAGTGAGATGAACAGTTCAAGGTTGTTTCAGAAAATATATTTTAACACATCAAAGTAGCACTTCCACTAAGGAAAGGACTCATTTCTGTTTCCATATGGACATAGGGCAGGAACTAGGTTAAACAACAGCTTAAGTGAAAGCAGAACATTCAGAAGAGACAGAAAGCCTCTATACTGCAAGTGATATGGGTGAGAACTTATACCTGCTGGTCTATCTGCCAGTCTATGATGAATGTTGAAGACTACTGTTTCAGCTGTGAGAGCAGCAAGCCTACTCAGATCTAGCCCTTCGGCTTTGCCACCTGTCTCACAGACCTGGTGTCAGATGAGAGAGACAGAGAGGGAGACAGAGAGAAGTAAAGACAGTAAAGTTATCAGACATAGAAGCAACTACTGGGCAACAGTTTAAATTAGTTCATGAATCACTTTTTTGGGGCCATGGATCAAACAATGGTTGAGAACCACTGTTACAGGGAAAATATGTTAATTATAAGGTGAAGGGGGGGGCAATTTAAAAGCTCTAGAGAACAAGCAAAGCTGACTAATGCACCGCATAATACAGGCAAATTAATGGTATATGCTTTCACTTCCTTAAGAGGATTTAAGGTTTCACAGAAACTACTGCTCTACAGTGATCCCTGTGTTCTGCTCAAATCTCTACAAGAAGGTTAAAAGGATTATATGTGTGTGTGTGTGTGCACCAACAAACACCAACACAACAGCAACACACATATAAAACAAATGATGAGTATGTAGCTGTAGGCCTGATCGATGTGTGACACACACAGCTTACTGATTTCTCACATTACTGTGAAATATTATAGCCACAGCAAATAAGAAATTAATCAACCAAAGATAGTACTGAAAGAATCACTTTTCCTGTTAATGTTCAACTCTACACACAACCCACAGATTGACTGGGCTGGGCCGAGACTCATTCAGTGGAGTCCAGCATGCCAGGTCTCCTGCATGGGCTCTACATTATCTCCTGCACCTGCTGTCATTCCAGCTTTGGGGTCCCATGTTCCTGTACCTGCCTCTGATCCTGCACGCATGCCTGACCCCAGGTCCAGTCGTTCCTGTGTTCATGGCTCCGGCCCTGCCCGAGCCCCTGATCCTGGTTCCAGTCCCGTGACCGATCACTACAGTTGGGGTCATCGGACCCCGCTGCGTTTCCGCCCGAATACCTGGATCTCCGAGAGGCCTTCAGCAAGTGAAGAGCAACTACTCTACCCCTGCATCGTCCATTTGATTGTGCCATCGACCTGCTGCTGGGATCCTGCCCTACTCGGGTACAGTTACACCCCCTGGAGGACTACATAAAAGAGGCATTGAAGATGGGGTTCATCTGGCCTTTCACATCACCCGCAGGGGATGGATTTTTTAAATATAAATATAATCCTCTGACCCTGCATACGGACTACAGAAGGACTACAGACCACTGAACAATATCACCATTAAGAATCGCTATCCACTTCCGCTGCTGGCATCAGCATTTAAACAAGGGACCACCATCTTTTCTAAGATGGACCTTCGCAATGCTTACAACCTGATGCGGATCAGTGAGGGAGATGAATGGAAGACGGCATTCAACACTCCAACGGGTCGCTATGAATATTTGGTGATGGCATTTGGTCTGAACAACGCCTCAGCCACAAGAACCTGGCATACATTCGGGACGCCAAAAGGCTATACTCTCGCCAGGCACGAGGGGCCTTGTTCTTCTCGGTCTCAACTCACCCTCACCTACCCTCCAGGATGCCTCGCCAGTTCAACACATCAGAGACCAACATGGATCCAGACCGCATTGTTCCCGGTTCTTGCATCATAGCTCCAATGGTCTGAGGAGTAGAGGTTGAGGTGAGGGCTGCTCAACAGGACGATCCGGGTCCTGAGGACGACCCACCAAACAAATTGTATGTGCCTGTACCTGCAAGACCAAGGCTACTGGAGTGGGGGCATTCATCACAGGTGGTTGGGCACCCTGGAATTGGACAAACCAGATAATTCACCAGACAGTTCTGGTGGCCATCCATGGGCAAAGATATTCATGACTTTGTTTCTGCTTGCCTGCAAAGCATCCCACCAACGCCCAGCAGGATTGCTCTGCCCATTACCCATCCCACGCCGCCCCTGGTCCCACATCTTCACAGACTTTATTACTGGTCTTCCACCATCGGAGGGGAACACTCCCCACAGCCCGGGAGACCGCCACCCTGATTCTCCAGAATGTATTCTGCATCCTCAGTTCACATCACGATTCTGGAAGGCATTTTGGTCACTGGTGGGAGCCTCAGCTAGCATCTCATCAGGATTCCAACCCCAGTCCAACTGTCAGACTGAGAGGCTCAACCAAGACCTGGAGACTACATTGCACTGCCTCACTTCAGCAACTGACCTGAAGTTCTCAGCTGATGTGGGCAGAGTAGGTGCACAATAACCTGCAGTCATCCTCTACAGGTATGTCTCCATTCGAGTGCCAATGGGGATACCAGCCACCACTGTTCCTGGACTAGGAAGCTGAGGTGGGAGTTTCAGCCGCAGAACAGCTCATCCAAAGATGCCGGTGAACCTGGAGGCGAGCCCGGGCTTACCTGCTCCGGGTCCAAAAACAGCAAATTTACCAGGCCAACCGTTGTCGCAAGACCGGTGAGTCCTTTTAAACATGATGTTTGTCGTCTGCTAATCTGCCACTCAGCGCTGAGTCCCACAAATTGGTACCGTGGTTCGTGGGTGCCTTTGAGGTCACCAAGAGGGTCAATGAGGTCTCTTACTGCCTGAAGTTGCCGGCCACCATGAGGGGTCACCCAGTTTTCCATGTCTCCCAGCTCAAGTCAGAGTTGTCCTCTACCCTGAGGCCTGCATCCACCCCAACTCCACCTCAGCCTCGAATGGTTGACAGGGCACCAGTCTACACCGTCCAACAAATCCTCAAGTCACAGCGGGTCCGGAACAGTGTCCAGTATTATTGACTAGAATACTCCTGGGTCTCAGCAAAGAATATCTTGGACAAAGCCCTCATCCGGGATTTCCAGCAGCCCCAGGCTGCTGGTGCCTCCAGAGCGGCACTGTCCCAACCACTGCTAGGTCAGGAAGAAATGAAGATTGACCCAGTCTTCCGCTAAAACCACACACCTGTCACTAATCCCTCATCAACCAATTACCAGGCAGCTTCACTCACCTCCCTGTGTATACTGTATATACACTCCTATTTGCCTTCACTTCCCTGCCTAGTCTTGATCACACCACAGCCGTGAATGCTAAATAAAAGTTGTTTTTGTTCCCGTTTTCATGCTGCATGGTGGCAGGTGTTTTGTTTCTTAGTTTCTCTCCAGTTTAGTTGTGGTTCTGTTTTTTTTGGAAATATTACTTTGTATCCTGAATAAATTATTTGGAACCCCCATTATTGCTGTCTGGTCTTTGCTATTGGGTTTACCCCTTGGAAAACCCGACAACAGCCCAATTTTCTATACAGTACCTGTATGTAAAGTGGTAGGACTTTAAGTAGACCTTCCAGCTGTATCAGATCATAGTTGTGAATATGGTCTGGAGTAACTTTTGTGTGTTCTTCCAGCTGCTGTAGTCCTTCTGTAAGTGCTTGTAAGGTCTGAGGGCCCCACAAGGCCTCTTCTGCCTTCTCTGTGTTCAGAGCAGCGGAGACAGCTAGCTCTCCTGAAGCACTCAGTTCTCCAGTTTCTTTATTGATCCTCTCCATATTACACCCACTTTCCTGAAAAGAAAATGAGAGTTCCTTTTGTCGCTTAGCATGCCGTGTGTACAATTATTATTCATCTTGTTTTGTTCTCTTCCTCAGATAGGAGTTCACAAAACGTGCAGCACTGAACCACTTAAAGCTTATCAGACACCAGATCAGACCACCAAACCCATACTTAGCAGAACTATCTAAGCTGCAAGGACAGATTATGTTATAAACACGTTGCTGTCATTGACTAGATGTTTAATGCTAAAACCATGTAAAGCAGTTTCTTTACATTTTTTTAGCATGCAGCAGAATCAGACAGTAATGGATTTGACAGACATTTGTTCAGTTTTATTTTACCCTTAGGGACCTTAACCCGTTATGAGGTTTTACATTTTGTGCAATAGTTCTCTTCACAATACTGGCCTAGACTGTAATTTTCCTTAAATTATATTGGAGTCTTAGGAGTTATTTCGTCATTACAATGTCTTATGAAGCTTTATTAAATGACACACACAGAGAGATCCTCTATTAATGAATGTAAGTGTAGCCTCAATGAAAAGAAATCTGTGGCAGACTGCCAAACCGGTAATGAAGGAATGTACACTGAATTCTGATGTAAAGCGAACAGTAGAGAGAAGTCTTTCTCAGTGCAATACGATTTTCCAAAGCTTCCTTCTTTGTGTCATGACAAAGCGTGTGTTTTACACAAGGTTTACGCAGTTGGCATATACTGTACAGTGAAACAAACTATGTCAGTAAGCCCACAAAGGAAATATTTTCTCCTTGGCTGCTCAAAAAGGGCCTTTCCAGAGAAATAACACAGATCCTCAGATACAGATCCTCAGATACAGATCCTAATGTAGATAATGATAGCTTACTTGTTGTCTGAGGCCACCTGTAAGTTACCGAAGCACCGAAAATCAGATGAGCTGTATCCCAACTATGTCTTCTCTCTGCATTCCCATGTCAGGTCAGGCAAGCTGAGAACGGCTGAAACATGACTGGTGATTATACTATAGCAGACCTGTGACTAAACCCACACACCCACCCCTCACTAATCTCAGACAGACTGAACTTTGCACAAGGAGCAATTTATATCAGCTGGCCTGTGTCATGTGCCTCACTTCCTTGGAGAAAACAGAAGTAAAAAACTGTTGTTCAGCTGGTTAGATGGAGTCCCTCCCTCCCTCCCTTCATGGCTCAGTGAGGCTGAAGAGTCCCTTGGTTTTGTCACTGAATCAGGGTGGCATGAACATGGCAACTATTAGTCAAGATTATTTTTAGACAAGCGTGTGTGTGTTTTTTTTTAAACCTTATTTTCAGTGTTATTTCAGCTAATAATACTTAGGTTAGGATTTAGGTCAGGTCAGATCAGGTTAGGCCGCTTTCTGTATTACAAAGTGGCTGACAATGCAATGGGAGTAGAAAACATTTTTGTGGCTGAAAATAGTAACGTTAACTTACAAGTTACAGAATAATAAATTGGTAAACAGCGCCCCTCGGTGTCTTGCAGAACGCCAAAGAAAAGGCTACAGCAAATACAGAGAAGAGATTACTCTTCTACTAGAGATAAAATAACAGACAATAAGTTAAGGTTACATACATAACGATATCCATCATGCAAACGTTAGCATTTAACTGCAACAGACCTTATTGGGAATGTCTGTTGACCTTTGTATCCCTATTCCAATTGACCTATTATGATTTTTTTTTTTACCAGCAGTTAATTTCGATGTCACTACATGGTGGTGTTAATAAGCTCTCGAAGTAATCAAATCGAAACTGTATTAGAGGGGTCAAGTTTTCATATTACCATATTCTGACCACGCATCTGTCGGACTTACTAGGTATGGGTAACTGGGACGGGTATAGCTCATACATCAACTGTATAAATAAAGGTATAGCTATAGGACCACATGTTTTAGTGACGTAGAAGTCACCTGACAGGCTCTGGCCAATGACGCGTCCAGGCGTGGTCTGCTTCAATCCATAGCAGTTAACGGTAGCACAATGAAGGTCTATGATCCCATTACTTGTGAAAATGGTCACCAATAGAAGATCGCAAAATGTTGTTAGTACTCTGAGTTAAACTGAGGTCTTTTGTTTACTTCGAGACTGCAAACGGAACGCTAGGGGGCTAGTGTTGTGCCTTTATCGTCATGCATCCGACGCCTGTGTGCTCTGTTGGAGGTGGAGACATATTTGACTTTACACAGAAAGCGAATGTTGAGTACTGCGTTCACATAATTCAAAACGATCGATCAGTTCTCAAGCAAAAAGGTAAGGTAGAATGGCGCCTGACTAAAGGTATGAATAATTCCTTGGTCCAATGTACACAATATGTAAAACTGAACGCAACACAAGAACATGTTTTCTGCTGTTGAAGATCCGATATCCAAACACTTTAACTACCAGCTGAAGTCCAGTGGCATTCAATAACGGTATATTGTAATTGTATCATAACAGTCAGGCGTGTATAGCCTACAAAATGAGAAGAAGCCTCGTTGTTACAGTACCTATATTACAGGCCTGTAATAGCCAATGTCCAGTTTATTACTGTTTTCTTCTCATGCTGCATTACCTATCAAAGCAATGACCAAGTCTAACGGTATGTATAATGGTTATTAAGGACATATTACTGCTCTTTGCTCCAGGCTCTCCAGGTGTGATTTTGTCATGATACCAAGGTGATCATAGACAGAGGGTACTGAAATCACAGCCACAGTATCAGTGATCTAAGATGGTGTAAGTCAGCCCTTAAAGACACAGATGGACTCATGTCATGTGACATGACACCAAAGGAAACGAACATTATTGTTTTAAATGATCAATATGCTGTGTGGGCCTGAGTGATATGACTGTGTTCGGATTATATTGTAGACCTGAGGCTGAAGTTAGACAAGACAACTTTCAGATGAAGGGTCAGCATGCTGAAACACGCTGGTTTGTTTGTCTGTGTGTCTTCATTCAGGGTGGGGCGGCTTTACCCCACTCCACTACGCTGCTCTCCATGGTAACCGTGTGCTGGTGGACCTCTTTTTAAGCAATGGAGCTGACCCAAACCTGACATGTGATGCAGGACAGACAGCCTTTCATTTTGCCTGCAGGTCAGTGTCATGCCCACTACCAGCATGCACTTCCCTCCCATCATTACGATACTCTTGTGTGTATGTTTGTATTGGTGGGGCAGGGTTGAGTTTACGTGGGTCCCTATTCACACCTAGACACTACATTGGGCTTGTGTACTTTGTCTAATCGTATGCCTCGGATTTGCCCCCCCCAGAACTGTAGTGGGAGGGGTACAGAAGATGTGGACAGTGTAGGGGGAGTAGAGAGGAATGCCAGCCACAAAGCACTGAGGTATGAGAGGGTAAATGCCCTCTCTGAGTTTAAAATAAAAACAACAATGTTTTACAGAAACAATGTTTTTGTAATACTGGTTTCAACCACAAGGGTTATTCCACACCCAAACTGAGGTATGTCCCTTTTTAAAACTAAAATCTCCTAATGATACTAGTTCTTACGCAATACTACTGTATTACTGTACTGTAAACTGTAGCTCTTCAGTCCCGTGTAATAACAGCCGTTTCTCACTTCACCCAGGCAAGGCAACATCTATATCATGCACCAGATGATGCAACATGGCGCTGACCTGCGCCTCGTAGACCTGCAGGGGAAAACCTCCCTTCATCACGCCGTGACAGGGGGCAGCATGTGAGAGCAGCGCACAAGCCACAACAATCTGTTTATCGACAACAACATCTTCTTCATTGATATGCAGGCCCAAACGAACAGGTTTACGCGCACGCTGACTCTGTGTTGTCTCTCCCAGTGTGGCCATGCACTACCTGTGGGAGACCGGAATGTTCCGTTTCTCCGACGCAGACATGTACCAGGTCACGCCTCTGCACCTGGCTGCATCCACTGGCAACACGGAGGTAGTCCGCTACCTGCTCAGAGATAAGGTGTGTAAATATGTTTACCTACCACGGTGACTGACTCATTGACTTACTCCGTAAATCACTTTCTCAATTATTCACTTACTTCTTAACTCACTAACTGACTCACTGACTTACTCCTTTATTAACAAACTGATTCATTGACTTACTTCTTCACTCACTCACTCACTTACGCATTCATGTGGTCACTCTTTAACCAACTCGCTTAATGACTCACTCACTCACTCACTCAAATTCTGTTAATCATAATCTGGATGTTTGCTACACAGGAAATGTAATGTTTACATTACAGTTGTAAAAGCGGATGAAGGGATTCAATGGAGAAGTAACCATATAGAGACAGAGCACAGCGCGTCATACATACTGAAAACCACGCCTACTGGGGGGGAAAACATTTCACCGCACTCCATTGACGTTGTATTGCGTGAAGGTGCCTCCTTGTCACTTTCGTCTGCCAACAAAAAACTGAAACATGCCTAAAAGCTGCTGTGTAATGGGATATACAAGGTAATGAACCCAGAACTAACTTTTTATAAGCTGTCGAACTGAAAAAAATTGCCTTTAAGGAGACAAAAGTGCATAGATGCAATAGAGAGCGAAACGTGTCATATTACCACTCTGAAAACTATGTCCACTTGAGGGGAACACAATCGGCGCCACAATATGCTAAATTGCATTACCTAGCTAAAAACATTCAATAATTTACCATGTCAAAGAATTATTTTAGCACCATATGTCAACCAGAGAAGAAGAGGTAGGCATACTGAGTTTCAAAATCCCACAGTTTTCCATTCTTCTGACTGATGCCTTGTGTCTTATTGCTTGCATCCACTTTTGTCTCCTTAAAGGCTTGGGTTTTCGCAGCTTCAAAAAACTTAATTCTGTGTTCTTTACTCTTTACGTTGTTGGTAGTGCATCCCGTCACATTTAATATTTGTTGTTATACGTCATATGACAAGGAGGCAACTTCAGGCAATACAAAGTCAATGGAGAGCGATAAAATTTTCATACCCCCACCCAACCATTTCAGCGGTGTGCAGTTGATGCCATTGACCAGCAGGGGGGTACAGCGCTCCATGTAGCTGCAGAGCGCGGAGGAGTGGAGGTGTGTTGGACCCTGCTGCAGAGAGCAGGATACAGTATCCTCCACCAGAAGAATCACAGCGGCCTAACCCCTCTGGACCTCAGCAAGCAGGGGAAAACATTTCGGTAAATCCCAAGTCTCCAAACATATAGCAAAACACTACAAGCTTATGCTGGGAATAGCACGCATAATACAATTATCAAATATCCATGTGCAAGTACAGTCTTTCCAAGTATTTTTGTTCTCCTGGGATCCTTATATTGATTAGAAATTCTGCTGTTTGTATTTTTCTTAGGCATCAGCAACTCACCAAACTACTGAGTCGGTACATTAGCGAGCCAATACACCACAAGCCCAAAGAGTCGCATGGTAAATATTTTTGTTTTGTTATACGTCTTCTTGCAGTGAAATCATCAACATAGATTGTGAGTAATGGAAATAGCATGATACTTATGGTGGTGCTGTGCATGTGTGCGGGGTGTATGTGTGTTTTGACCAGTTCTGTACTATTGGACCCTGTTGTTTCCTACCTTGAGTGGAGCTGGAATTCTGCTGGTAGCTGCCATGTTGGGAGGCTATGGTGGGCTGATCTGTGGACTGCTCTTCCCATGGCTGGCTAGAAGTATCTTCACCCAGTATCACCGCATGACCACCTACCAAAGGTCGGACCAAGTCACTCTGGGGGGGGGTTTAATCATATCACTTGTGGGTCACATAGTGCTGACTATTTCCTTTCAGGCTACCCAACCCTATCTACCTGGGAACCCTCATAGCTGGCTTGTTCCACTCCCTGCTCTGCTTCTATGGCAAGATTATGCCTAATATCCTTAATAGGGTTAACACCTTCAAAGACGTTTTTGGTTCTGGTAGGTTTTAAGATGTACTGTAGTTTCTAGGTGCGGCATTCGCTGGAAAAATGATGTTGTGCGGTGCATGAGTAGTGATGACCTTCATGTCAAACAGTAGTGGTTGGACCAACAGAGGGAATAAGCAGAACTAAATATATAAATATATATATATATTAACCCCCGTTGGACCAAATTCTGTCCATACACTGTTTACGCATCAAGATACTGTACAGTGGACAAGAAAGTTCAGGATTGTAGGATTAAATAGATGTCACCAGTAGGAATTAATCCTATGATAATTTGTGTCAGCCATTGCGATCCTTAACTTGGTCAACGTGTGTGGCCTATCGGTGTTCTGGTCCAAGTGTCAATGGTCCATTTCTCCCTAGTCCTCGTCCTGTTCTGTAAGGTTCTGACCCAGAACCCTGGGACACTGGACAGGGCAGATGCTGACCCCCGCTTCTCCTGCATCGCTGACCTGGTGGAAAACAACCAGAGCCCCCACAGGTTCTGCCCTTACTGTGAGGTAAGAGCAGTGCACAGCGGCGAGGGGTGCTGGACATTGGCTTTAGGTTACATTGCAGGAGATGGCTTGGGATGGTGCTGCATACAGTGGACTAGTTATACATTTGTGTTCATAGCCTGCGCCGGGCATTAACAGTCTTTTCGACCCACCATTCCTTAACAAACATTATTAAAAATGAATACTATCATTCAGGGCCCATATCATTCCAATTTCTACTGTCATTTTGGACAGACTTTTTCTTTCTCACTTTTCTTGACTGGGTTATGTCACAGACCAGAAATTATGTCACACCAGGGGCCAAAATGTCTTTTTTTTTTTGTTTTGGTTGATTTTTTTCTGAGAGGCATTTTGGCTAAATGAGATCTTAGACAGATTTCAAAATTAGTCCAGCGCTTTGGACAACACATTGACCTTTTAAAGGAATCTCCTGACACCCACTTGGAGAATCACTGATCTGCACTCTGCCTTTTCTCTTCTCCAGCTGTTTCAACCTGACTACAGCAAACACTGTAAGCTATGTGATGTGTGTGTGAAGGACTATGACCATCACTGCCTCTTCCTCAACCGCTGCGTTGGACGGGACAACCACCGCCTCTTCCTTCTCCTCATCCTGTCCATGGTGACCGCCCATCTCCTCTTTGTCGCCACGGCAACAAACTACCTGTATGAAAAGATGGCTGCGGGGAGTCGAAGCTCGGCATCGTGGCTCTCGCTGTTCGGAGCAGAGTTTTGGGTGGTGGTCATGGTGATCATGAACGCACTGACGCTTGTCTGGGAGGTGTGGCTACTGACGGAACAGTTTGATGCCGTTGCCATGGGAACCACAACCTACTTCAGACAGTGCGAACCCTCGGCCCGTCAGAGATCGCTCGCACAACGCTGGGTTGCAGTACTGTCGTTTCTGATGGAGGGTAGGAGGCGGGTGGGTGGGGTACAAACCCGACAGGACATGGCTGCCATAGACATTTAGTTTGTCCTTAATCCAGCTCTGTGTTTTTTGTGTCTTGTTCACTCTCATGTTGTCAGTTTACATTGTCTTTGATCTGCACTCACATTTTTCATACTTGTAGGCTTATATTGTATATTGAAAATTATATTTTAGTACATAGCGGAAACTCATTGCCAAATTGACTTCTAAATTCCAAACAGGCCAACTACTACTAAGAATCTAGATCTCACCTTTGTAGTAAGTATTTAGTGATCTCACAGAGCTATTTTAAGCAAATAATGTTAATAATATAATAAAAATATATATTTGTGTCATGTGGAGCTTAATATAGAGTAATGGATTTTTAAACTTTGCTGGAACTTTATGTCATGTCGCTCATCCATTTTTATATTCTTTATCAGTGTACTTTTTATTTTCAATGGACTTATTTTAAATAAATGTGTGAAATGGAATAATGCACAGTTCTGAACATTTGTGTATACTTTTATGCTAGCAGTGCTTGAGAGATTAGCATGTCCATCTAAACTGGTCATATTTGGCTAACAGCAGGTCCATTGGAAGTCATTTCTAACATAATCCAATCCAATCCAATCCACTTTATTTATATAGCACGATTTTAACAAACACAAGGTTTCCAAAGTGCTGTACAATAGATAAAACAAAGTAAATAGGTAACACAATAAAAGCAGAGGTACCCACCAAAATTTTTTTTTAAATGTAATTGAATAAATAAACATCAATTATACTATGCAAATATGCTAATATGAACATATCATAAACACTCTACCTGGTGTTAAAGGCCAAAGAAAAGAGGTAGGTTTTAAGAAGAGTTTTAAAGTTAGACAGAGAGGAGG
>JAOEHI010000007.1:3830167-3841176 GCA_025447815.1 Percopsis transmontana | reverse complement strand
CCCCCCCCCCCCCCCCCCCCCCCCCCCCCCCCCCCCCCCCGGCCCCCCCCCCCGCGCCCCCCCCCCCCCCCCCCCGCCGGGCCCGCGCCCCCCCCCCCCAGAACTGGGCCCTCATTAAATTATGGAATAATAAAAAAAATAAAAAAAAAAGTTTTTATTTGTGGAAAAAATAGCAGAGGAGAGGAAGAGCAAGGGAAAAGGAGAGATATGGGCGCGGGGGGGGGGCATCTAAGATTATCTCGTCCCGGGCCCAGGCAGGACTGTCAGATGGCCTGACTTTAAGCATTCACTGTGCATTTTGATCTAAATGGGATGTCAATGTACTGTTTAATATAATTACTGGTTGTAGAACAATTTCAAATTAGATCATTTCTGCCTCCTACCATTGGCCTTAAGAGATGATAGCAAACATCCCATCATGCTCTTGGCCACGCTAGGGTCCTCGACCTTGGCATGGATGTCCACCTTGATGAGGGAGGGGAAATTAGAGAGAAAGGACTCTGGGAGACCCTCCTCTTCCTCTTCATGGAAGCTCAACATCATCTTCTACAAGGATACATAATAGACCCAGTTAGGACTGTAAAAAAAACAGTTATTTAAAAAGTGGAACGCCATCACATGCCACAGGCCATAGAGACTTGAGCCCTACCTCTGCATCTGAGAGGTCTTTCTGGCAGTCAGGCTTGTGGTATTTCTCTTGCATGAAAGGAATCCAGCTCAACTTGCACTTCTTGATGAAAGGCTTGACATCTGCAGTACCAAGAGCATAGCCACAGATGCCCTCCTCATCTTCCAGTACAAATCCATAGTCTGGACTTAAAGTCAGAAATCCTCCTACTAGCCTGAGAGCACAATAAAAATGATGAGAAACTTATTATTCATAAGAACAAAAATATATAACTAGAACATGTATATTTTAAAAAGATATTAAAATGAACAACCATATTTTTTACAGCCTTACCTGTCTCCTATTAGATCTGGATCTTGGTCAGAAAAAGGAACTTCCTCCATCCCCTCAGAGTACATCTCTTTACAGATCTTATAGACTGAAACCTTTAAAAAGACAACTGACATTAGAGGGCGTTATGTGTGCGCTTTGAATATTTTTTCTGATGAACGACCCCCCCCCCAAATTATGTTTTACCAATTTAGGATTATCAAAGCCGTTTTCAGATTGTAAAAGACAATCCTTCATTTAACTTAATTAACAAGCATTTGACCATGGCAAGTTAACTTCAAAGTATTCACTACTTTAACAAGGCCAGCGCTACTGGAAATAACCATTAGCTAACAATATTTTACCTTCCATGCATCTAATGGAATGAGTCTAAACCTTTTAAGCTGGAGACCCATATATCATTTCTGAACTTAAATTACACACTAACGAGGATCAACCCATGGCACAATATGAAATAAATGTAAATATATAACATTATTTATACTAATCCAATATTAGTAATACCCTGAGCAACAATAATGTGCATAATAACAAGAACACACGGGGCGTACCTCATCTTTAGGATAGTAGGGCCTTATGGAATAGAGTTTGGAGGTGGGCATCGAGGGTGGAGGCTGGTAGAAAAGATCGTTTGCCCCCTCTATTGGCAACAATCGCTGTAGATATCAAAAGAGACAGGTTCAGTTATCCCGAGACCAGGTGCTGGGCTGGCCTTGGCGGACTGCCTTTCAGTCCATTTGCTATAGCTGAGCCACTGTCAAACCAGAAGGAGTAGGGAAACAATGTTCCAGACTAGGAAATTTTTTTTTATATATATTATATATATAAATAAAATGACTCCTTGTTAGTTTGACAGTGCAGAGCAGCAGCAAAAAGATAACAAAAAAAAAAATAACCACCCTTGACTTCAGCTAACATTGCGCAAGAGACAAATTCTTATTTGTTTGTCAAGTAAGAGTAAAACAAAGGGTAGCGTTTTGGTCTGACTAAGGATGTACTGGCTAAAGGAGACGCTCCTTTCCCCATTGCTAAGACATCGCAAAATTTCGCTGCGCAGGACCCT
Source organism: Percopsis transmontana (assembly GCA_025447815.1). Lineage (NCBI taxonomy): Eukaryota > Metazoa > Chordata > Actinopteri > Percopsiformes > Percopsidae > Percopsis > Percopsis transmontana. The sequence goes on along the minus strand of JAOEHI010000007.1, from coordinate 3,839,155 downwards.
CCTGTTGAGAAAATTAATGATGCTTGCGCAGAAAGAGAACACGAAAACTCCAGGAACAAACCATTTTAAGCTACCAGACATTTCCTCAAACATTAGCCTCTCTCCAAGGTTGGTGATGCTGCATCACGTTATAAATCTAAGCTCTAGTGTAACTAGTGTATTTGATCATGGAGTTTTCTGCTGGCCAACTTGCTTGCGTTCTCGCTTGCGCTGCGATGCTTATGCGCGCGCACAAAGGGTATGGGGAATTTTTTGCGCTGTGCTTTCCTGCAAAGAAATGAGATGTCATGAAAATAAGAACCTAGCCATGCTCGCTTGCGTCCGCTTGCGCTAGGGAAAAGCAGCATCTCCTTTGGGCAGTAGCTGAAAGAAATCAAAATATGAATTTAATAGACAATAATGAACCAAAGACTGGCTAAAACCTTTAGTGCCAGGTTGGCTTCAGTTCACCTATTCCCTCTTAAGATAAATCAATGTTTCCCAAGATGATGACCAATGTCTGGCTGTGCAGTAAGGCACTCTCTCATCACATATTTTGAAAGTACAAGAGAAGAACTCGTCTTTTTCCAGATCTGAATACAACACAATCAGCTCACCTTAGACAGACCAAACCCTTTTACACCTGTGCACGCAAAAACCATTGTCTTCTTTACTTATAAACACTCTTTTTTCCATTTGATTGCTGTGAATTCAGTGCATTAGATACCTGGAACTCTCCTGCTAGACCTCCCCTAAAGGCCCAGGGCTCTTGGTCTCCACTAAGGAACTGTGCTGAGGACTGACTACGACACCCTGTTAGGAGCAGAGCCAAGCGGACATTGTTACCACAGGATGGGGCTTTCTGACACAGATGAAGGTGGGGGAGATGGGGAGGAAGGGGTGTCAAAGTATCGATTTGTCCAAATAGATCAAATAAAAGGCTGTCTGAATTGTAAAAACAACAAAAACTTAAAAGAGGACCACTCGGAAGCTCAATTATATTCAATTATTTTCCTGCTGTCATGGGGCTCGAGCAACTAAAGCTTACAGATGGAACTCAAGAGGAATATGGTCCTAAACCAAAATTACTCAGACAGACTAATAAAAGTCACTCACAAAACCAAACTACTATACTTATTCTTCTATGCCTAAATATCTTAATTGTGACGATCCTTTAAGAACTTAGCAAGACAAATAGGTCTTCAGAAGCTAGTTCTTCCACACAAAAAGACAAAGGGATCAAAGCAAAGGTGCCGTTTTAGTGCCATTACAAGGACAGCATAGGTATGCTGTTAAGTGGTGTCACAAATGTAGTAGAAATATTATGCTGGGTCGTTAACAGGCCACAACCCTAAAACTGGATCTAGCTTCACGGAGGAAAGACGATGTAAGCTTCAGCTGCCGTTACCCCACACACCCTGGCACCTCGTCTGAAGTCACATTCTCAACTTATCTGCCTTGTCACATGACTGGGGAGCACGGGTCATCACTCCAGGAGGACAGAAAGAGAATCACCCATCACAAGAGGCCCCTCAACTTTCAGTACAAAGCCATTATCAGCACAGACCAACGATTACGCTGAGGGAGCATTGGGTTTAGAAACAAAGCAATTATTTCTCAGCAACTACATACAGCGAGTGTGCCACGTGTCTCTACAGCTAATAAGTGGCACCACATCTCACTCTTGAGCTGTATGGCTACTGCTGCATGTGGCACATCCTGGGTCTGGTGATAAGGAGCCCTGTCATGTGACCAGACCAGACAAATGTCGCGCGCGGGTAGGACACCTACCACATAGCAACCTCACCCTGACAACTAAGACAAATCCTTTTGGCGAGGTGGCACAACACAGCACACCGATGCACCCACGGACAGGAAGTCAGAACTCACTTTCAGTCAGCGCGCCATAGTGAAATACTACAAAAGAGAATGAAATCTTTTGGTAGACCACCAGAATTATACTCGAAGATTTAACACAGCCAAGGTTAAGAGAAACCTGCAGGTCTTAGAAGAGCCATGGTCTTACCAATGTGGCCACACCCAATTATACTAGCATAGAGACCATGACTGTACAGCACAAGCTGCCTGTAAGTAAAATGCACATTGTTGGCCAAAGCATGAGTTTAAAAGTCAGGTGTGAATTCCCTAGGTAGGTGCATCAAGGGCTGCTCTGAGCCATCTCTAAAAGCCTACATATAGAAACAAAAAACAAGTTAGAGAGAAGCTGCCAGAGAGAGAAATTTGAGAGTTAACACTCAAAACTAAATCGCTGCGCAAAATGTGACTTCATCCGGAGGGCTGCTTCCTTCTCACCAATTAGTTCTCTTACATTTAGCAGTCTAATGGAAGAAAAAATAAAAATAACCCAATTCTAACATGGAACAGAACAAGAGACAACGCCTGCACTGTGCATACATCGCTTCGGAGATCCAATAGCAGTAGAAACTTGTACTGTGGATTCTTCCATCTGTACACAGTGAAGGGAGAAACAGTAGAAAATAATCGTTAGGATATTTTCAGCACAAAAACCAGGGAGGTTGTGACTGACTGCCGGCTGCACAGCTTTTAACAAAAAGGTGGGGAGTGGGCTGGTGAAGTAGCCTAGTACAGGGCATGGGATATTACAATGACTTTAAAGATGTTCATGAAGATCACTTTAGGGATGTTTCAGTGTGGTTTTGCCAGCTTAGGTATGCTGCCTGCTGTGTATTGTAGACTAGCGCCATCAGCTTTACCATATAGCCGGACGGGTAAGAAACCTGTGAATGAAACTGGGTTACGGGGAGTAACCTACAGGCCATGCTGGTGCTTTGGAGTTAATCAGGGCAAAGCTCTCAAATGAAACCCTTAGAAACCTTGTCTGAATGTTGCTCCAATCGCATCACGGGGCACCCATTAAATCCTGCCTTGTAAATATAAATGTGTGTGGTGTGTGTGTGTCTGAGAAAGAGGGAGAAATACAGAGTGAAGACAGAATGAAACAGAGGCTGGAATGATGCTGTATTAATCTGTCTCAATATAGCAGGTGACAGAGCGCACCCTCGTACAGCTGGAGCACATCATTCAGGTTCATATCATCTCCCACCTTAATAAGTGAAGCCGCTCAGCGAGGGTGTGTGAGACACCAAACTGTTTAAACCCGCTGAACTAGCAGCTTATTTTATTCACGTTTCTATGCACCAGAATGGCCTTCCACAGCCTGTCAGTCAACTTGCTCTCCAAACTCGCGTGCGCGCTAGGGCATGGAGCAGGGGAAAGAGGACTTCCCCCCCGGCGCCCATCCCCACAGACAGAGAGGTGGAAGCAAGTGTGTCACGTGTGGGGAATGCAGCGGTGTTGTTACTGGACACACAGCAAGCAGCAATAACCCTGCCGGAACAGTTACCACGGATACCCAGTTCAGAACCAGGATGGAGCAGCTTGTTACGGCTAACAAAGGGTGGATGCTAGCGGTGCAAGCGGCATTCAGTCAGACAAAAAAAAAAAAAAAGAAAAGCAGTATATAAGATCAAAACTACCAAGAGGCCTTTCCTAAGCTGGTCTTCACTTAATGCTGTGATTTATTACTAGAGGTGCTAGTAGCAGCTCAGATTCTGCCTTTGTGTACAGGTGGAGGCTGAGGCCATACTCCTGAGCCACAGTTCCAACAATCGTGTATGACTACGAGTACTGCCATCTGTTAAGCAGACTGCGCATGCCGTGTCAATGATTATTTATGTGCATGACCTAACTACAGATCCATGCCCTGGAAAATGAGTTCAAGAGAGTCCAATGATCAGTTCACTGCTCATCTCTGTGTTCAGATCATCATTGGAGAGGTAGGAATTTGCATGTGAATGACAGATGAACTAAATCCGGCACTACAGGATTGGATAAAGCTCGCTATTCTTCACGCTGTGGTGGGCAAGACCGTTGGGTTCCCTCATATACATACCTAACCACTGGACAAAAGACTTGACCATAGAAATGATGCTCTTGACGTCCCAGATGTAGGGGTAGAGGTCATACAGGATGGTTCGGTTGGCCGAGTTGGACAGGCGCGTAAACATTTGGATTACGGAGCAGCACATCTCCTCAAACTTCTCTGCCCTGGACTGCCACTCTGCCACCTGTAGCATGGGACATGTTGTTAACTGACTGTAGACATGGCCCTTCTTTATATCTGTGACAGATAAAAGTGAATGCTGCGCTGTCTATTTACACTCTTGGTTTTCACAGAAAGCATGCTTCATCTTATCAGAAATCACACCATCTAATGGGCAGTACAGGTATTACACATCCACCATTTTGTTTTGCAGGAGTTAACAGCATCACTACATTAAATTCTATATATACACCGATTTCCTACCCCTCCATCATTCTTTGTACCCCTTAGTAATTCACAGCAAATTCCACGGCCGGCACACACCTCAGGTTCCTTGCCCTTACAGTTGACACTGACAGTGCTGCTGTTGGCTCGTAGCCAGTTGAACTCCTTCAACATCTGCACAGCCTTGGGCCCGTGTTCGTAGGGCAGGAAAAAGAGCTCCGCCAGCAGAGCCAGGTCCTCCAACGTGACGTGCTCTGGCGTGAACAGGGGCTTCTCATTCGGCCCAGGTACAAACACATCCTGAGGGAAAAGTAACAGGAGATTTTGGATTCTAAGGTATTGAATAGAATAGAAAATAAGATACACAAAAAAATGAACAGCAGCTAAAATATTGAATTTGAAGAATTCATTTACTACAATTGCAGTAAATCTTGTATAAAAGGAAAGCTTTTTGCATTGAACTACAATGGATATAGTAGTGGAAAACTTATACAAACCTGCTTAAGCTGCTCATCTGTCTGCATGGGGGCAATGTCGCTTCCCAAGTCCTCCTGGATGGACTCCTCTGGGGACTTGGACTCTGCCAGGCTCTCCTTGTCTGTGTCCATGGGCTTCAGGTCCTCCGCCATCTTCTCCCCCAGGATGGGGGTGGCCTCCTTATCCTCGCCATCGGCCTCAACCTGAGGCTCGTACAGCTTCTCCTCCACCATCTCCATGGGCTCCTCCTCACACTCTTTCTTTTCTTCCACCTCCACCTGCACAAACAGGTTGAACTCAAGTTGAAAGATTAAATACATTCTAGACCAGAGGTGGTGAAGCTGGGGGCCGCGACTCCCTCACGTGCGATGTGTTCGCAGACTTTAAAATGTTAAGATACCCTTATTATTTAATTATTATTAGATTGTGTTCAATGTGAACAACTTCTTTGTGTGGGGGTTGTGGCTTCACAACTGTTCTAGGAGTCAGTGTCAGTTGTCGGGCCCCACCTCCTCCACCTCCACCTCCACCTCCAGCTCCAGCTGTCTCTTGGCCATAGGGTGGGAGTGTGGGTCCGGGCAGAGGGACGGCACAACTGGGGACATGATGGGTTGCTGGAAGACGGTGGTGACGGTCGTGGAGGAGCAGATGGTGGGGGCGCCCATGGAGGACACGTCGACGGAGGAGGCCTTCGCACCGCTGTGAGGCACCTGTCGGCCTGACGGACAGAGAGCAGCGGCGGGTCACACGGTAGTCCATGACTTTAGACAATGTTAATGTAGCAACTCAACTCAAATTCATACAACTGGATCGATATGAAGAACAACTGTATTTGGATTATATTTATTTGAAACAATGCTAGGCTACTGCTTATGATTAGGCTAGTTTTTTTTAATTTATTGTTACAAACACATTATAGAGTTTGGGCGGCTGCGTATGTCCCCTGGGCTGGGAGTTTGAGATTCCTGATCAAGGCTCAAGGCACCAGCACAGACAGTATGGGAACCAATAATGTAATAATAACAACAACAACAACAACAGGACTGCTCTTACTGTTGTATTGGTGAGGGACACAAAACTCCCCCAGCCACTCTTTGAGGGCCAGCTTGAGGGCCAGCTGAGGGCTGTAGAGCATGTCTGTCTCCAGCTCCTCATCACTGCCCTCATTCTCCAACTTGATCTGGATGGACACGGTGCTGTCTTCGCTATCAGCTTGGACAGGAAGAAAGGAGAAAAAAAAAAAGGGGATTACATTTATTACTCTTCCCATAAAATAAAGAGCAAATTATTCAGAAATAATACTGTCCTCAAACCCCCCTCCCAAAAAAGGTCTGAAAACCTTCCGTGGACACTTACTCATCACTACATCTTTGCGCACCCCGTTCATATTGGCCTTGTACCAGGTGGCCAAGGTGTGGATGGCTACAAAGTTGGACTCAAACTCGCAGTTGGGGTTGGTGAGGACTCCCTTCAGTCTGGGGATGAGCTCGGTGGAGCGGCCCTTGTAAGGACCCAGGAACAGCCTCTTCTGGTCATAGTCATTGGCATGAATGTTGTCCCAGATGACCGGGGCTCTTCTGAGGATTTTAGAAACCTCTTCAATTGACTCTACTGTGATGTCCTTGGACACCACCTTGGGACCTAGAGAAACACAGACCTACAATGTAAGGTCTATCCCAGGCTAGGCCTCTAGTCTATACTAACTGGACTCAGTATGGTAAGTGATGGTACTGGCATGCGGCTAGTGGATAATCTGAGACTCACCTGTCCATAGCACCTCAATGCCAGGCAGGAGCTTCTCTCCTACGGTGTGGAGGTAAGGGGACTGGGAGACATTTGGGTAGCAGAACGTTCCACAGTATTCTACAGTTCAAGGAAACAAATATAAATCACTTTGTATATACCCAGCTTGCCTTAAGGTACATGTTTATGTCAGGTGTAGAACTCTGTGTGTGGTCAAAACAAAATACGCAGCTACCTGTGGGGCAAAAGAGGAACGTTTCTGGTTCTCCCAGGTACTGGAAAATCTCATTAGTAATAGACACCTGAGCATGTGCAAAAGAGCTGAACACTTCTTTGTCAGCAGGGCACATGTTGTGATCAATATCATCAAATAGTAAGGCAAAGGATTTGCAGCCAAAGTGAGTAACCTAAAAAGGAAGAGTAAAATGGGGGATATAATGAAAACAGCTTGTATATTAATTTAGACTTTACATAATATATGGCAACGTGTGTGTGTGTTAGTGCACAGTGCACAGTGTTTTGTATTAGGGTATGAAATGTTGCCATGCCTGGTCAAGCTTCCTCTTGAGTGTAGAAACCTCTTTCTGGTTGGAAAATGTGATGTCTAGTCCTGGAGAAATGGCATAGATGAACTCTATGCCATGCTCTTTTGCAGCATGGATCAGAGTCATCAATTGTTCTAAGAAAGGGTTAGAGAAACACATCATCCTTTGAAATACAATATTTGGACATTCAGATGCAAATAAACATTTTTTGATGTTAATAAATTTCAAGCGACACCCCATGCCATGAGACCTAGGACTTAACTAACCCATTTAGGAATAATTAAATATCAATTTTTACCTGCTTCCTCCACAGAGTACAGCTCCCTCCAGAACATTCTGTGTTTATAGTCATCTTTAGGTGCATAAAGGTATGTATTAAGCCCCCATTTCTGCTGCCTGTAAAATTCACAGCCGTAAAAAATAATAATTAAAATAGTTAGGTCACAATGATGCACTATGCAAATTGTGATTAAGATCATTAATTTGTAAAACATTTTTAAAAAACTAATTAAAAAAAACCAACCTCCTAAACAACTCTTTCCTTTGTTCCATTGTCCATGGTCTGCCATAAAAACCTGAGCGAAAGAAAATGGTTCTAGTATAGTTTTGTTACAGTTTGCTTGACACATGTCCTGTTTTTTTAGATTCAGCTGCTTGATTGCCATGACAGAATGGTTAGCCAGGATAATTAGAATACAGCGCAATTTAAATATGCGACAGAACTCCGGATTATCCTTTTTCCAAAGTATTAAAAATTAAAAATGACCGACTTGAATCTACTAAAAACTGTCATTTGTACATTTTGTAACTATACTAGACTGTAAGATTATGTTAAAATAGACGCCTCCTGCAAATATGGGCTGCTGCACCAGCACTTTGCCCCTTTATCTCGATGTATGCAAATCACCACACAATAAAGTATGAATGTATAATATATATTAATACCTTCCACGACTCCACTAATGAATTTCCTCTGACCCGTAGGTTCGACTCCAATGCTTGGTTCTTCAACTGGCACTGGGGCCTCCGCACAAGCCTCATCAGGGGCTTGGCTGGGGCTCGGTTCGCCTTTGACTTGAGACGTCTCTAAAATCTTATCTTTCTGTACCATAGTTAAAGATTTTGATCTATGTAAACACTGAATTCACTAAAAATGCAATGCGTTGCTCAGCGGATTCCTCGACAGAAAACCCGTTAAGGGGTTAGTGGGCCATTTCGCTTGGCGAAATAGGAATAAATTCACGCCCGTGTGGTTTAGCAAAAATATTCTAATCTCCGTTTGCGAAATATGTTCAGGATTAATACCCGTTAATATAGTGCATCGATGTTACTTTCTCGTTCGTAAAGAAAAAATTAGAAAATAATTCACGTCCGACCATTATCGTATTCTCCTGTATTTGCCCTGGATTTGGTAATTTCTTCCTGTTTACACCGATTGCGCATGCTCAAAGGACTAGATAAAACCAGTCAGAACTAGATCCGTGTGACAAAACACAGCAAAGATGTTAACATTGTGAAAAGATAACTAACACCTTTCATCCACATTGAATATTTGCATCTCTTTTCTTCACAAATACACTTTTCCTTATTTAAATTGTGGTACTAAACCTAAAAGTCTGCTTTTCTCCATCTTTCAACAGAGGTTCAGTCAATATCTCTGTTGTACATGTAAGGATAGTGAGCTACGTTTTTGTCAGAGCTCCCACACATTCAAATAGGTGGAAATGGATGTGGTGCTCTGCTCATTGTAACAGCATAATCACTATGCTTTGTAAAATTAAGATAGAAAAGTATTCTTATAGTTCGCTCCGTTTGCTTGTTTTAACAATGCATAAGAAAAAGAATATAGCATATATATATATATACACATACACACACATATATATATATATATATATATATATATATATATACACACACACACACACACACACA
>JAOEHI010000007.1:3810388-3830067 GCA_025447815.1 Percopsis transmontana | reverse complement strand
CGCCCCGCGCCCCCCCCCCCCCCGCCCCCCCCCCCGCCCCCCCCCCCGCGCCCCCGCGCGAGCGCGCGCGAGAGAGAGAGAGAGAGAGAGAGAGAGAGAGAGAGAGAGAGAGAGAGGGCACTGGTGAGCGCGCCGCGTGGGGCATAGGAGGAAGGGGAGACCAAGGTAGGTGTATAGATGGAGGATGAGTTGGAGGTTGAGAGACAAACAAAAGGCAGCCAAATACATTGAGAGCCAAGGACACAAACTCACCTGTGACAACAAGTAGACCACTAAAGCCTTTTAAAGCTGCAGCTTTCTGCGTTTTCCTGCTAAGGTGGTATATCAGATAAAAGTAATTGTAATACTTGTTGGTGTTATTTTATCTTTTTGAGAAGCATGCATGCTAATACTAATAATAATAGGTGAACATGTGTTTATTTGTTTTATTTTTGCACAAACCACACGTGCGTCTACTGCACTGTATGTCTATGTGGTTTGTGTGTGGGTGTATGTGTGTGTGTCTCAGTCAGGCAGTTATCCTGTCTACATGCAGATACTGGGCTGTCTTATCAAACGCTGTTTTGAACCCCCACAGTGGAGGAACGTTGTTATTCTCACAAAGCTTTTTCAAAAGGATGTGCGGCCGTGTTGGCAAAGTGTATTTATTTAATGTAGTGCATTGCTTTACACCCTAATCTCTAGCTCTGAAAACAGAAGCCATTTCTTAAATCACATTCATGCATCTCTCTCTCTCTCTCTCTCTGTCGCTCTGTCGCTCTTTCTCCTGCGCGCTGGTGTTTGAGTCGGCTCTCTCTAATATCAACACTGTTCCAAGTTCGCCATTTTACAAGAGCAAGATGTCTAGCTGACAGACGCTCAGATCGCGGGCTCACAAGTGACAGCATGGACCGAGATGACGGGATCAGTGAGAGGACAGCCTTGTTAGGATAGAGGGAGAGGGAGGCAGAGGCAAATAGAGAGTGACAGCAAGACAAGGAAGGCAAGAAGAACAGAACCCGTGGGATTGTATCGGTTATGTCTCGGTTCCCGAGAACAGCACCTGACAGCACGTATGACATTTAACTGGGATGTGTCGCTGCAGCGCTGTGGGAAGAGCAAGGCTGTCAGCTTTCGTTGTTATTGGAGACAGTAGTTTGTATTTGTAATATATTGATAGCTGATAGTAAGGGACAGGTGACATATAGAGCTGAGGCTTATAGCAGAACTTTAAGGGGGAAACCCGTGTGAATACATTCAGTGTGCTGGAGTTCTTTTAGGTAGGCTGTATATATATGTGTGTGACAAAAGCATCCTTTTTTGTAAGGCGGCAGAGGAGAAAACTGACCATACTGATCATGTTTTGGAGTAATCAGATCAGAACAGTACATGTAAACATATTACCTGATTCACTGCATGAACCGTGTTATTCAGAGTAATCTAAGTAAAGCTCTCTCTTCTGTCAGGTCAGTTTAACACTCAGTCAGCAATTGTACTCACCTTCAGTTGCTTTGGTTAACAATGTCTGATAAATGACCTCATTGTAGAAGGTGGTGGAAGTTGTTTTTTCTTTCTTTGCCCTTCTTTTTTCATACCAGTGGCCCATCAGGGAGCATCAGCTGTCCGAGGGCTCAGTGATGTGTTAGTATGCTTGTGCGGTGAAGTGTGAGATTACGAGATTACTGGCGTTGAGCACAGGCACACTTTAGGGAGCAAGGTTAAGGAATGAATTGAGGCGAGGACAGGTTCAGGGGAAAAGGAGCGGCAGCGTATGTACATCGGATCCCGTCAACACAGAATGATACAAGGTAACTGTTAGGAGAGGGTGAGGTGTTAAAAGCTGCTGTAACTGATAAGAGCACGATGAACAGGAGAGTACTGGAAGATTCTACAGAAAAACAGTGCAGTAGAGAGAAAGAGAGAGAGACGGGAAAGAAGCTTGAGGGCAAGCAGGCAGTCTGCAGTCAAGTCCGAATGTTTACGTGCAGCTGCTGTTGTGTGTGTGTGTGTTCACTCCTGGGTTTCTAGTGTCTCTGCACTCCAGGTGGGCTCTGCATTTTTCATTGATACTGTCGGATGTGATTAACACCACTGTTCACTCTGCATGAGAGAGAGAGAGAGAATATGATAGATGAGAGATGGGGGAGGAGAGAAATATATCACATTTTGTGTGTGCATATGTGTTTATACACGCACACACAAACGTGTGCGGCTGTGTGTGCGTGTGTTTAGCCGCAATGACCCTCTGCCTCTGGGCTCGTACTGAGTATGTTTATCTCCCATAGCAGTGCCAGGCAAAAATAGACGATGCATCACTGCCACACATAAACACACACACACACATGCACACAGTGAATGTTCTCCTTTTTCTCTCCTGTTGCACTAATTGCCTCCCTCCTGCCTTCTCTTTTGCACACACCCACGCACGCACACACACCCACGCCTCCCCTGTCATATTATTTACTCTTGTCTAACCTATCATTGCCGCTTTTTCCCCCCACAGCACTCCTCTCAGAGAGAGGGAGAGAAAGAGGAAGAGAGAGAGAGAGAGAGAGAGAGAGAGAGAGACAGATACACATACTGTGCCTTCTACCCCTCCCTCTGACTTTCTCCACCCCTTGCTGCGTGTTGTTTTCCCTCACAGTGAGTCCATGCGAGCAGCGTGTGGACTGAGCGCAGCTGTTTTGTCCGGAGCAGAGCTCAACATGTGACAAGATGTCCGTTGGCGGTTGTGCTTGCCCCGGTGAGTTTTACCTCATCTATGTGTCTCTCTGTCTCCTCTGTTGTTTCTGTTTTTTATTCCTGCATTCTCTCTGATGCCGTTCTTTTCTGGCTCGCTCTCTTTTCTTTTTTTTTTTGTTCTCCTTCCTTCCTGATGTTACACACACCTTATGCTGAGGTGCTGTGCTGTTGAGCCCTGTGTTTATGTTTGTGGCTGCATATACAGTATGTACAGTATATATACAGTATATTTACAGTATGCTTCCAAAACAGTGCTAACTTAGCAACAGATCCTTTAACAGCTTTCAAACTTTTTAAACCACTAAGCTGTTCATAGTTTGCGGCACTCCCCTTCTTTTAATAGCATAACATAGCATAAAAAGATATTGAACAACTATAAACGACTGAAAAATATATAAAACTACATTAAAGATAAGTTCTAAGCAGCTGTAAGGTTTTATACTGAACTTGATGTTGCTGTTCACCAAACCCTCTCACTGTTGACACATTAAAACATTGTAAAACAGATTTTCTCACAGTGCTGTATTGGCTACATTTTCACGCCACTTTCCTGATAATTAACATTGCAAATGGTGTTAGTGAACTCAAGAAGGCAGGGCACAAGTTTTGTGTTTGTCTGTACACGCTGCACACGTCTCTGGCGAGTTTTATCATGGGGATCTTATAGAATGTTTGGCTTTTGGAGTCTCTCTCTCTCTCTCTCTCTCTCTCTCTCTCTCTCTCTCTCTCTCTCTCTCTCTCTCTCTTTATTCAAAGGTACTCAGAGAAATTCAGTCTACAGAGAAATTCGTTGTAGTCTTGGGAAAACAGTCTCAGTGGCATGGAACACAAGCGTCGCGCAGCACTGCGGGAGCGAGAAACAGACAGAAAATGAATCGCAGCATCCGCTCAGGGGATACCAGAGAGGGTAGATTGAATTAGGGTGTCAGTATCATTTTAATGGTCCTGCTCGGATTCAATAGCGGCATCAGATGAAATTATATTAGAAAAGACTCTTGTTTGATTTTTATGCGCTCTTTTCTTTCTGCCTCACTCTCTCCCCCCCCCTCTCTTTCTCTTTCTCTTTCTCTTCCACACGGACACACGCTCTCTCATTCAGCTCTGCATGCTCTACTCGTTTTGTTGAGAGAATTCAGAGTAGAGCAGGAATGTTTAATGGTATCCACATGTTTTTAAAGGATGCACTGGGAAAGAGGTCCACTCACAGACCTACTGTTCCACGTGCATGCGCCGGGTTTGCACATGCACTCGTGAAGCACACATACTTCACCAGGAACTTGTTGAGGCAAGTTTAGGCCAGTGGATATTTCACAAAGCCACATTACATTAGAATATTGCATCTCAGGATAGTTCCCCGTGTGTGTGTGTGTGTGTGTGTGTGTGTGTGTGTGTTTGTGTGTTTTGCTTTTTAATCTTTCTAAGACTGGTTTGTTTACATTCCTGTAAGGTGGATGGAGCAAACCTCCTCTTCTCTATTTATTGTGTAAATCTGTATTGGAAAAAGTAGGTGACCTCACTTTCTCCCGTCCCATCTTCTCCTTGTCCCGGTCAACGTTCCTTTATGACCAGCCTGGATCAAAACTTGTGAACATTTTGGTAAAGAATGCAGATACAAGTAGTTTATATACTGTACAGTATCTAGTACATGCTTTGTAATCACAATATGTGAAAGGAGTAAATAGGCTAATGGCTAATACAGGGTGTGTGTGTGTGTGTGCCTTTTGAAGAGGTTTATTGTGCCTGTCTGGTTTACTGACATCCCTGCTGTTATTGTGGCTTTGCAGTGAATCATTCTGAGAGGCTTCAGTACCTACCATGCCAGAGCCAATCACATCTTTTGTTCAGGCTAAATGGTAAAAATAGATTTCTTGCGAGGTGAATACACCCCCCCTCCCCCATTCTCACATACACAGTCAAGCTCTCTCCCTCCCTCCACTCTTTCACTCACCCATTTTTCACTCTCACTCCTCCTTCCCAACTGTCTCCCCCTGTCTGCCCGTAATGTCCCCATCCCCTCCTCTGTGCTGATTGTGCTAGCAGGGCTGTTACCTCATGCAGAAAGTCACATGTCTCCTGATTGGAGGAAAAGTGACTTACAGCAGAGTCAAGATGGCAGCCAAACAGCCAGGGCTCTTTTGATTACTGTTACACAATAACAAGACCGCCTGAGCCTTGTCTTCTCTGCTGGGCTATATTCCCCCACTCCTCCCCATTCCCCGTCCTCCCCAATCCCCGTCCTCCTTTCTTCTGCTCTCTCTTCTCCACTTCTCCGCCACTACGTCATTGGGAGCCTGCTTAGTGAGATCAAAATGGCTCTGTGCAGCGGCAGAGAGAAAGGAGAGGAATGCGTGGGAGGCAGAGCAGAGATGTTGGGGAGGGGGTGGGGGTGAAAGGGGAGGGGGCAGGATGCAGAAATGTAGAGGAGCCGTCCTTTGTGTGATGTCACATCTGCTGCAGGCTGGGAGAATGGCAGAGCAAAGCTGGCATGTGCCACGTGATGGGACGGGGGAGGGGGGGGGTGAAAGGGGGAAACATGGGAAGCACTCATAGACGGGGTGTGAAGGCACCCACCATCACCACCCACGCGAACAAAACGGTGCCATGCCGAAGATAAAATGCGTGAGCCGCTCTACATAGCCGCTTGCTTTGTATTTGTATCTCTGTAGCCCTGCGTTTCAATGTAAGCATATGTGTGCGTCTTTTAGGAATTTAGCTCAGTGCCAATTCATGTAAGGGTACCACGTCTAGTGTTCAGCGGCTGATACTGCTTCTCCACACGCGCGCGCGCGCACACACACACACACACACACACACCAATAACATACCATAAACACCATCGCAACTGTCTGTGCAACACAAATACGAGCCAATTTCCCTCTCCTGTGATCTACTGCTTTATCTTTAACACATGTAGCTTAACTTCCTCCTGTCAAACCACGGTAACATCCTCCACGGAGGGAATGGCAGCGCTGTGTTTGTTCTCTCCGCTGCCTTGTTGCCATCACTACCAGTGAACTGCCACCACAGTCCTCCTGACAAGCTGGTGTTTCCACTGTCGCTTTCTACCCGCAGAGAGAGGAATCTGAACATGATGTTCAGATTTGTTCACTGGCAACAAGGCCGCTGTGTTGTATTATATTGTCTCTTTCTTAAGAGCCTTCCCTTGTAGACACGCAAACTAGGAGTAAAGTGCTTCAAAAGGTTTGTTAAATGTGTGTCAGTTGGACATTTTTACAGCTCAGTGTCCGTTTCTTGTGCATGAATGCATCTAACAGAAAGCTTACAGTGTCTGACAGAAATACAATATTAAACAAATTCTGTATTATATGTAATGGCTATTCACTATTCACACTCAATGTATTTTTTGTCCTGTCCTGTATTGTATAATATAATGTTGTTGCTAGCACCAGTTACACCAAATGGTAATGTGGCAAATATTTCAGACAGAGAAATTTCAGCTATGGTCAGTATGACTGACATGTTATACCCTTGGTTGTATTTATTCACTATCTGTGAAGAACTGTGTGTGTGTGTGTGTGTGTGTGTGTGTGTGTGTGTGTGTGTGTGTGTGTGTGTGTGTGTGTGTGTGTGTGTGTTATTCTATTAGTTTCTGTGTTTACATGCTAAGTCAGAGGAAGGCAACACTATACAAAACCTAAAGGGGACACTAGGGTGTTTGTAGTGTATACCAGCAGAGGGGGATAATGTTCCAGGAAGGTCTGTCTCAACCAGCCATCATGCATATGTCCCTCACTTAGCACAAATAGCAGGCTATCATCTGTCAAGAGGTTCAAAGTGTAGGTCTGTGCGGGTTTCCCCTCATTACCTCTATTTTTTTGCTTTCTTTTTGGATGAAACATGAAAGACTTTAGTTTACTGTGCTGTAGTTAGTTATCTACTGTGGTTCGGAATTTTGGACATCGAGGGTCCAAACAGTCTGAGGCCTTTGACAGTTTGAAAAGAAAGGTGTAGTAATTAAACTTTCAGCCTTGAAATGCTTGACTGTGTGACAGGCAAAAGCACAAGATAAGCCACGAATAGATATTGAGGTTGAATAATTTTTAGCCATACATTGATTACAACTGTGTCAGATTCTCCAATTTCTAATAATGAAACATATGAAAGACTCGGGCCATTTAAACAACTGTTTTCTCAACCTTTTATTACAGTAGGTTATGTGACATTACATTACAATTGCATATAATTGCATATGATTACAATAATCAAGTATTAAACTGTATTAAACCATCTAGAGAACCAATGGTTAGGCGAAGAGAATGATATTTCTGATTTTTATTTCATTTGTTTGTTTGTTTGTTTATAAGGACCTGCAAATCAAGGCAAATACTGCAGCAACAGTGAATAGTAAGATGGAATGGGTGGAGCGGAGGGGCACGGGAGAGGAGCGGTAGTACAGCATCTAGGTGGCCGTGTCATGGCGAAATTGTTACCCCCACCGAGATTGTTAATTTACCACTAAATTGCGATCCAAAGTATTGGTTTGTTCGTTTTAAAGCACTATCTTAAGAGCATAGTGTGCTTTACTGCGTTATTTGCAGTGTGCAATGTTGCTTTGTCTGTTTTTATGCTTTCATCCAAAATGCAACCATAGGCAGGAGACATTTCGGCGGAGGAAACAAGTTCTGCACGACAGATAAATCATTGGAGGCGGAGCTATTGGTCTCGGCTGGCAGGAACAAAGGGTTTTGCGCTGTAGATGGCTAGTAGTAACTTTGTAGTAGCTAGGTGGCAACGTCTCAAAACAAATGATAATTAAAACGTGCAGTGTGCGGTTGCAGAGTCCCACAGAGCCGGAAAAGTATCCGTTGAGATCTTACTTTTCCATCGCTCATCGTTTCGTCTGACTTGAAGCACAGAATTACCGACGGCGTTTAAGGTTCGACCCGGCGGCTCCGGCTAGCAGCGAGGCTAGCTCGCAAGAACACCGAACGGAGGTGTTGCTGTACACCGCGCTTCGGTGTCCCATTCTCTGCAGGTAAACCAGCCTCACTACCGGACAATTTCACTATTTACATCTATTTATACTAACGCATAAACAGCGATGCATTGATAGCAGCGGTAGTTAAGCAGTAATAGAATTTCCTTGGAACGGCATCCGTCCTCTGCAAATGGGTTATTAATGCGGCCCTACAGCTTTGAATGCACCGTGCCTTGTCACGGCGGCTTGCTTGCGCCTTAATTAAATGCAGGAATTACTTTCATGCAGAGTTAAAGACCAAAGGATTGATTAAGATATAAAGCCAGTTAAGACATCTATGCATAACCTTTTATTTTGATCTATCTACTTGGTCCAGCTTTACTACCAGATGTAATTTCATTGTTTGTGTTGTATTGATTTTGCACAAGAAGCCACGCAGCATTCTGAAGATACATAAAGCTTTGGTAAATAAAAGACCTCTTAAAAGTTGTTGCACACCTGATTGCTTTCCCCACTGACCGCCCTTTACAGACTCGACTGGGTGTTTGGGGACTGATGTCAATAATATTTTATTTGTCATATGAAATCCAGCTATAGATGCTCATCTCTGGCCTTTTTCATGAAATCGTTAGATTATGCTAAAATGTAGATAATAGAAGTGGAACCCTAACCAAACGCTTTTGAATCTAATTTATAGACACATTCAAGTCTGTTGGGTTGACTGTGTAGGGTGAGAGCGACTTGGAGCTGAGAGTATATCATTCATCAGAATGTAAGCATGTGCATTTGATAAATATAATTCATTATCTGAAACAGATTTCTTACAGCTCCCTGACCCCAAATTGTTTGCATATGGAGGGTGGGGTTTTTCTAGAGGAGTTTGTATTTTGTATAATGTGCTCCAGATTGGACAAAGGCTTATTAGATGGGGCTGAATGCTGTCTGGTTCTGATAGCTGGTGTTCTTTGGGGGGTGGTTCTGAGGTCAAAGGGGATGCATAGTGACGCATTGTGAGCTCTCGCAGATCAGGTTCAACCCTGTAGTAATGAGGAGAGGAACATGACCTGGTCTGACTCTCTTGGGTGAAACCAGGAGGGAAAGGAAGAAATAATTGAGGGAGGAGTCGTATTCGTTGGGGGGCAGAAACTGGCCTGTGCACCCGAGCAAAAGGAGAGTAGACAGAAGTGGATGCAGCCGCACTCATATGCTCCTTTTTTGTAATTCATACCAATTTCTTCAACCTTCATTCCCTAAGAATTTGTCTCTCTATTGACCTGAGCCTTACACACCAGAATCACATTTCTTTACTGTGTAATTTGCATAGCGTGTACTGTGAATATCACAGAGGTAATACTCTATCTGTAACATTTCTTATCAATGCTACATGGGCCCCGAGTAAAGTATCTGCTAGATAAAATATTTCGGCGTGAGATGTTTTTTCGGAGCCCTGGTTTTGTTTCAGTGTGAATGGCTTATATGGGCAGAAAGGAGTTAACAACAGCTGGGGCAGGCAGTGGGGGATGGGTAGAAGAGGCGACTAGAGGGGGGGGCACATACACACAGGAGCATGGCTGGGATCACAGGAGATTGGGCTGTATGCAGGAGAACAGGGTTCCCTAAAATGAGGACATACAACAACACAAAGAACATTACAATGCAACATGATCCCCGGTACTGAAATCACCCGATTTCTGTTGGTGTTTTCTGATTTCTGTAGGCTACTAATTATTAGATATGTTTTTTGACTTTATTTTTTATTTTATTTTATTATTTTTGAATGTCCACCAGATTAAGGATGCATTAGAGTATGGCAGATAATTGCTTTGGCGTTGCCCATGTATTGGAATGGATCTCAACTAAATGAACACACATTAGGTCACGTTGAATATGCTGGGATGTGAATGAGCTTAATCTAAATCTCTTTTTAAATCTGCTCTTTTTTTCTGATTCGTGCTTCTCTGCAGGCTGTTCGTCAAAGTCATTCAAGCTGTACTCCCCTAAAGAGCCCCCCAACGGCGGCACCTTCCCCCCCTTCCACCCAGGCGCTATGCTGGACAGAGATGTGGGGTAGGTTTGGGCCCAGAGCCAAAGGCTTCCATGTTGTGGCACATGCAATCAGGACAGGGCGATCTGCGTTAAGACCATGTGAAACACTAGAGGGCTTTTAAATTAGTATTTCCCATCCATGTTGGGATTTGTTTCACATTATTTGTTTCTTTTACGTTCATTTAAGTGGTATATCCTTAAAATGCTTCCCCTATATTTAGCCTTTGATTTGCCATATTTCGGTTTAGTATTGGCATGCACCGGATGTCCAGTATTTGTAGGCTTATACAATTGTAATTACTGATATTTTAAAGCATGTCTATGAGTACTGCATTAGCCTATCTTTAGCAGCGCATGTTTCTCATGTGTGTTTCTCGTATGTTTTCTTTTTATAATCAGTGACTCCAACTTACATTTTAATAAGCATTTATGGTTAAATATTTTAGCATCTTAATGACAAAGTAGAAAACAGAAGAGTTGTTAAATACTAGATAGGCCATAAAGACATTTATTTATTTGATTTTGCAACGTAATGATGTCTTCTTGAAATGAAATGAAATTGGTTAGTAAAAGACCGCTAAAGTTACCAAAGCAGTTTTTGGCATTGCTGGACTCCCAGTGATTCAATCTAAATAGTGACGCTATCATCCTTCACTACGTACTGCACAGTACAACTCAAACTCAACTCATGATCATTTAATGCAACAATCTTGTCTGTAGTGGCTTTAGGTTAGACAAGGGAAGGCACATGGCAAAGCTCACTCTGCACTTGAATGAATATGAATGTCTGAAAAATAGTTTCCAATCCTTGTTTCCAGGCCAACACCTATGTATCCACCATCATATATGGAGCCTGGAATGGGGTGAGTGTACTGACATGAAGAACTGTATGAAGAGTTAGGCTTGTTGGGCCCTGTTGAGTCATGGATGCCCGCAGTCAGTGCATGAAAACTAGGCAAATTAAAGTATAATTAACTGCACTATGAGATTGCCTTTAGGCTAAACTGCTTGTTTGCATTGTGGGTGCGGGTAGCCACTGAATCAAATCCAAGCGCATGGTGTTGATTTTTCTGTGCTGTTTCAGGAGACCTACACCATACGGGAACCAAACAGACTACCGGATATTTGAGCTGAACAAAAGGCTACAGAACTGGACAGAGGTGAGAGATGATCCACCACTGAGAGTATTTAAGGCCATACCCCTTTGTGACTTTGTGGGTGTTGTGTAGCTTATGAGCTACTTTGTTGCTATACTTCTTCCTTCAGCTGCTCCTTGTGTGTGGCTTAAATTACACACATTTTGTAGCAAAGGGAATGCAAGAGCTCGCTGCCTTGCCTTCAGTTACATTCATGCCCTAACAGGATTATTGGACCAATGTGGCTAATATGTAATTGGAGCTCAGGCTGTTTACATGCACTAGCCAGCTGTTTGTGTGATCTCCTGTTACTCTTACTTCGAGACTGCTAGTTCTTCCCCCGTGATCATCATTTATAATTAGGTTTTAGCTGCAGACTGAAAACAACCCTCTCAATGAAATGGTTGAATTGCGTTCGGAACATATGACTTGTAATACACTCGACACAGAGGGCGCTGGAAGACATCTTGACTTGGTGGGGCTGAAATTTTCTGTTTGGAGTGACATTTGTTAAAAAAAAATAGAAAAACTCTTCTAAATAGTGCATTCTAGTAACTTTCCAGACAAAAAAATCTCAACCCCAATCAGGGGTTGCGCTAGAATTTTTGTAATGGACGGGGTCGTAAAAATTCAGTCATCTATTTTTTCCCGTTGTTTTAGTTGATAGTTTAAGTTAAAAATATATCACAATTTGAATGTAAAAGTAATGAACATAGACTCCTGCCAAGCTCTAATGTCAACATGTATGGAATGAATGCCTTTAGCTTTACGTGCTCTGCGTTTGTGCGTCATTCCCTGAAAAGAAATGATAGGCTAACCATCTTTTGAAAATTAAATCAAAACATTTTTTAAAGAATAAAAATGAGTGGATTTTAAAGAAGACTTATTAGGATGAAAAAATGCTACTTTCTTTTTTTTTTTAAATAAACGACTTTGCATTGCGTTTACAGGCCATCACCAGTAGGGGTTGCTGCATCACCTCTATTTTCCTTCATTAAGAGATGTGGATGGTGTTAATTGGTGGTCAAAGCTGTGTTTTTTTAATTTGTCGTACATATTATAACCTTTTAAAGAGGGGTATGATGCAAGTGATAACATGCTGGTCATATAATCTAGTCAATCAAGTACGAGATGGTTCTTATTTGGCATATTTGCATTCTGTGGCTTCAATCCTGGCCAAAGGTAAAGCCCCTAAATGCAAACTCCTGGCTTCAAATGTCCTTGTGTAGTGACATTGACATTACATCCGTTTTTTTCTACAGTCTGTATGTTCTAACCTGCCAACCCAACTTAAAGATGTCTGTTAGTTTTAGGAAATAATTCAAATGGCAATTTATTTAAATGCTGTCATTTAAATAAATATATGTATAGTATGCTGCCAAACAGCCTCTAATATTAAATACAGTGTGATTTGTGTTAGCCTCACTGAATTTTCAGACCTCTGTTGGCAGTAGAATGACAGGCTAGAACAGGTTTTATAATAGTTACCCTAATGAGAGAGAGTTCAATAAATAGAATTCAAAACACAATTATCTTTGCTCTAGGACTGTGACAATCTATGGTGGGACGCTTTCACCACAGAGTTCTTTGAGGATGACGCCATGCTAACCATCACTTTCTGTCTGGAGGACGGGCCCAAACGATACAGTAAGATCAAAAGATATTCATTCTATATATTTAAGTACTGTAATGGATTTTGACTTTATACAAACTCCCTTTGCACCAGCATTTTATGATACATGGGCCCATTTGTATGTGCAGCCATTGGCAGGACGCTGATTCCACGGTACTTTCGGAGCATCTTTGAGGGGGGCGCCACTGAGCTCTTCTACGTGTTGAAGCACCCGAAGGAGTCCTTCCACAACAACTTTGTGTCTCTTGACTGTGATCAGTGTACCATGGTGACACAGAACGGCAAACCCATGTTCACACAGGTAGAGTCGGCCACCTCGGCAAGGAACCTTTTGATACATCGTTTATGACTCGCGTCTCACCAAGTTGACCTCCAACCTGTGTCCTCTCACCTGACTCAGGTTTGTGTGGAAGGCCGTCTATACCTGGAGTTCATGTTTGATGACATGATGAGGATCAAGACCTGGCACTTCAGCATCAGACAACACAGAGAGGTCCTGCCCAGGAGCATTTTGGCCATGCACGTGAGTCCCACATACACGCACATGCCCTACAAATAGTGCTTTGTAGTTCAGCTGCATGCTTTGTTGTTCGGGTGCTGTTTCTGCCTTCTTTTGTTGTTCAGTTTCTGTTTTATTTTATTTACTAAAGCACACCCGTGTATCTGATTTTTATCAAGCTGTATTTTCTTGCTTTTTAAAATATCACAATTACAATTAGGTCATTTAGCAGACGCAAAGCGACTTAAAATCACATGGTGTTATTACATGGAGCAGATAGGGGTTAGGCATCTTGCCCAAGGATGCTTTCAGGTAGGCCAACTCGGGCTTAAACCCACGACCTTCCAACACCTAGACCACTAGACTATCCTGACCCCTATAAATATGTGTGGTGTCTCACAACTCTCGTTGTGTGGTTCACAATTTGTGTTTTTTTTCCTATAGATTGTGTGTTTCTTGTTTGTATAAATTGTTAAATGACACTACATCAACATTGGTTTTTCTGTTGGCTCACTTTTTATTTGTATGTTTATTTACAGGATCCCCAAATGCTGGATCAGCTGGCTAAAAATATCACAAGATGTGGGCTGTCAAACTCTACGCTGAACTACCTCCGTGTAAGTGAAGTAAAACATTTATTTAACCATGATTTTATTGTATCTTTCATTTATCATGGATTCTCTCTGTATGGAAGGACAACAATCTATATCTGATGCTGTCTTTATTCACCCTAGCTGTGTGTGATACTGGAGCCCATGCAGGAGCTGATGTCCAGGCATAAGACGTATAGCCTGAGTCCCAGAGACTGCCTCAAGACCTGCCTTTTCCAAAAGTGGCAGAGAATGGTGGCGCCACCAGGTACCACGGCTACACTCCAATTCCATCAACACAGTGCTGTCATTGGGGTTTTATTCACAATGATGTAGCTGTGGTAGCCCCTCGCAGCTGGGAGTATGATATATCTATGATATAATGTGAGCCACACCTAAAACACATACAAATGAAGGAAATAGTGTTGTTTATTGGATAATATAAATACTAAGGTATAGCCAAGAGTTCCCCTTGTGGGAGCATTACAAAATCCTTGTTTTGTTTTGAAAGTCAAGAGCGCATGCCCTCAGTGCCGAGTGACTTGCACGCCTCTCTACTCCTCCCCCTACAGCGCTCATCGGCTCACGTGGTTTACAGCCACACGCACACAGCTGTGTTTCAAGACCAACAAAACAGTGAAGGAGGATATTTGGGGTTTCTCTGGGATGGGGCTACTGCTACGGTGCAGTTTAGGAGTGTCCATTTTAGTAACAGCTGGTTGTCTCCCTCTGGCCGCGTACAGCCGAGCCGGCCAGACAGGCACCCAACAAGCGGCGGAAAAGGAAGGTGTCGGGCGGCAGTAACATGAGCTCTGGCGGGGGCAGCAACAACAACAGCAACAGCAAGAAAAAGAGTCCCGCCAACAGCTTTCCTCTCTCCAGCCAGGTACCTGTAAGCACACCATCTACTTGACCTCCGCCCACACACCCCCAAGCAGGGCACTGCAGGGTAGGACAAGGGGAGCAGGGAAGTGGGTACAGGGGTGGGTTAGGTTGTTAGTGGGAGGGGAACGGGTGTATCAGGAGGTCCAGGGTAAAGCTGAGAACTAGGTCAGGTTATGAAGAGTTAGCTGGGAGGGAGTAGGCTTACTTTGAGATGGTTGCTAGCGTTGCTAGAGTTCACAGATCCCCTGGTGTGATCCAGTGATGGGCAGTCCCTGGTCCTCCCGGGCCACAGGCCTATGGACTTAAATAGTAGTAAAGTACAAATAACCTCTAAACCCGGACAGGCACATGTGGTTCCACACTTCACTAACGCTTCACTAACTCACTATCTTAAAAGGGTTTTGGACCTTGGGAGTGCTCAGCCTTTCTTGGATTTATGGTCTGGAACACCCTCCTCTGATTTCTAGCAGAGGTCGAATTGTTTTTTCCCTTTTCCTAAATCTGTTGTAGCAGCTTGATTTACGACTTACAGAAGTCCCTGCTAAGCCTATCAGAGCACACGATTCACACACAAGGCAGTCTGTGCTTGTTTGGTTGCTTGGACTGGTTGAACGAGACCCGAGGTGGAATGAAAACCGTTGTGATGGAGCACTCAAGGATCAGGGACGCCCACTGCTGGCCAGTAGGGGGAGGGCCCCTACACCCTGGTTTGTGGAGCAGGGGTTAGGGAGGGAACGTGTCATGGCCTTGATCTCGGTCCGGGTTGGGGACCGGTGTGGTAACAGAGGAACCGCATCTGGTTGTGATTTGGTTCAGCATGGAATACTGATGCCACCAGGTCCCTCCAAAGTACACATTTATGAGTAAAAACTATGAATTCAATCATTTAAGGTGGGAAAGGTTAGTGGTGGGATTGGGAGCGGGTTAGCTAAAAATAATGGTTAGCTAAATAAACAAAAATCATCCGTGCAGTCAGTAATTCTGCGCACCCCCCTCCCCCCTGTAATACAGGGATAATGTGTACCGGCCCTTGCTGTCCCCTTTAGGACGTGATGATGGTGGGAGAGCCCACTCTGATGGGAGGGGAGTTTGGTGACGAGGATGAGCGTCTGATCACGCGACTGGAGAACACGCAGTTCGATGGGGCGAATGGCCTGGAAGATGAGGACAGTTTCAACAGCTCACCTGCGCTGGGGGCGCACTCGCCCTGGAACAACAAGGCTCCCTCCAGCCAGGAGAGCAAGAATGACAACTCCCAGTCATCCCAGTAGAGCGCCACGCTCCCTGCCCCAACACTTTCCTACTGGAATCTGAACGAGCCACCATGCTAGGGGGCAGAAGGGGGGGAGGGGTAGATCTCGAGCACTTGCTTGCTCACTATTGGACAGTTTTATTGTGAGTAGAGGTTGATTGGCTGGAGGGAGCTAGGCTAAACAAAGGATAGCTGTGGCGCCCCGGGTTAAGGACAGAAGGGTTTCAAGCGTCTCTTCTCTCGCTGCCCAACATTCTTGCACATGCTCAGTGGTGCTCAGCCTTGGCCCTCACGTCCTCTGGTCTGGCATTGGGTCTTACTGTAGGCGTGGCGAGGCGGTGGCATTTATTGCACGCCCGCTTTCCATCATCGCTCACCACAGCGTTTGAGCGTTTGATCTGGCCGTGCGCCTTCATCCGTGTGCTCGCCATGGCGACCATGTCGGCGGGTTCTTGTTCCAACCTCGGGTCTCTGTGTTCCTTGACGACACACGTCTTGGTTTCTGTTGTGCTCATGTCGCAGGGAATAAATGGCAGGCTTTTCATTTAACGATTTTTTTTTCCCAGGCTGTAGCAATTGTGTGCACTCTTTAGTGTAGAATGCCAACGCTCGGTTTTTAAAAACTCAATTATTTGTTTTTGTAGGACCTGGTTGGAACAAAAACCTGTACAGTGCCGGAGCTTGAGGACCGGAGTTGAGAACCACTACGCTAAATGTTAAACACACACGGACGCTGACATGTACACACACACACACACACACACACACACACACACACACACACAAATGCACGCACACTGACAAACAAACTCCTACTACACTCCTACATAATGCATTGAGGTACTGGAGAGAGAGAGGTAGTACACTCGTCTGGACCAGAACACCAGACCCTACAGAAAGTGTTTTTTTTTATTTTCTATGTTTTGAATTTGTTTGGATTTTTTTTTATTTTTGTAATCAATTTCTAAAAAATTCAACAAGACAAGCAAACTAAATAAAACACCCCAGAATATTATTTGCACGGTTTTCCACAGTAACTCCAATCTATTTTTCTTATGAATTGATGTATTTTTTTTTTTTCTAATGTAGGAATTGTAAACCATTTTAAACCTGTGACCGAACAAGACAATTTACAGTACATCAATGTGTAACGGTCAAATCATTATTTTTCGTGATGATTATAACTTATGCTAACTCATGCTTGCTATGTCATGAAGATGCTTGGATGCTTAAAAGACACATTAGAGAAAACAAAGCTAGGGGTGTACTGCTCTCCATGTTGTCCTATTTAAGTGCAAAGCAGTACAGATTCCTCCCTAAAATCTCAGCGCCTGGTTTGCATCTGTTATCTTGTCATTGATGAGCTGTTTGCTTAGTCTCAAAATCTCTATCTGGGGTTAGGGGGTTGGGTCTTTAAATTTGCTACTCGAACACAATTTTGACAGGATTGTAAAATATGAAAAAAGAATTTTGTATTGAATTAAGTTTCCCAAGAACGTTTTTAATCACAAGTAAGAAAGCTACAGACCAAGGAGCTACATGTAACATTCAAGATATTAATTATACTATGCTTTTTGATTTTCTTGCAAATAATTTTCCTCATGTTTGTGTGTATGTGCTTGTATATTTTAGGTAGTAGTTTCTGTAAGAGTTATTCTATGTATTCCTCTACAACCATGAAAAGCCAATCTAATATGAAGTAAAGGCTTGAGGATTTTTTTATGGGTACAATCACTGATAAGAGAAATGTGGCTTCATTCCAGCAAACTGTATTTATTTTTCTATATACTGTTGTTCTGTTTGGGCTCATGATACCCAGGTTACTGCTTTTCATATGAAGTTTGATAGGTTGCTCAGCTAGATAATGTCATTCCTATGGACAAACATTGCCAGTTTTTTTGACATGTTGCTCTTACATCATTATTGTTTACAGTTGATACCTGTAATTGCTGTGCATCTTTTCCATTATATTGATGTTTGGTTGCCAGTCCAGTTCAAATGTACCACAAACGATAAAAAAAAAAAACATTTTTAGACATGTCACATACAACATGGCTTCCAAAAACTAGTATAATGGCAAAATATGCTGACAATTGCTCAAAGGAATTAAAACTGAAGACAAAAGCAATTTGTCAGAGGGACTTGAATTGTCCTGTACAATGTTGCATCAGTGTTTACTTTATTATAGTCCTTAAAAAGATATGCTAGCCATGCTATGTAACAACAGCGTCAGACCCTAATCATCTAGGTTCAACATTCTGGTGTGGATAGTCATTGGCAGACCTCACCACCAGGGGTCTCCTGGAGCACTGCCACAATTTTACAGAAATGCTGTCTGTAAACTCACATTGAGCTGTAAGGTGTTGTGTTTCTAACCCGTCATTGTTTTTAGAGCCCTTATTCTACCTTTCTGGTCCAGTAGTTCAGCAGGCTGGCACAGACATGAACCTAGTGTTAACACCCTGTATCATTTGAGACTGGCGGTGCCCCCATAGCTGTCTCCCATAGCGCCTCAATATAGAGGTCATTTGATATATATATATTTTGCCTAGTTTCTGTCATTGATTATTCATGGTTGGTATCAATAAAGATGAATTTTCACTGAACCACTAAATCATTTCCTTTATTAGGGCCTCCAGTTCGCCTTTCATGCAAAGAGTTTAGGATGTTTGGGTACCATTCGTTATTACTTAAAGTAGTAGGCCTACGTAAATCAGCTCTCACTATTTATGGTTCCTAATGGACATCACATGCTAACCATTTTGGAAAATGAGATAAATGGTAATAAGAACAGCACGACAACAGTAGCTACATGGTGACTGTCCATCGAGATTGGGCTGGGCTTTTCTTTTCCAAGCCGGCGAGTCAGACAAGCTGTGCAGATGTATTGTACGAATAAAAGGGGGTTCTCTGTGTTGCGCAATGATGCTAATGCAAAAGATTGTGCGTGTGTGTGTGTGCGTGTTGACTCACAAAAACTTCTACTCTTACACCTGAACCAGTGTGTCATCGGAAAAGAACAATTTCTTCGAACAACCAAGCGGTTTCGAACATTTATTACAAGGTGTCAGCTGCTCTCTCATACGCACTCGCACACCTGAACACAAAATAGTGAACATTCTGCTTGTATTCAAAGCCAACAGAATGGGCTGAGAGTCTTGCCCAGTTTCTGTGTTCAGGCATGCACCACATTAAAGGCACAGGTAAGAACTGGTGTCATTAGCCTGCTGAGGTGAAACAGCGATCACTTTATTATGAATGGGAAAGTGGCGCATGCTATAATGTTTTCCCATCATGCAAATCTATAGGCAAATATCATTGAGAGAATATTCTATGTCAGCATTGAACAGAACAGAATATTTTGATGTACTGTAGACTGTGGAAAAGGCAAAAGCAAAGACGAGATCTAAAACTATTTGGGCTGTGTCGTTAATTGCTTGCTTTTGTATGTAGCTATAGCTGATGCCAAGAAGGCTGTCAGTGAGTGTGTCAAAAGCCTTTCACATAACTTGTCAGTTATTTATATGCTGTATGCATATGCTTGATGTCAAATGGTTAATAACAAAGTGTGACAACATCATTAATAGTGAGTTCTGTTAATGTTCCACTATTTACTGTCAACATTGACCTCACTTGAGTGCTTCCCTTAAATCTTCTTTGTGACCTCCTTCTTCGTCATAGTTATAGAATGTTAGAATTTAGCTGCTTTTTGTGCCACACCCTGTTAACAAACACACACCTCAAATGGGGAAAAAAAACTTTGATGTTGTTCAATTATTCGCTTTGTTGCCACCTTCCCACTGGTTCCTCTCCTCTATGCTTGTTTCTATTCTAAGAGCTGGCCCCCCTTTCTCTCTCTCTCTCTCTCTCTCTCTCTCTCTCTCTCTCTCTCTCTCTCTCTCTCTCTCTCTCTCTCACAAACACTCTGAGACTCAGGGAGCGCTCAAGAGAGAGCGGGAGAGGGGCGGGGGGGGGGGG
>JAOEHI010000007.1:3778707-3810288 GCA_025447815.1 Percopsis transmontana | reverse complement strand
CCCCCCCTCCACACACACACACACACACACCTGTACGCTGGCGTTGCCCTCCTGACAGAGAATACTTGGGCCAATTGCCTTTATGCCCCGGTCATTATGTGGTGGACCACTGTTTGTATATATCCAAGCACAGACTCTGAGCTCTTTCATTGGCCAGGAACCTGCCTCATTCTCCCTCCCCAGCCCTTCCCCCTGGGGACAGTGATTCTAGTGCAGCGTGGCGGCTAAGGCTCGGATCAAACACAGGAGGAAGTGGTGTCTCAAAGGCGTGTTGATGTAAAAAAGGATCTTCATCGGGGGCAGAGCCGAGAGCAGGTCCGTCACACCTCGGCGGGCTGACACAGCTCTGACGGGGAGACTGTGTGGTCAGACCAGGGCCTGAAGGTGGTAATGACCCGTCGGATTACAGAAGCCACCCAGTCGACCCGGTCATTAATCCTTGTTGGCTTGCCACACTGTGTCCTACTCAGGCAGCAGTGCACTAGCGCACTGCGCTACATGTATGTGCATACTTCATGGGCATGTACACACACTTGATTACACACATCGAATGTCCTACAGTCTCTGTGACCAGCCCCCCACGCCACCCCCACTTCTGTTGGCCTTACCAGCCAGACATATGGTAACCTGACACCAACCTCCGCAGATGCACAGTGCCAACTAGAGGAACTAGCCCCGTGCCACCCCAGACCGCCAGCAAAACTGCCCATGCACAGTGTGAAAGACTCATTAAACTCTTCCCTTTGTTGTTTGACTTGTATTTGTCACTGTACCCATCAGCAGTGACTGATTGGTTTTCACTGGTTGTTCCTGTTCAGGAATTAATCCCCCCCCCCCTCTCTGTTATCTGTTCAGGTCTCTCCATGGCAACGAGATCTCAGAGCTTCCGGACGGGATTTTCAATGACGTGGCTTCACTATCCCACCTGTGAGTACTGCCTTGTACACACATGCACACACGCACACGCACGCACACACACACACACACACACACGCATGTGCAGCTTATGAGATACCCTCTGCACCACCCAGTAAGTGGGCTCCAATAATGCACACTGTGTACACACACACACACACACTTTCAGGCACTGAGGGGGTCTGGTCCACCTTCCAGAGTGTGTGGCTTACAGTAGCCTGTCTGTAGTACTCTTTGGTGGGCTAAACACGAGTCGGCCACAACCCTGTGGTTTCAGCAACACACAGCCCCTTCACTGTCTCATCTCTCTGTGACATCCCCAAGACACACACACACACACACACACACACACACACACACACACACACACACACACTTATACGTCTGCAGATGTCTTTGTTGTTGTTTATTTATGTCTGAAGGTTTTTGTGTGTGTGTCTGTGTGTGTGGTTGGCCTGTGCTTGGGCGGAGGAGGGATGTAAAACTAATCAGCTGCATCTCAACGGCATGTCCAACGCCACCCCGGCTCCATGCTCACCTCAGCCCCGCCCCCAAACCCTCCCTGATCAATAGACCTGCCACAAAGTCTGAGCCCCAGAGTGTGTGTTTGGGGCGGAGGGTGGAGAAAACGAGTGCAGTGAGAGGGGAGGATAGACGGAACTAAACAAAAGAGGTTTTCAGGAGGGCAAGCATAGGAGTCAAGGCTGTATGTAAAGTAGGACCAAGGTAGGCTTAAGAGCTATCGATTCAGACCCACAGTCAAGTGGCTTTCATGTTAGCAGATGTCAGGTGTCAGCTATTGGCCAGGCCTGAAAGACGAGCCTGTTTTCCACAGTAATGGGACGGCATCGATTCCGATGTGTTTGTGCGTCGCCGGGGGGGTGGGGGGTGGGGGGAGGACGCGGTGTCATTGATTCACGACCACCATGACAGAAGTGGTCAAGTGTGCCTTCTGTTCACACGTTTCCCTATAATTGAGGCGTCATGCTCTTGATGATATACGCCACACAAAGGCTTTGTGAATACAGCTTGAACCTGGATTATGCTTGCTAAAAGGGAGGCACACAAAAGTTGATAAAGGCATGGGCTAGCTTGCGTGAAGACACAGAGACACCTGCTGGTGATGCGCTGCAATCACGTGCACAGAATAAAAGGGCCCATATCATCCCAATTTCTATTTAGACAGACTCCCTCATTTGGTCGTTTGCACATTTTTTATATGCCCTCACTTGATTGGCTGTCGAAGTGGAGCGGGGAGGATACTGTATGTCAGAGACAATTGGTCATCATTATTTCAGAGAGGAATTAGTCCAAATTAGTCCAGCCATTCCAGGTCCCTACAGACAACGAAACTGACCACAGAACTGGAAACTTGAAACTTGATTTTTATTATTGGGGGCCTTTAAATACTCTAAACTTAACATTAAACTGAACCCAATCTCTAAGCTCAAATACAGGTTAGATGACACAGTCCATTGTTTCATAACTTTACCAGTGCTATTGGTGCCAACCCGCTGTACTGTGACTGTCATCTGCGCTGGCTGTCGGACTGGGTGAAGACAGGCTACAAGGAGCCTGGCATCGCCCGCTGTGCCGGCCCACAGGGCATGGAAGGCAAGCTGCTGCTCACCACGCCTGCCAAGAAGTTTGAGTGCCTTGGTAATGGGACATTACAATAGAATTACACTTTCAAAATATTACATAATCCCTCCCTAAGTTTTACATGCTTATACAGTATGTGCAACATTCCTTCGGATGGATTTTTTTTACGCAGGCGATGTGGACACCGCCATCCTGGCCAAGTGTAACCCCTGCCTGTCCAGTCCCTGTCTGAACCAGGGCATCTGCCACAATGACCTGGTGGAAATCTACAGGTGCAGATGTCCTCCAGGATTCAAGGTCAGAGACAGCTTCTAATGCTACTGCTATCACTAACTACTACTGACTCATTACTTAAAAACAATACTTACTGATTGATTGTGGATACAATTGTCACCAAGGCGTGCTTGGGGGATGGGTGTTTTTTTAATTTTTTTAAATGTCATTATTTGGTTTATAAAAATTGAAAAATGTACCATACACTACTGTATGTATTTCACTACTGCAATAAAAATACCAAAAACAACACCTAACGATGCATATGGACACGGTCTTGTAGCTCTCACAGTAAATGAGAACTATAAACCCGATGGTGAACATGCTCTTGGTTGCACAGGGAAAGAACTGTGAGGCGGCTCTGAATGCCTGCGTGAACAACCCCTGTGCCAACGGTGGAACCTGCCAGCTGGATGAGGAGGAGGAGGGAGGATACAGGTGAGGGGGGGGGGGAGGCAGTCTGAATGGCAGGGGCAGTGTTTCTACTATAGGGAGATACTGTATGTAGTAGCAACATCGTCAAGCAGCACAATCTCTTTGGAGTCATCGCAACAACAGAATGTTAAAAGGGGTTTGTGTGTGCATGTGTGTGTGTGTGTGTGTGTGTGTGTGTGCGCGTGCGTGCGTGCGTGCGCTCATGCTCACAGTTGCTCCTGTGCGCATGGCTTTGAGGGCCCGACTTGCCAAACAGACATTAACGACTGTGAAGACAACGACTGTGAGAACGGAGCCACGTGCATCGACGGAGTCAACAACTACACCTGCCTCTGTCCCCGCTACTACACAGGTAAGCTAATGCACACGAGCCCCCCCCCTCTCCTGGCTACTGCCACGCTTCCCCTCTGCGTGGGCCAACTGTAGCACAAAGTCCAAAGCACTGTGCTACAGTTTGAAGAACCAGTGGAGGCTCACGGGATGAGCCTCACCGTTATGAAATAATCTTTCCCTCTTTTATCTAGTGTTATTATTAATTCTTCTCCTTGTTTAGTTTACTTGGCCCGCACATACAGTATGTGTGTGTGTGCGTTTGTGTGTCACTATATTAATATAGGATAAAGGCGGATCACAGCTCCATGCTTGGAGGGGATCTTTTGGGAGCACATGGGGCAACGGTTGTGAGACCTGCTGAGTCAGGGGCTTTACTATTAGGGCTTTATTCAGGTTTCCATACTGTGTGGGTGTGTTGCAGGAGAGATGTGTGAGGAAATGGAAGACGTGTGTGCCCCAGGACAAAGTCCCTGTCAACATCAGTCTACCTGCCTCATCACCTCCACTGGGCCCAAGTGAGTGGCGTTAACGCTGGTTTATGCTTCTATACTCGCCTCACTCATGATTCAGAAGCATGTCCACAGCACGTTTTCAATGTGTGTCTCAAACAGGTTTTTTTTTAACGTTTGACAGACGATATAAGGTTGTAAATATAATGTAAACATAAAGAATACAGACATGTTCATCAGTAAACATCTTATTGTGTGCATGTAAATGTATAAAATGTGTGTTTGCACAAAAAAAGCTGGAACTTTAAAATGATAGCTTTTACATACACATGAAAGGGATTGTTTTTGGTAATAATCCCTGGTTTGACGTGTTAATATTCTGTGTGTATGTGTCAGGTGTGTGTGTTCTCCTGGCTACGTGGGTGACGACTGCAGTGTGAACTACGACGACTGTGAGGAGCACCGCTGTCAGAACGGCGCCAAGTGTCTGGATGAGCTCAGCGGATACTCCTGCATCTGCCCTGACGGATACAGGTGAGGGCAACACCATTGCAGCTCCATTAGGCTTAGCCTCTGCAGCCCACTGTAATGTTTAACACACAACAGCACACTTTTGTAGGCTAATCATTAGCATCTCCAATGTCTCTCTCTCTCTCTCTCTCTCTCTCTCTCTCTCTCTCTGTAGTGGTCAGTTATGTGAGTTGCGCCCATCCCCGTTGTCTCTGTGTGAGCTGGCCGACTGTCAGAATGACGCGCCCTGTGTGGAGCGGGGCGGGCGGGCACTGTGCCAGTGTCTGCCAGGGTTTGGTGGGCCGCGCTGTGAGAAACTGGTCAGCGTCAACTTCGTAGATCGAGACTCCTATCTGCTGCTGTCTGACCTCAAGAACTGGCCGCAAGCTAACATCACACTCCAGGTATGCACACTGTGTGTGTGTGTGTGTGTGTGTGTGTGTGTGTGTGTGCGCGCGCAGGTGTCAAACAGAGCGCCAGACAACATAGCAGACTCTGTAACACATGCAGTCCGTGTCTGTGTCCAGGTCTCGACAGCAGAGGAGAATGGCATCCTGCTTTACAACGGAGACAATGACCACATTGCTGTGGAGCTTTACCAAGGTCATGTGAAGGTCAGCTACGACCCTGGCAGCCAGCCAGGACACGCTATTTACAGGTACAGCCCTGATAGCCCCTCAAACAGATTTCTTTCTATTATCAGACTGTATTGTTAATAGGTAGGAACTGGCCTCTCTTGATGAATACATTTACATAAACAGTCATTTTTACAGCAAGTCACTTTTATCCAAAGTCACTTTTATCCAAGGTATATAATATATTATTTACCTAATATATTATATACCTAATATATTATATACCTAATATATTATATACCTAATGTATAACATTTTCTCTCTCTCTTTGTCCATCCTTTCCAGTACTGAGACCATCAACGATGGCCAGTTCCACACAGTGGAGCTGGTGACCTTTGACCAGATGGTGAACCTCTCTATTGACGGGGGTCTCCCTACCACCATGGACAGCTTTGGGGCGGTGCGGCCCCTCAACGGGGAGGCTCCGCTATACGTGGGGGGTAGGGGCCCTCTCCAGAACACACCTTCCTCCTCTGCAGGCACTCTAACTACTACACTACTGTCACCCCCCCCCCCTCCCCCCGCTTTGTCACCACCGCAACCAGACCCCACCACCACTTCCCCTGCAACCTTCACCCCAACACAAACCTCCACCCGCACATCCCCATCTCCAAAACTGGGCACCAAACCGTTAATCCGTTAACATTTACGTTAACGATTTAACTTTTACGTTAACTGTGAACATCGTTATCGGACTACGTAACTTTCATTACATTTACGTCCGCCAACTCAAGACCAAATCCAATTCTTCTGCAGAAAGATTGCACACTATCTCAAGGCTTCAGTATGACGGTCAAGAGTGGAAAAAACACTCAGGAAACCTTTGTATACTGCTGCCTGGACATACACACTGTTGGGTGTATGATTCAGTTTCCATCACAGGTTTGCTGGACAGGGTTATTGAAATTAACGTTAACGCTTATCGTTAACTTCCGCTACACTGTCAAAAATGTAATGGATTAAAAGTTATCAAAGTCAACTTTTTTGTTAACGGATTAACGTTAAACGAAGTTCACTTTTTTATTAACTGTGCCCACCACTGCCCATCTCCCGCCATGACTGTGTTTGCTAGAGGTCACACAGAGGCAAAATACTATATATTCACAAACATTATTAATTCATATTTGTATTAAACAAGTAATGTATTTCATAAACATAAACATGATAAAGTTCAAGGACCGCTTCTTAATCACATTTCATAGCTTATGACATCAAAATTGTACTCTGTAGTGAAAAGACTTGTGTAAAAGAGAAAGGGCTCCATTAGCTTTACACATTTCTTTAAAATAAAGAAAGTGTGCCCCCTAGTGACTGTTACAAGAACTACCAGACACTGTCTTAACCTCAGACGTATTTTGCACAGGCATGAACTTTGATTTCAAAAGTTGCAACCAGATCTATTTTTATGTGTATAATTGATTTTACCTGAACACTCCTTATGTACATTTGCCTGGCATTGGGAGTGGCTCAGTGTGTACTGTGATGTTGTGTTGTGTTGTCTCTTGTGTTGTCTGCTATCCATTCAAACTGTGTGTCAAAGTTTACTCAGCATTCATACAAGACCACAGTCGGCATTTTCTGGCACCCATTTGCCTTTTTGCTGCCCTGAGTTTCAACCATGTTCTCCCTCTTGCGGTGCAATTGCAACTTTCTATTCTCTACTTAATTTTACAAATTGAACTTTATTTCGATTTCGAAAATATCTGCACCACCGGGATGCGCATCTGTTTGAAAAACGCCTTCCTCCATTAAACCCATATCAGCCCTGTGTTAGCTGTGTGTCTGTGGCCCTGCCTGGCCTCCTTCCTTTATTAACACACCCTTCTCCCCCTCCCCTCCCCCTCATCAGGTATGCCCGTGGACGTGCACTCCACAGCCCTCCGGCTCTGGCAGATCCAGAACGGCTCCAGTTTCCACGGCTGCATCCAGAACCTTTACATCAACAACGAGCTCCAGGACTTCACCAAGACCCAGATGAAGCCCGGCGTGGTGCCTGGCTGCGAGCCCTGCAGGAAGATCTACTGTCTGCACGGCATCTGCCAGCCCGACGGAGCCCAGGGCCCGGTGTGCCACTGTCAGCCTGGCTGGAGCGGCCCTCACTGTGACCAGCCAGCCACCAACCCCTGCCAAGGCAACAAGTAGGTGAACAGTGGCATGTGGTGTCATTTTTTTTGCAATGGTCCTAAACCATTTTGAACCCGCTACTAACTCACCTATTTCCCGGTAGGTGTGTTCAGGGAAAGTGTATCCCACTGGACAGTCAGTCGTACCGCTGCGAGTGCGCGGAGGGCTACCGTGGCGCCCTGTGTAACCAGCAGGGGGAGCTCTTCAACCCCTGCCGCCGTCTGGCCTGCAAACATGGCCGCTGCCAGATCTCAGATACAGGAGACGCCTATTGCAACTGTGAAAGTGGTTACACTGGAGAGCTCTGTGACGCAGGTTGGTTTTCTCTATAGCTCTATAGCCCATAGATATCCTATAAAGAGTGTTCCATATAAGATATCTACTGTGTAACCTTACAGCTGTATTGAAAGGGGTCTAAATCTGAACCTCAATATGTCATCAAATGCAGCTGTAATGCAGTTTAGAAGCAAAAGCTCCCTCTGTTTTTGGAATTCATTATTTTAGTTCCTAACCCATCATTTTAGGTTGCCAGTGAATTATCAAATGTGGTGTCACCATTTAATTAAATATTTTTCATTTTAATAGGCAATGTTGGTGCCATTCAGTTACAATTCACTGTGTCCTAATGTGTAAGCGTGTTGTTTCTGTACTGTCTAGAGTCTGAATGCCAAGGGGAGCCTGTACGCGACTTCTACCAGGTGCAGCGAGGTTACGCCATCTGCCAGACCACACGTATGGTGTCCTGGGTGGAGTGCACTGGGGCCTGTGACACTGGCGCTTGCTGCGCCAGCCAGCGAATGAAACGCCGGAAATACACCTTCGAATGCAGCGACGGCACGTCCTTCAGCGAGGAAGTGGAAAAGACCATCAAGTGTGGCTGCGTAGGCTGCATGTAGCACCGCTCACCTGATGGCGCCGCCACCGAGCGCAAGTGGAGAGAGAGGAAGGCGGGAAGGAAATAAGAACGATAAGACTGGAGGAGAGCGATGGAGAGAGAGGATGGCAGAGGAAGAAAGAGAGAGTATAAAGAAATATATATAAAACCTCTATCTATATATTATGGACAACAATGTTTGTAAAATAGGACATTTCCTCCCCTTCCAAGGGTGTGTGACCTACAGAAATACAGAGAAATCAACTTAAACAACAGCTACAAAACCATCGTATCTGCAAAATTGTTCCAAAACGGTCCAGAGATTTCCAAGGTGTTGCTTTCTAAATGAGGCATCCCCCCACCCCCCCATGCCCAAATACCCCATATGAATCCCCCATCCGTCTGTGAGGCCTCTTACAACCTAGCCACCATTTATCATCTTTTACTTTCCTGGAAGTAGGACGTAGGAAATTGAGGTCCGGCCTGGCAAGGAACAGCAAGAGTTTGCGATAACAGATGGGTGCGGGGAAAGGGAAGCGGGAGAAGTTTTGCAAATGGACTGACTCGGCAATGTTATGCTCGAGTTGAGGTTGAGTTTGCTGTTGGTTTGGCACGGTAGTTTATCTGCCAGGATATCCATTCACACATACACACACGCATGTAGGTTTGAACAAAGGAAGGTAGGGTTTGAGTGGCACATAATCCAGCGGGGATGTAGGGGCTTGGAGGCCAGGCGACGTGATTGTCCCAGTTTTGGTCTGTGAGTGACCTTACATAGAAACTCCATAATGATAAAGACTGCACTGACTAGCAGCACTGAAACCAGTCATATACCCCTCCAAAGTATATACTCAACACTACACTAACATGGCAGACACACACACGCGCACACACATACACAAAAGCAGTCCTTTACCGGTTG
This sequence comes from Percopsis transmontana, assembly GCA_025447815.1. NCBI lineage: Eukaryota > Metazoa > Chordata > Actinopteri > Percopsiformes > Percopsidae > Percopsis > Percopsis transmontana. The sequence continues at coordinate 3,801,216 of JAOEHI010000007.1, read as the reverse complement.
CAGTGAGAGGATGTGTTTGTTCCAGCTCATATCTATCTGGTTCACATTTGGAACCCATCACATGCGGGCAGTGCCCGGTGGTATTTAGTCCCCCAGCATGCATTGCCTCGGGGTCAGGATGGTTCACATAATCCATCCCCCTGACCCCTGAGCAGGGGTCTAGCCCCTCCCCTTGATGCCTGCAGTATTAAACTTGTGCAAACTGTTGCATGTGTGGAGAAGAGTTTGCCGAAGAATATGTAGAGCTTCTTAAATAGCCTCACAATGATATTACAAAGCAAAAGGTTGCAGATTTTTGTTTTATGTGTAATATCTTATATTGATTTGCGTTTTATTTTTGTTATACTTTGTTTTCATTATGTAACCTAACTTCTTTAGCCCCCCCTCTTTATACAGAAATGCCTAACAGATTCTAATATATATTTGTATTTCATTTTGGTATAGTATTTTTCTATGTTAAAGAGTAAGTCTGTGTTTTCTGAAAGCTTCGGAACAAGAGGAATGGCATTCACTTGGTTCCCTAGGTGTTTTTATTTGTTGATTTCACTTGCTCAAACTAAAGCTAATTTGTCATTTGGCCAAAAAGATGACAATTGGTTGGCCTTGTTGTATAGGAGGCAGTATTGGTTTAGAAATATGTTTAAAATTGTATATGTTGTCTTCCATGTGAATATTACATCTAATTCATTGAAAGTCTGTGCTTGTTTTTTTTTATTATTTTATTTATTTTATCTAAAGTTTTTTTTTCCCTGTAGAAAGTGGAAAGCATACATGTTGTCGACTTTCAAATACTTTTCAAAAATTTAAAAAGAAGAAAAAAGGTAAAACAAAAAGAAACAAACAAAAAAACGCATACAAAAGCTGTACGGTATTTGTAACATCATTTAATAGCGATTTATGACAGTGTTTGCTACTCTCTGGCTTAGACATTCCTCATTTTCTACAGGGGCTAGAGATGAAAGAGATGGGGTATAAATGACATATAGATGGACTTCCCCTGTACCATACCATACTTAAGTCAACGCTTCTGATTGTTATGTTATTTTTGTTGAAGTGTTGGTTTGTATTTCTCTCTGTTTCATTTGCAAAATATTAGTAGACAAGCTCAGCTGACCCGTATGCTGCTGTCAAGCCAAGAGAAATAGGATGCACTTGCCTCTGTTAAAATTATCTACGTTTTGGTTGTTGATGGTTGTTTAAAGAAGCAACTCCATATGTTTGCCAATTAATGACATAAAAATTAGATGGTCAGTTCTGGCTAGAATATACAATAGAGAACAAAATAGTGCCAATTACAGAAACAAAACAGTCATACCTGAATGTATAAATGTGTATAGATAAATATGACCTATGCTTATTCATGAAGTGGTAACTTAGATGTTATTTAGTTTCCAGTGTAAGATATAGACTCATTCTGTTTTATAAGTGACAGTCCATTTGGATGAGTTAGGCCTGTTTTTTTCTCTGAATTGAGGGATGTTTATCCGTTTCGCTGGTCTGAGATGTCCCTTCTTAAGGTGTGAAAGGCCACCGATCACAGAGCTTGTCTCCGTATTGCATTCCATGTTAACATACTGTTAATGTGATCACAGTGGTATGTAGTAATCAGAGATCTTGTAAAGGATACTAAACAGTCACGGTCATCCTTAGGCTTTGCACCTCATAAAGGTGCACCTTTAGCTGAATGTGGCTTTCTATTCTGTCTCTCCTTTCACTGGCTACACTGGCCTGTACTGAACAGGTGACTTCAGCTTCTTAGTAGACCTCTTAGTGGTATTGTGCTATGTTGAGATATAATTCAGGTCAGGTGGCCTGAAACACAAAGTTTATATTTTCCATCCTAAGAAATGTATTCCAATCTTCAAGCTGTTAATGTAAAGGACACAACGTCTCTGTGCTATTGAACTGGAAGAAAAAAACAAAACTATTCTCTGGTTCCATCCTACAGATAAGTGTCTGTTTGCTTTATATGTTGCAGGATTAATGGTGGAATTGAACTGAAAAATTCCCAATAATGCTGAATGTATGTAGTGCCACCGACAAAATGTTTACCAAACGTCCACTCTTTTCATTCATTAAACTTTAATGTGTGTGCTTTTACCTGAATTGTGTTCTCCGTTACTGGTGGTTGTTTGCATGTACATGTTGGTAAAGGAATTCAAATCTAACCTTTAATATAGAAGCAGGTACAAAGCCATTGCATGTGAATAGCTAAACCACTTAGCCACTCAGGTTAACACTATGCCCTGCCCAGAATCACTGCTAAGGGCCAATCAGGGCGGTGCCCTATTTAAAAAGGACATGCTGTAGAAAATAGAAGTTATAAAACAGTTTCAGACACGAACACAAGAAGACACAACCCGAACCAACGATTCCCTTTTGTGATTAGTTGAAGGTGGTACCCTTCGCCTGCTAACGACACCTTGACACCTTGATTTCATACTGATTTGTAGAGCAAAACAAATCATGGCATTTGCTAAATCTGGCTATGGGAAAACAGTTTAGGACCGGTGATTAGTCTTATTTATCTACTTTCTCAGAATAGTATTGAATACACCAATTTTTTCAAAAATGTTTTCAAAGTCAACTTAACCCTATATTGACCAAAAACAGACATAAAACAAAAATTCAAACATTTTTATATGAACTCCAGCAAAAATACAGTTTTTAACATAAAAGATGCATCATTCTTGGGATTACCACAAATAAAGCATTGTTATTTCTTTCTGATATACACAATCAAATTCTATAAATAGCAAATGTAAAGAATAAACATGTTCAAGTCAAGATATTTGGTGGGTTGTTTAATGCAGGTCTACTAAATGCATTTACCTACATGGGGTTCTTAAATAACAATAAAAACAAGACATGTTTTGCAAATTATTACTACAGAAGAGAAATGTTCATCATGACTTCTGTGCTAAAAATTATCCATTGAGCATACACTATTGCAAAAGTAGAGAAAGCTCATGGACAGTCAAACCACAAAAAAGAGGAATACCGGGATGAAGTGTGCCAAGACTAGATACAACCCATCCTACGCATACATAATGCTGTGACCATGCAAAGGAGGGGAATTCTTGCAAATTATAAAGGATGGAGACGGTTCTGCCACTAATACACCATTAATGCTATTGTTGATAACTACATGATAACTACACTAACTAATGAAATGCACAGATTGTTTTCAGTGATTTGTTGCAAGACTGGATTTGGAACAAAATTCCCATTAAGTCATTGAACATGCAACAGCAGGTGAAACGCTCAAATAGATAACCTTGATTACATTGTTAATAAGCAGAAAAGGATGTGGATGGCAAGAAATGACTGCAGAAGTACAACACAAATCTATAAAAACCAGCCCAAAAGAATAATAATAATAATTGAAAATAAAAGTACAATTAGCTTTGAAACAGTGGAAACACAAAAACAATGAGCCTGTCCGCATCAACATTTAAAAAGATCTCTGATAACAGTTATGCCGTTAATGCTCTGGGGAAAATTAATATATAAAAATAAAATAGCTGAATAAAGAGATTATCACAATAAATCATAATGCCTCAGTCACCATCTTCAACATAGAAAGGTATACACAATAGGGAGGCACATACCGTGTACTGTAAAGCAGAACGGGAACTATTGAAGCAAATTCACGTTGACTAACTCTCCAATAACTGGAAACTGTGCAATAGCCAGAGAACTCAGTTTTCACATTTAGCAACACATTCTATTACTTTACATTTCATAAATAAGGCACCTGGTCACACTATTCACAGAACTCTGATTGCAAGACAGGCTGGAGATATAACTGATATAGGCTATGCAAAATATTAAGTCGGAAAGTGATCTCTACTGTTTGACGAACTGTTATATCCAACATTTATTAAATACACACCATGCAACTTTCCAGAACAACTGCTCATATTTACAATAAGAACATGAGGCATGAACGCATGTGTATACATTTGCAAGAAGTTTTTAAATTACCAATCAATGTTATCTCCAACCATGCCATAGAGTGCAGAAGCAAAGCCAAACACCTCTGTTCAACATCACACGGAACTTGTATGCTGTCCCTGAAGATATACAGCAAACAACTGGTCACCATATGTGTTATGATAGCTAAGCATACATCATTTTAGTCATCAGCTCTTTGCTTGTACACGTTTTCTTAGGGGGAAAAAGTATCTTAGTTTGAGTAGACAAAATAGTTATTTGTAGTCCAGGCCAGGCCAGACCAAAAAAATACAACAAAAAAACACTACAAGGTTTTCTCCAAATACTAGTTATTTTGAATAGGACATCCTTGTACGCTTAGCTGGGGTCTCTATGGGCTCCTGAGCTCGCTTTGCTGCCAAACTTCGCAATGGTGAGGGTTCAAGACCTTTTCTTGAAACACATTTTGGAGTTACAGTTCTCAGCTTGGGATCTTCCACTTTCTTGGCTAAAGATTTGGGGGAACTAGTTATGGACTTTAAAGCCCTTTTTGAGCCAGTATTAATGCTTGCATTTAGTGCGTGTGCCACCTCCATCTTTCTCTGGGACCTCGTCAGTACCTGATCCGGTGAGATCGGAAATTTATCAGTGTTTTGCTGGGGAGTATCTATTGCATTCTCAACCCCAATGCCGTCTGTGACTCTACTTCGTAATGCATCCTTGGTTTGAGATTTTGCCACACATGCTTTAGTCAAATTGGACTTTCCTTCCTCTGCTTCCAACAGTTTTTTGTTAGAAACAACCTTGCTTGCTGGGGAATTTATTGATTTAATTTTTTTTGGTGTTTTAGGGGACCCTAGCCTTTGAGAACATCTCTGAGGTGATTTCACATCATTCCTCACCAGATCCCTGGTCTGTGGCCTGACTATCCTCGGATGAACAGTGGCTCTTGTACAAGATTTTTTACCAATGGTTGCTTTCCTTTTCTCAATCTTTTCAACAGACTCCTTTGTTTGTTTATTTACAGTTACGGGTGTTTTCTGTCCCTTGAGCACTGATTTAAGATTTGGTTTGGAGACGGGCTTAGAAGTTGTCGGTGTTGGGATTGTTTGGATATCTCTGCGTCTAACATTTGTTTGATGAACTTGCATCTTTTCTCGGATGTTGGAGTATTTCCTCAGGATTCTGGCACTAGCTGGGTTCTTGGATTTTCCTGTAACTTTCTGGATTTCACCTGTCAACACTTGACCTTGAGCAGAAGCACGGTGTGCTTTCATCAATGTCTGTGTAGCAATGAAGAATTCCCTCTTCTCACCTTTAGCTAGGCTTGACTCTTGCTCCAGTGCTTTAGCAATCAGTTTCTGACTCTTGGGGTTGCTCTTTACAGGTGAAGCGATGGCAAACTTCTTCAGATGTTTCTTTAGGCGTTCTGCCTGTAGGCTAGGGAATACACCTTGGGAAGTCCCCGACACCCCGGAGGAGCTGTGGAAGCACAGTTGAGTTTCTGATGGAAGCCGTGTGTTTACCTTTTTCACAATGACGAGAGACTTTGTTTCTGTGGATTCAAGGAACCAGCGACAAATGCTGTTAAGGTCAAAGCTTTTCATAAAAAGCATCTGGACTGGTGAATATCTCTGGTGTTCCAGAGACTTCGGTTTCCTCGTCCTCCGCTTACTCTTCCATATAGCTGCTTGTCTGTCTGACTTGTTCTTGTATTTTGCTGCCGCCTGACCCTCTTTATCCATTTGGACCCAACCTTTTTGCATTTTATCAAACTTTATGTTTAGATTTGTAATTATTGGTTGGTTATCTTCTCCATTTAAAGCCTGCAAGAATTTATTAGCAATTTGTTTAGGGGGCTCAAGCCTTGGTGTGATGAAAGGTGTTGCTGACAAAGAAGAAGTGGCGGACAATGGAGTCTTGGCCATTCTTTGGGGCTTCATTCTTATAGGTGACACTGAATGTCTCGGTTTAGCAGCTATGTTTAGAGCATTGGTAGAGGGTGACACCAATCTCTGTGGTCTTAAAGCCAATTTCATGTTGTCCACAGGAGGCGGTGGGGTCAAATTGGACTGTTCAACCTTACTAGTTTCACTCCTTAGTGGCATTCTTGCAGGTTTAATTAGAACAGGACAACTACTAACATCTCCAGTTGACGGTTGGTCCTCTGCAGAAAAAAACTCAGATTTCTGTGGACCAACTTGACACGCTTCATCATTTTGACGGATCCGTTTACTTCTCAATGGTGTAATTTGCACTTGCTTTTCACTCTTTATAACACTTTGACCTTCTACTGGGCTGGATACCTCACTGATAACTTGCTGCTTGTCATTCTTATTGACCTCTGTTTCAACCTTTGCAAATCTAAGTCTTTGTTTTGTCTGCAAACTACTTTCCTCCTCAGCTATTTGTATGTTTTCAGAGTTTGTGTCTTCTGACTGAGCTTTAGCAACACTCAACTCTGGAGCACTCTCTGGATCTGGGCACAGCTGGGATAATGCAGCCACTGTGACAGATTGCGAGCAAGTCACAATAGGAGAAGAAGCAGGGAGGGATTGTGGGTCCTCTGCTGGTGGAGGAGAATTGGACACATTACATCCTTGAGAATCAGAGGAAGTAACATTTTCAGATAGATTCTGTCCGGTTGATTTGGGGGACAGTTTGGATTCATTGCTTTTGGGAGGGGCTACTGGCTGTTCAGAAAGGGAAGGAGGCAAAGTATCCTGAGCACTCAGAAATGTAGTTTGCTCTTGGATCTGCTTGTTTTTTTGTTCCGATTTGCTTTCACTTGATTCGATGGGGGACCTTAAGGAACGTTTAGCTGATGGGATTTGTGTGGCTTTCGGTGAAGGTTCTGTGCCCTGTGAAATCACAGGGTCATTCTCAGTACATTTACTAGCTATATGTTCCTTCGGTTTGAGTAAAGGAGTATTTTCAGTAGAAGATTTCTGGTTAGAGTTTTTGGTGACACTTTTTCTAGATTTCAAGGGGGTTCTGTTAGGTGTTGGGATGCTATCATTTGACCTTCGACGTAGGCTTCTGTCAGAAGCTGATATGGGTCTACCGTTAAAATAGCCCACTATCACAGTTGTTGTTTCTCTTAATCGCTTTGGCAGAGAAATTACAGTACCCCTTTTTCTGCGCCAAGGAGGTAATTCTTTTAAGAGTGCATCCAGTGTCTTTGAGGACACGTCATATTCTTCTTCTTCCTCATCATTATCTTTTTCAGGTTTGACTGCGACCACAAACGTATTACTAACTGGTTTAACGGTCTCCATTTCCTGCATCTTACCAATCTCCTCTTCCAGTGGGTCTGTCATGCTAGACTTTTCTTCTATCTCCAAGATGTGAGTGTGTTTTGGCACCTCCTGCTGAAGCTCAAGAGGTGGCACAACTTCCATACTATCCATGTTTTCTTCCAAGTCTTCTTCAATTGTATCAACCAAGGACTCAGTTGTCGTCTTTTCCTGTTTCTCAGACTCACTGTTTTGGACTCGAACAGAAACAACCTGGTGTTCAGCTTCATCGGTTGCTCTATTGCTTGATGATTCTGTTGCCGTTTCTGCCTCCACATGCTCTGTGTTTTCGTTCTGAATCTTATTTAGCTCTAGGCTCTCTGTTTCTCCTTCACTTGTAGTGAGAGCAACACTTCCCTCTGGTACATCACTTTCTCTCGTCTCTGTGGAAATTAAGGTTACATCCTGCATGACGTCAGCTTCCTTTCCGGCGTTCTCTGGTGGGAAAATTAAGGGTGACTGAGGGGTGGACTGCTCCTTGCTCCGAATCTGATCCGTTTGACTGGTCTCAACTAAAACATCTGGTTCACTGGCATCAGCCTCCACCACATCTCCTGTTCCTGGCATCTCCCTGTTGTCAGACTCCTCAGAGGGCATTTGTTGATTAATTGTTTCTCCGCATCCTCCCGCAAGGGGCATGTCCACAGGCGGCACACTGTCCGGCTTGGCAAGCATCTGTTTCGGGGTGACCAATGTGATGAGCTCTGGCATTGGATTAGGACAGTTGCCTCTCTCGTTACGGCCGGCTAACGTGCGGACAGTTTTTAACTCCCACATTTCCTCGACATACATATGCCCTCTAGTGCTCTTCCTGGCATTGCGCCGAGGGAGCATATTACGCCGCTGTTCCCTCAGACAGTCTGTAATTGGCCTGTCAATATAAACAATGTCACAATGGCCTAAATCAGGGTCTGCTATAACCCTTGTCCGATGGTCAGAAGACCCCCTGACTGTTTTCCTGGCAGTCCGAGGGCAGTCAGCTGGAGTGGCACTGATGGTCTTGTGAGCTGAAAACTGTTTTGCTGGTGTGTCGTTGCTGTGTCGGTGAAAGTCTCTCTGTCTTGTTTGATGCAAGAGACTAGCATCACTATGTCTTTTTGCTGAGCTGAGTCTAGCAGTATGGACTTCTGTTTTGTTAGATGAGTCAGAGTTAATTTGCCTCTCCTCTAAGGGCACAGGATGAGTTAGAAGAGAGGTGGTCAGCACACATGACAATTTCTTACCATCAGCAAGGTTGCTGGTCTTCATTATCTTCATCTTAAGTGGGACATGTTCGCCATGACGGTGGTTTTCTGCATCACCCAAAGCTTTGGTACTCCCAGAACCAGGTGTGCGAAGATCCAAAGGCGGGACAGCAAAAGTGGATGTTTTCAGTGAAATCACGGCCCCGGGAAAATTATTTTCTATTGCACAGCTGCTAGGGATGACTTGGGATATCTCTTGCTCTTTGGGAGAGGATGTAATAGGAAGCCTTGGCTCAGAGGACGGCCTCTCAGGGGTCCCATGGCCGAATGATGCATTAGAGCAAGTGGCTCCCTGGTTCCCAGAACTAATCTCAGAGGCTTGCGACAAGCTGAAAGACTCTAAGACCTTGACTTCTGTCTGTAGGAAGCCCAGGGCATCAACAATCTGCCTCTGATGGTGCGGACAGAGCTTGGCCATGAACTGCTCCAGTGTGGCGGTGGACTGCAAGTCTTTCGCTTTTGTAGATTTTAATTCAGGAGTCTCACTGGAAAACACAAACAGAATGAACTATTATTAAACCGAGTCGACATTTTGACAATATAGAGACCAGTCAAAGTTGAAGAAAAAAAAAATAACTGAAATAATGAATGAATAAGTCATGAAAAAAATAACTTGTTGCTTTTTTACTGTATGTTTATTAGAAGAATAAGTGATCTTGACATTTCTTTTAATCCAGTGGATTTGACTAATTACACTGTTACATTGATCTCAAACCTTTCTTTCTTTTCATAGTGGTACTTTTCTTTACAGTGTACATCAAGAACATTTTAAACATGCACAAGACATTAAATAATGTGCCCGACTTTCAATTTAGAGCAACTCAAAATCATGTTTTATCACTTTAAAGAGCAAATACATTGAGGGCAAAAATTGTCAAATTCAAACTATAAAACAATAAATGCAATGGACAACTAGTGATTATTTATGCAGTCTGCTTAAAAAATAAAAAACACACTTTGGGAATGACATGTTGTTTAAGAATGTAAATACACCAATCTATGAGGGTCCATGTTTCTTTAGTATTTTTGGCTGAATTATGAGGTAGGGATATTAATGGTAAGTGGCATTTCTATTCCGTATTCATGCCATCATATTATGCCAAAAATATCTCATATTTCATTAGAAACTACTGTAAAAATATATTCTCAAGCTCATTCTCATGCTAGAAAACTGGATTTTGGGTCTGTATATGAAAAACAAATTACAAAATGAATCTACATCTGGGTTACTAAGGAGACTTCTTCATAACAGCAGGCCACACAGCTCTGTACTGTAAATTGCCATATATGTAAATAACTCATTAAATCTACAAAGACATTTCTGCATTGCTAAATATTATGCTACTAGTATTTAAGATTGATAGAATTACTGTGTGTAGAGTAGTTAATACACACCCTTAGAAGTTAATAGAAGGGTATAGAGGTTAATAGAAATATGTGAATGTGTCAATGAGAAGGGTTCAACAATATGCTCCGAAATAATGTTAAGAGAATGGGTTTGTGGTAGCTGAAGCAGTCCTTTTCAATGTGTATATTGTAGGCACTGTGAATTGGAGAGAAACTTGCAGATTAAAACCCCTATTGGTGAACAGCTTACCTGAACTGAGGTTACATTGACATTCATTGTGTATCAAAATACAAAAATAATAACAGACACTGAAAAGGTGTAGCAAGATATTTTAACCACCTGCCCAATAAACTAGGACAGTGTGTTATCTAAGAGAGTTTTATAAGAGATAAAAAATAAACTTTAGAGATTAAAAAACAACAATTGCTGCCACCTGACCTTTTTTGCTATATTCAGTAGCTTGACATCCCTGCTATCTAGGTCTAAGTAAGAAGAGTACCTGAATTGAGTGGCAACTGTTTCATCCCTGAGGGTTTTGCTCTCCATTTAACTTTCACATTGCATTAAAGAAGTGACAAGATACATATTCCACTCAATAGGAGCACATACCACATGTAACAAGCTGAAAAAAAATCCAACAACTCAAACTCAAGTCCATCAGGGCCACGTATATGGCCCTGATGGAAACGTATATGGATGTTTTGACGCATCCTTCACTTTCTGTACATTAGAGATAATTAAACAGAAATAGGAACTGATCATAGGAAACCATAGTACAGTATTAGTTATGTATAGGCTATACACTTTCGTGGAGTCATTGTGTTGGCTTGATTTTTATCAGTACGTTTTCAGGTTTCAGTTGCCTTGACATGACATACACTGCATACATACACTCCAGTATTTCCAGTGACAAGCCACCCAAACAAGTCCACCATCAGAATCAAGTTGCCCAAATTACTCGTTTCACCTTAGTCTTCTGGAAATCATGCAAAATATATCCAATTTCATTCCTTTGTACATTTATAAATATTAAAGCAAAATCAATCACTCGCACACAAAAAAAATGTTTAACTGACAAGCATATTTTTAAGTAATCTTGAGAATTTAACCTTTGCTATTGTGCAATGTTGTAAACTCATTAAGACCTTATCTCTGGTACATTTTATAGATCAAGTATAACAACATTTATTATGAAACTCAATCTGTGTAAATATGAAGTGAAGAACAAGCAACAGTCCTTCTCTTCTATTACATAGAGATTACTTAACTACATTATAAGCTATATATATTTATGTCCATAACTTGCGAACATAACCCTTTTGTACTGTTAAAGATATTTACATTCATGGTTATTTAATTAGAGATGAAAAGGAATGATTTACTGTGTATGTACACACTGCAGAAGTCCAATTAGACATAGATAATCTGTTTAAATTGATGGAGCTGGGGAGCAGAAATGGTATACGGCCCCGATTTACAATAGTTAAATTGACTTACTTCACACAGAAAAATCCATCAAAAGCTTTTTTTTTTTTATCATATACACTAACCAACAACAAAGAACACAATAAAATTTTTACACCCAAGTGTTAAAATATTAAATAGTCAAGCAGGGTGCATGAAACTTTTAGGATACCTTTGAAATATTTACATGCTTGGGTTCCAGAGCCTAAAATTTAGAATTCCACCCTGTCTTATATCAGTTCTGGAGAAGAACAGTTTATACTGTCGAACGCGAGCTGTATTAAAAGAACTCGCATATCTACCAATAGAAATTAACTACCCCTATCATTGTGCAGAAATTATTGACTTTAGCTCGAAACAGACATTATCTCATGCAGATGCTATCTGTTTGCTACATGAAAATATATGTATAGTTTAATGTCTAGATGAGGTAGTAAACCATTAGATTTGCTACAGTAGACTGAGAAGGTTATAAAGTTAAGTAAGCTACCTACAAAATGTAGGCTTTGCTGACACAAGTAGCACCTGTCCACACACAAAAAAGTCAACTTTGTTGAATAACAGTTAAATAACAGAATAACACACCTTTGTATACATATATAAAGCTGGATTTTTGCTTGAATGACAAAGTGGGTAATGGTGAATGATTGTCATAGCAAGAATAATCAAATTAGTAATTTATAATAGTTATTTCACTATATTCCTACCATGCAAAAACATGTGAATTGCTTAATTTAATTTTAGATAGTAGACTATTTGTAAATGTTCATAGTTAAATGATTATGGTCTAACAAACCCACTAATACTTTTTTCATTTGAAATTATAAAAGATTTATAGATAGATAGATAGATAGGGTTTTGACCACATTAATTCTGTTTCAGTGTATGTACTAAAAGAACCTTGTGAAAAAAAAAGTGCCAACCTAAAACACAGCTTGAGCTTAAACGCAAGATGTTTCATGTTGCACCAGTGCTATATAAGCACAAGTAGGCATGTCCCTGATGTATTATGCATTTTACTGTAAGTAAAATAAAATCAATATTTACAATCTAGGTCTGTTTTCTGGTTCATTGCTGCCAATATAATATCTGAGGCGCCAATGGCTGAGGTATCATTCCCTCATTTTGTTTTGCAAAAAAATGTTTGGTCTACTACAAATCTGTAATACAACCTAATATTGTCTACATTGAATAGAATGTGGCGGGAAATTATTTAGCACTTTATATTAACCAGATAAAAAAATCCTAATGTGATGTTCCCAAGTGGAATGTCCTGAGGTATGGCTGTTTATAAGGTAAGTGGCTTACATTAACTGTGGGTTATTCCTTGAGACCCATTGCATTGCACTGCTGATTAGTACATGATTTAAAATTCTACAGTAGATATTATGATGGACCCCTGCAAAAAAATATTTTGTCATCACTGCTATAAATAAAAGGATACCCGGATACCATTACTGTTGCTCTGCAGTAAGTATTATTCTTATTTTCCATTATGCAAGAAAGATCTAGGCTATTTTAAACATGCTTTACTGCATCAGTAAACTATTCCAAATAGTATGTATATGAAAGTAGTAAAAATATCTTAAGGTAACATAGGCTATGTTGTAATGGTGAGAAAAAATATTTTGAATAAAATTCTCCCTTGTACCTGGTCTTAGAAAAAGACCAAGACTTGAAGTATGACAAGCTCTACACCGCAGTGGTTTAAAAACGTCCAATACTGGTTAAGGTAGATGTGACACCTGATAAAAGGGTGTGCACATTTGTCAGTAAACATAAAAAGACTTCTTAAAATTTCCATCGCCAAAATGTTACCAAATGTTTAGACTTTTGAGAAACTACTAAATATGATACATGAGGCACTGTTCTATGCAAGCACATTAGAGAATGAGGTACTGATTTTTTCTGCACTGTATGCATGTCATTTCACTTCACTGACAAATATAGCACCCCAACCTGAAATGCATCCTGAGATGAGGAGAAGGCTACAACAGAAAAACAACTGTGGTAAAATTTCATTTGTATGGTACAAAATAGGAAGATGAAACTCTGGAAAAGAGAATGTGTTCTTCCATGATAAATAGACTCAAATTAAACATAATTCTGGATATAAAAAAGGTGCTAAAACCCAAATTATGACATTATGTCTCACTATGTACGTGTGTGAGGCATGTGGACTGAAAAAGTGTTCTTTAAACAAACATAAATAAATAAATAAATAAATAAATAAATACACACAATACTAAAAGAGGGCAGTAAGGGGCTCCACTTACTGAAACATGATTCCAATCATTTCTACAAACTACTAAGATGAAATTTACTGAGCCAGGGATATTTTTCAGTCTACATGATTAAAAATACTGATGTGTTTCATCATAGATTGCGGGATATCGCAGGGAAATTCAGGGGTAATATGTAGCGCAGTGAGACAGTTGTGTTCAAGATTCATATATGGCTTATTGGCTTTACAATTAAAATAATTCATTTAATCACTTAGAGCTCTAGTTTCCTGGTCTGAGTAAGGCTAGGAGTAGCGCAAATGCAAACGTTGTGACAAATTTGTTGGGCACAAGGTGATTTTTTGCTCGCCGTGTTTGCTAATTTTCCGGCTCGCCATGACATCACTGGTGCCGAAATGAGCGTGGGGGCGCAGTAGAGGGTGTGTCAGTCAAAATCTGGTGGCGCAGTACTAGTTTGCTGTGAAATAAAAACATTGCGATAGCGTCTCCGCCTTGTAAGACCACGTCTCCGCCTGGTAAGACCACGTCTTAGCGCGGACGCAGGTGTTGTGTGGTCGTTTCCAGGCTCTAGGCGAAGATGCACTAAGCACAGACTTATCCAAACATCAAACACACACACACACGACTTGCACTGTGCGCCTCCCCTTGTGTCTTGACCTGGAAACTAGGGCCCTTGATATTAAAAAAAGGTTATTAAAATGATATACATGATATACATGAGTAGTTATGATCGAAAGACAACTCTGCTACTGCCACAGTCTGGCAAATGCAACAATAATATCAGGTTAAATGCATTAGTACTGCATCTTGTTTTATTGGTACTACTCGTTTTGTGAGTGGTCTGTGCTTAGCACCTCACTCCCATTCTCTGCGGTGCCACACTCTTTGAGAGACATGGCATACTCGGAGTCTTGGATGCCCTCTGAAACATCCTGCTCTTCTACCTGGCTATTCAGCCTCAGTTTCTTTTTAGGGGGGTTTTTTAAGGTTCCCAGTCGCTCTTTGACCTTGTATTCTAGGGTGCTGTGTGGAATCCCATAGACTGACTGAGCTTTAGACACACTCATTTTCCCGCCCATCACCACAACAATAGCCTCTTCCAGCAGCTCGGTGTTGTACTGCCTATAGCGCCCTCTCTTCTTCCTCGGCTGCTTTGAACCTAGCTCCGCCTCCGGGTCCAAGCTGGGATAGATCCCGCTCCGAAAATGATGGTCTGAATCATAAGCCCAATACTCCTTCTCCCCAGCGGAGCCATCAAGCCCCTCACCACTTCCGTTCCGGCTGTGCTTGGGTAAGATTGATCGCAGCTTTTTTTCCAGAACGTTCTCACACAGGGAACCTGTGTGGTTGGACGGCAGGGACCCCCACGACTGCTCTATGGACAGGCCTCGCACCTGGGGTATCTTGAGGTCATAGGAGGATGAGTGGGAACCAAAAAGAGCCTGGTCTTTGTGAGCCTCCTGGTGGGGCGCTTTAACAGAGGACAGGGACTTTGAGAAAAGCCCCGCAGCCTCCAACAGCCTAGGCAGGTCTTTGAGGTGCTCAGTAGCTTCACCGTCGGCCCTGAGTTTGAACAGGGCTCCGAAATGACTCTTCGCATTGCAGGACGCAGATCCAGTGCTCAAGGGTTCTGTGGGTCTGGAGCTGAGCTTCGGGCCTGGAGGTGACTCGGGGTCGCTCCCCGGCGCCACGCCAACCTCCTCTTTGATGTGCAGCGAGTATGCAAGAGGCTGGGAGGGCTTATAACGGGTGGAGTGGCCGATATCCTCCCTCCTCCCATCCTGCAGGCTCCTCATAAACAGCCCGACATGTCCGTCCGCTCTCAAGGGTCGCCTGATTGGGTGGAAGGAAACTAGGTGTAAGCAGAGCTTGCACAGTGCCTTGTTTCTGTTTTCTAAACGAGGATGGGTTGGGGTGGGGAGGATGTTGGCCACTCCTTTATTAGATGACCTTGCTTGGGTAACATCACTAGCTTTTGAATAGAGGCTGTGTGAGGTTGTGTGTGTTTATTCTTTACCAACAAAAAGGCTCACGTTTGGGAATGGGTTTATTTGTTTGCTTTGATGATTCGGTTTACAAATGTTGCATCAACATAAGAGAAAATAAACAAAGGAAAAAGACAAAGAAACATCAAATCAATAAATAAATAAAGTAAGGGGGGAAAATTATAGAAAATAAAGATTTATGCTGGAATACATATAGATTTATGTATTCATGTAAAGCATAGCCAGAGGAAAGGGGCATTTTTGTCATTGCAGTAAAGCAGCCCGGCATGTTTGTGTGTGACGTTACCCCTGAACAAGCACAGCAATAAAAGAGTAAGCCAGCAGAGATGGAGTGTTTAGTTTAACTGAAAATGCCCACCCCTAGTATAGATCCTACCTACTGTAGAAGCATAACAAGGGCATTCTGGCACAATAGAAAATTGTAATACAGTATTTGTACTTCTCTTATATTAATGTAGTTTACAGGTGCTTTTCCACTGCAGGAACTCGGGGCACTTCCAGGGTGACGTTTACAGGAATGGCCCCCTAATCGGCCTGTTCAGCCTTTGTTTCCATTGCGGCTCTGAAACTACGGACATAAAACGTTGCCTTTGCTCTTCGATTGCAACATCAATTCCCAGCATGACAAAACAATTATATATTTCTCCAGCGACCGCACGCCAGCAACAACATTAGAATGTTAAACCAGAGATTTTCCAGATAACTTTAGGAGGATTACCTCGAGTTGACAGTTGAATGTTACTCTAAAGTTGCTAAAAATTAAAGGCTTCATGGCAGCTGTAATTACTTGATAAATTAATATAATGGCGCTTGTTTTTAATATAATGGCGCCAACCAAAAAGCGCCGAGCCCCGTCCAGCAGTTTTTCAGGCCTGCTCAGAAGTACCTACCCTGTAGTAGTACTTATTTCGGCCCCAAATACAGCCCTAAAAGGAGGTCCTACAGGGTGGTTCCTGCAGTGAAAAAGCCTTTTGTCCCGGCCCCACTAAAACGGCCCGCGAGTTCCTGCAGTGGAAAAGCGCCTTATGTAATAGAGATTGTGACTAGTGATCAGATGCAGACGATTAATGACAAAATGACAAACACTAAGAGAAACATATCCCTTTGATGCCAAGCCTTGATAGCATAACATCAAATAATATGAATGTATGTAATTGTAATTATAATAATTTTAAGTAAGCCATCTTTTTTTTCTAGATGCTAGGCGCGAATTAAAGACAAAGATGAAAGAAATTAAAGATATATTCTGTATCTATAGCCCGTGCCCAGTTAAAAATCCAAATGACTGGTTCTGCTAAGAAAAAGCATCACTGGAGATCACATTAGCTCCCAGAGCAGCAGAGGAAGCTGGTGCAAAGCAACTGCCGCATAATTAATATAGATATAAATTGAATTACAGTCACGTTTCAAATGCACCAGCATCTAGGCTAGGATATATTGAAATCATGAGGCTTTGCCCCAGAGGAAACCAGAACAAAAGGGGAAAAAAAAAATCATAGTTCACAAAATAATGTAGACATTAATTCAAAAGCAACAGAATACAAATGTGAAATTGTGATTGTAATTTTCTTGGTAATGAAGGGGACATTCTGAAGGATCATCAGTGAGAATGCTGAGTAAAGAATGTAGCCGCCATGAGGACTGGATGAGAAGAATGTATGATGTGAAAACTCAAGGGTTACTATCCAGGGTCGATAGTTATATTTTATATATAATAATTATAATTTAATTATAATAAATTCTAATCTGAAATGAGGACGCCTGTCCTCCATCACACGTATTGGATCATCTTTTAAATAAGATTTGGGTAACCCCACACAATGTTTATTATGACTACAGTTTTGGAAATCTCTCCAAAGTTATATAGGGAAAAGGAAGGTGGAGACCTGGAGAAAGAGAAATACACCCATCTTACCCTATAAGTGTCGATGTGGCCGTGGAACGGTAGGGACTGGGCACTGGCAAGCCGCTGCTATTGTTTGTTTTTTTTAGAGACAAGTCGAGGACCCCATCTATAGAAGAAGCAGAGGTAAGCATTTCAGTAAGCAGTTCAGTGAATAATCTCTCAGCGTCCATGCTCCTGAAAAAGATAGGCTTTCTACTGTATGCGCTGCTGAGCTGAAAAAGGGGTGTGACAACTCGTGACACCTTGTTCACTGGGCTCAGCAGGGGCCTTCTTGACGGTCAGGTCCAGAGGGGCATCCTGGTCGGCCATGAGGAGCTTGCTGAGGACAGGGTTCTGGTAGTGTGCGGTGGCAGCCAAAGCGGCACCGGGGCTGGTGGGAGGCGGTGCCCCAGAGAGGGAGGATGGGCGCGGCAGGCTTTGGTGTGCGTAGGGCTGGGGATCTGAGAGGCTGTCCTGAGGGGAGTTGGTTTTTGAGGTATATTCGGCTGCAAACTGACGGATCATTCTCTGCATGATCTCTCTAGCCACTACCGGGATGTGCGGGTCCAAGAAGCTTGGGACTTCTGAGAATCACAAATGAGAGCATGAGTAAAACCTTGTAAAAATGTACTGTGCTAGCAAACACATCGCTATCTTCAAAATTAACTTCATTCCAAGTATAGGATGGAAATTGAGGCATTCTCCTTTCACTTTCTCAATGCTCAATATCCAATTATCTTGCTTATTCATTGTGCCCTTTCACATTTAAGAAAGGTACTAAAACAATAAATGTTTACATACTTTTCTATATTCAGATTGAAATGAAGTGTCTTTTAAAAAAAAGTGATTTTGACTTGTGACTTTTTGGGGTACTAGTAATTTTCCTCACTTCCAGGGCCCCCTCTTCCATCACTTACACTACATCACTCACCTTTTTTGCAGAGGACTGCATTGAGAAAGTCCTCGGCTTGCTTCTCTAGTCTATTGATTTTGGTTTGATCCTTAAGCAGCAGAGGTTTGGGTGTATCTTCAAGTCCTTGGTTGCTTAGGCCAATTAAGTGTTCCTGGCAAATGATTAAATATAATGAGGCCTTTAGACTCAAATGTTGAATTTATGATTTCAACACAATGTGTGCAATAGTGCAACTTAATAAAGAAGCAATTCTTGATTACTTAAAATATTTCCGCCTTACATAGATTGACCCATTTATATAAACAAAAAAAAGACACTTGATGTACTTGGTTGAGTGTGCCTGGGTTTTTACAGAGTGGGAATTCCATAAAATGGCTCAGAGGGAGGGCAAAGGTATGTACTATGTACTCACAACATTCTACATTCAATTCTTGCGTGTGACCTTAGGTCAAGGCAGCAGAGCAATGTACCTTATTCCCTCAATTGGTATTGTTTTGATTTCAAATACAGATCTTCATACTGAACATACCAATGGATACATATTTTAGAACAAACGGCTTACCTTCACTCTGTCTCGTCTTAAGCAGCAGAATAGACAGTTTTCATCAAATGACCAATCTGACACTGCTTCTGGCTCACAACCTATGAACAAAATTATTACAATTACAAATTACCTTAAAAATAGTTAGTCTTAGCTCCAGTCATTTGGGAGATGTACAAATGTAAAATCCACCAAGTCACATTAGGGGTATCACAGCCCCCACACTTGCTGTTTCTAGGACACTGTAGGCTACAGCAGCAGCGCAGAAATGACGTGGACTGGCAGCTGACAATATGCAGCAAGAAAATATTAGACGTAAAGGCTGCAGTGTTCGAAATGATTTGCTTTGCAAATACTGGAGCCAAGCTAGTATTCCTCAGGCACACAGAGGGAGTGCACATTTCATTATGCAATGTCATGAATGAATAAGAATTATACATGTGTGGAAAGTAACAAAACTTAGGTTTATTCCCCTTTAGTGGGTTAGGCTGAATGAGGTATAATTCAGATATTTGAATACCATTTTCCAGCAGCGCCTGTAACCAGCTGCTATTGTAGAAGCCATACATAGTCATATAAAGCTCGCTCGCCTGCAAAGGTCATTAAAATGCCAAATAATGCCCTCCGTTGTCTAACTGGCATGGTGCATTGTCAAGATGTGTGAAGGAAAATCTGGGCCAGTGGTCCCACGCCATCCAAAACACCAACTTCATATGAACACAAAGCACCATCTTTTCACAAGCGATAGGAGTGAATGTAGAAGGGCACCAGATGGCACAATAGTGTAGCATTGTCATAATGGGCAGACTACAGTTAGGTTTTCCAACAGCAAGTGTAAAAATCCAGTAGTGAGGATTTAGTAGTGTCTATTCGGTACCTATGATGCTAAAATATGCTTAATTCCATTGAGAAAACACCTGAACTTACCTTTAAACAATTTCAGGTCTTCTACCAGCCTAGGCCCAAAAAGACCATCCAGAATGCTCTCAAACCCTATGGAGAAAAAATGTAAATCAAATGAATATGCATTAATATACAATTGTAATTAAACAAGAGGGGGAAAAAAACAACACACATTTCACCCATTTTAAAGAATTGATTCTACATTTATGCATTGTGAAACCAACCACTAATGAACATTGACATTGACTCAAAGTGTGTTAACGATTAAGACCAATTTCTGCCCAAGGGCCCAAATTAATTCGCTCTTATTAAAAAGGAAAAAAAAAAAAGAAAAAAAAAGAAATCAATTAGGACCAAGCCCAGTGCACATCACTGACGTTCTCTGTGATAAAGCCCTATTCTTACAACTAAGCTTGTCTTCCTATTTGATTTCCACAACCCCCTTCAGCAATTCTCCTTTTCCTGTAAACCAAATCAGTTTTAACCTTAGGTTTTACTTTAACAGTAAATAAATGCGCTCCATCCTGCAGTTGCCAAGCAACTACAGAGTTGGAAGTACTTGTATGTAATGGCTAAAAGAAGGTGCCCTAATCGAGATGGCTAGGAGATGATATGATATATGAAGTATTATACACAAACAGAATTCAGCATGTTTCAGCAGTCTATAGGTATACGCTAGTAGAAGTAACAAAACACTGGCTACGATGGCGAGACTCAAGATCTGCAGGCTACAGAAAGAGGATACATTACTAGTGAGATATTGGTAGCTTAGAAATCTAGCTGCTTCACATTTAAAACAGTGTTCGGCTGTACAGGCCTTTACTTAACAGCGCAAAACACTATATGCAATGTCTGCCTACTGCCTTAGGGTCAATATACCAGATCCAAAAGTATTACATGTGTTTAACCAACCGCTAAAGAGGTTAGAGGCAACATCTGTCTACTGAACCAGGCAGCACAAGCTCTTACACAGCTCCAAAACGGCATTTACATTGAAAAAAGTCATTAAACAAATAAAACCTTACTTACTTCACAGATAGAAAGAGAAAATAAAATCGCCATCAACCCTTGCCATCATCCTGCTCCTAAACTCACAGCGACACTGATCAAGTGCCATCATCTGTGCTCTCTCTTTATTTTTCTCTCTCTCTCTGCTTCTCTACCAATTCCCACCCCCTCTTCAAGAGCCAAACATAAAGAGAACAAGGGGTGGGGGTAAATGAGGTGGTGAAATATAGCCTTGCCTATAGCTACAGCACTGTTTCTGGGTTAGTGCACAGGACTTCAGCTGCAGCTATCCAATCCCATTTCTGAAATATTTTAGAGGCATAGGAGAAAAAGTAGGTCATCCACTTTCGTTTGACAGCGCAGCACCATGACATCCAACTACTCTTCAGGAATCCAGTTAGGAAAGCTTTTTAAATGACCCTATTTAAAACAGCTGGGCAGTAATAGTGGTCTGTTACTCTAGGACACCTATGTGATATGAAGGCAAACAGAAACTTTGCACATCCATTGCAAAAAGCCAAATTATTTTTGCCAGCTCCTTGTGGGCTCAACCCGCACAGGAGAACAGCAGGAAACCTACATGAGCTTCATTTGAAATATTAATGATTCTAGCTATCATGCAGAGCCTGCAAATATTCAAGTACATTACAAAAAGTGACCACAGAAAACACAGTTGCAGTTGTTGAGATGCACCAAATATATAGTGGATGACCACTAAGGTGTTAACTAAAAATTAACGTGCATACCACAGTTAAAGTGTATATGCTGCACATATTGGACCCTTTGTTATAGGTATGGCTACAACATCTCTAGATATGTATTAAGATAACTAGGTATGTCAAACATGCTGGTTGAAGATTAGCCAATTAATTATGATGGAAAGAGAATTAGGCCACCATTCAAATGTTACTACAGTAGGGGCTGGATATATCATGTTCAAATAGCCTCAAGACACTATATCTTAGGATATAGAGGTTTGCAACAAAGTAATAATGAGAAATTAAGAGATATCCCAGCCACTCTTTTGAACAATTATATAGGTAATGAATAGGAGACATTAAAGACAAAGATATTAGGTCAACTATAAAATACACATTTTGCGTGGATAGCATGTGAGGCAATCTTACAATAGTGTTAGCCACTACCAATTTACCGGGTTTTCGGATTAAAACCTATTGAAACGGGGATTCGGTGGATCATAAACCAGAAGAGATACTGTTAGTGTTGTTCCAACTACTAATGCCAACAAACTAATTTGGGTAACAATCTAACAAGTGTTAGATTTCAGGATTCTGTCTGTTTTTTAAATGTTACCGTTAGCATGTGGTGTGTAAAAGCACATGAACAAGTCCCAGAGTGTTTTCTTAATTATGACACCACTGCAGTCAACCTCGAACTGGACTATGATCTTTGGGCTACCTAAAGAAACACGGCAGTGCTTCCAGTCTACTTCAGCACCTCCTAAACTCCAAGGAGCTGTGGCTAACAACACTACAGAATCTGTCATAGCATTCTCCTGACCTACATCGCCAACCAATCAGGGTAGGACAGAGAGGAGAGATTTGGAGTGACACCCTTGTCCTTCCCAGCAGCACTTAGAAGACAAAATCCTTTATCGGGATGGGTGGGGGGGAGGGGGGGGGGGGGGTGCGTCGGACTCCCTGCTAACAGATCAAGGATCTGTTTAACCGCCCAAAATCCAAACCATAACCAATGCAGTAC
>JAOEHI010000007.1:3738722-3768953 GCA_025447815.1 Percopsis transmontana | reverse complement strand
TTTAGATTGTATGCACACAACTACAACTGGTGGCATTGTAAAAATTAAGGCGTGTTGCATTGAAGTCTATAAAATTAGATTAAAAAATAAAATAAAGAACAATTATTTTAAAATCTTAGAAGTCATCTCGCAACCCCCAAAAGCCTCTTGCGTTCCCTCAAGGGTTACCGACCCCCACTTTGGGAACCACTGAACTAGAGGGGAAGGGGCCAGGCCATAAATTTCCCAGGCCGAGGACAGGTTGGCCCTGTAGAGCATTCTCTCAGCAGGTAGGCTGGTGCAGCCTGCAGACATCCAGCCATGTTAAAAGCATTGTGATCCTAGCGGGAGACCATCATTCCCAGAAAAATAATCCAGGGAACGAGGGGAAAAAAAATTGAGGCATTTTGATTGCTTTTATGTTTTGAAAGCCAAACTATGCTGAAGGGAAGAAGATCTATTAGTGACTAGTGATGAATTTGGTGGGAAAATGATTTTGTAGGATTGATTATTGCACAAGCAGAGTTAATTTAGCGATTAAAAATGCTTTTATTTGTTCAACACCATTCATCATCAACACAACACACCCTCTATTATCTTTGACCTGAAATAACACTAAAAGTCCAGTAATAACAACTCTGATATTAAATCTTATAATCATCATGCAGTGGGAAAGATAAAACATTTAAAAATGTTCCCCTTTCGACATATGGCTCTCGTGTGCGACAAATCAGTTGAATTAATTCACTAGTGGTAGCAATTAACCTTCCTCTCTCACCTTAAAAAAAGAACATTCTAGATAATTTGTCTAATTAGTTTTTCTCGATAAAAGCTGAAATCTGTCAACTACTGGGAAAAAGACTTGGAATAACTATGTACTATAGAAATTTTATTTTATTTTCATTCAAGTACTACAAGCACTTTAACTTATTCAGTGCTAACACATCCTGTTGAAGTGATTCCCTTTAACTATAGGACTTCAGGGCAAGCTGGTGATGTTAACAAATGTTAACAAACACTTGAACCCTAGAACTCGCCAGCATCCGACTGCAGCCGATTTGCACAAACCTCTAATCTCTCTGCATTTAAATCTTCCAACGCTGCCAGTCCCATGCTTGCAGCCATATGAAGCCAGGGCTGTTACAGGGAATGTTACTAGCATGGCCGTGTATATCATGTTGCAGATCTCTCACCAGCCACACAGAGAGGCACACAGTGCTGGTGGGGGTGAGGGAGGTGGGCGGGAGGGGGGGGGGGCAGTGACACTGTCCTGAGCACACTGACAAAGGGCTAAGGTTACACGGCATTTCGCCCCGCATCCAGCCACTCAACACCACTAAACGCCTTTCATCTCAGCTAATAGCTCCCACGGGAAAGAGCTAGAGGTGCCACAGAGGCAAGCTAGCAGGGGCTGAGTTCGAGTTTGAGGGGTAAAGGCATGCACTGAGAATATGAACCAACGTCAATGCTGGTGCTGGCTGAAATCAGGGAGACTCACCGGTAAAGGGTTGAAGTTCTGGTCCACCAGGTGTGTGTAGCCGTAGTCGAAGAACGAGTGACGCAGGACCACGTCAATCCCCTGAACAGCGGCCATCCCCAGTGTGTTGAGCCACCTGGAATATTGATTTAGATATATCCATTATTACACTGCACAACATGTAGTGAAACAACGGGTATCCATATCATTTTGATACATTTTAACACATTGTAAAATGAAATGACAATAGTGCAGTAAATAAAACAATGTATAGTAGAGCCCTTTTAACTTCATTATTGAGGGTATTGTTGATTTTCATGGCATACATAGGCTAGCATAGAGACCTACATGTATCATAATTTATCAGTGTATTTTATATGGTAACTTACAGAAAGCCTGCAGCGTATGTGTCAGACAGATTGTTGTAGCCTCCTGACCATGCAGGTCCAACACCTCCCAGCCATATTTTCTTACCAGGACTGTGAGTATTCACTACCTGCAAGTAAAAAAACAACAACATCATTTTGATGTGCCCCTTGCGTGAAATTCATACATTTTCCAGTTGTGCTGTCTGAAGGGAGCTGAAAGGGCTGGATGAAATGTCAAACATATCATTGTGTAAAACAACAGTATATTCTTATTTTTCTGAAACACTGCTGGACAATGACCCTGTGTCATTGGCACTGGGAGCCAGACTGAAAGCAATCTTTCTACCAAAGGCAAACAATATAGATGTACGTGGCACACACACACACACACCGCATATACTGTAGCCTAGTTATCTATAAACATGGCTGTGTTTTTTGTATGTGAACAAATGTATTGTGTTTGAGATAACTGTTCTTGAGAGCGACCTCTTCTTGACTTGAATCTTGAGAACACTTTGGCAAGGATCTTTTCATTCAGCCCAGCAAGGCTGCCCCGTCTGCCAAACTGCCAATTTACCTTACCACCCACAGTTGTTACCTGTGCCTATACTGTATGTACTAGTGTATACTGTACTGCTGACAAATACACATACAGGTATACAGTACACTACATAAGAACATAAAAGAAGAAATAGAATATATAGAACCTAGTTTTTATCAATGTCAGGGCTGCGTTGCCTGACACAAGTCAAAATCAATAAAACCTAAAGAAGCCTTCCAGGCCTATATGAGACACCTATCACTTCAGCTTTAGACGGTGTTTTAGAAACCACAACCTTGTTCAGAATTTAATTCAAAGCAGCCGGTTGAGAACTGGATCTAGTTTAAAGCTGTGATTATTGTAAATGCAACTTATTTCAAAATTACGTTCATACAACTTCAAAACCTCCCACCTTGGACATATTTCCATATGTAGCATATACATGCATAATACCTGAGCAGATATAGGCAGGATAGTCTAGTGGTCTAGGTATTAGACTCCCAGCCAGAAGGTCGTGCCTAAGAGTTGGCCCACCTATAAGCATCCTTGAGCAATATGCAATTGTAAATTGCTTTGGATAAACGCGTCTGCTAATTTTAATTTAGCATTTTGCCTGCAATCCAAGCTTTCAGTGAAAGTCGCAACACCACTGTGAATCAGATGGACTTGACTGGGGGAACATGCACACACATACACACACATAAGAGAACAGCACGCAACAATATGACTTTCTCTGTGTGTATACTATGCAAGTGACGGTGGCTGGTGTAAACAAGCTAACCTCCTAACATGGGCTGTTGTAGATTAGTAGAATTAAAATATTATTGTGAAAAACAAGCTAACCTACTAACATGGGCCCTAACATGTTGGTAGATTAGTAGAATGGGAGCGAATGCCACTCTGCTTTCGTTCAGAATCTGGTGTAACCCCGGCATTGCAGGGGCCCATATTTTCTCTGCTCTGCCCCATCTGGCCTGAAATACACAATACCCGTTAAAGTTCACGGTTAAGTGAAGTTCAAGGGTCCCCTTACCTTGAACACTTTGTTGATTTGCTCAGTCAGTGTGTCCAGGAGACGAGTCTTAAAAAAGTCTTCCACCTTTTTCAATCTGCCATCCATGTAATAGCTGTAAGAGAAATCCCAAAGTGTTGATGATCTACAAACATGTTTTGTTTATTAGATGGTCATCTCTGAGAAAAGCTGAATTAGTGATTAATACATTTGAAGACCTTCGGGGCATCCTGCAATTTTGAAATGAAATCAAGCAAAAATATGAAAGCGAATGAAATTCAATACTGATTTTGAAACTATAGACAATAAATCAGTTGACTGCAAAATCATGCTATACTGTCGTAATCTGTCATGGTGTTTGTGGAAGAGCAAATGAGTGTGTGTGTTGATATCGATGATCGATGATATTGATATTGATTAATCTGTTTGTCTGAGAGAGAGAGAACGAGAGACAAGGAGAGACAATCAGTCATAGATTGTGATAAGAGGTGATGGTGACAGATGTAGTGAGTTTGGGTTTAGGTCCTTAACATCACCTGAGGCATATAAAAACCTGCTGCAAGCCCACAAGAGACCAAGAAAATAGAGAAAAGAGTAGACAAACTAAAAAACTACTAGTCACACAGACATAAACTACAGTCTGAAAAATGTTTAAATGATACTATCCAACTTCCACACACCATACATTCCTTCCATGATTATGGTGCCACAAAATACATTCACATTACATATAGTATATAAACACTGTAGTGTAAGACGTTCGAGTCGAGGGTGAGTGCAAGCGCAGTGACACACGAGACGCAGATGAGCTCTAACAAAGAGCGTATGCTCTGAATTTAATAAAGTATTCCACACAGCGGGATAGTATTCCAGAGCGTGCTTCAGCATGAACAGCAACAACAAACAATAACCGACAAAGAAAACTAGAGCATTCCCAACTCAAATACCCTCTGCCCAACCCAGGTGTACATGATTACACTTGATGAATGAGAATCAGTGGTGCGCTGCTAGGGTGCGTTGGGCTTGAGCGATGGTTATTATAGTACCCCCCACCGCCTCCTCCAGGCAGCGCCACTAGCCGATGTGAGGGTCGACCCCGGGTCAAGGAGCAGGCTGGTCCAGGCGGAAACCTGACTGCCTCCACCTTCTGCTCAACCATCTTCACTCCCTGCTGGCTTGTCTCGTATCCCAGGAAGGAGACGATGGGCTGGTGGAAAGAGCACTTCTCCGCCATGACGAAAAGGCCATGGTCGAGGAGGCAGCGGAGAAGCTCCCTCACGTGGACGACCTGCTCCTCGAGGGAGGTGGAATGCACGAGGATGTCGTCAATTTAGACCACAACCTGCCCACCGACCATGTCCCGGAGTACCTCGTCCCTGAATGCCTGGAAGACTGACGGAGCGTTGGCCAGGCCGAAGGGCATGACGTGGTACGTGGTAATGGCCGGAGGTGGTGCTGAAGGCGGTCTACCACTCGTCTCCCTCACGGATGTGGATGAGATTGTATGCGTTCCGAAGGTCAAGCTTGGTGAAGAACTGGGCGCTCCGCAGCTGCTCTCATTTTGAAATGGTCGGTTATTTATTCTGTAAGACGTCGAGTCAAGGGTGAGTAAAGTGCAAGTGCAGAGACACACAAGATGTAGATGAGCGGATGCTCTGTATTTAATAAAGTATAGGGTGCGTTGGGGATGTAGACGTCCGCCGACCGGTGTTTGGTACACCGGCGAGCTCCAGAGATGGGGGGAGCGGCTCCAGTTGTTATATGTAGCTTATACTAATAACTTTATATATTACTTTTTTACAGCTGGTTGAATGGTATGTTGCAAATAAATAGAGATGTTCGTAATAACAACCTTGCTAGATATACATAGTGATCAAATAAAGAATGTAGGATATACCACTTGAAGGCATCACTTTGCAATGATTCTTCAGAAATTAAACATCACCCAAGGAGAAAAATAAGGCAGAGGTAAATGCCAAACACCCTTCAGTCAAGCAAATTCTAAGAAAAGTTTAGATCAAAAGGTGAAACCTTTGCAAAACTGTCTGCTCTCTGCCGTCATTATTAATAAAATGGAAAAAATTAGTGTTAAATGTCGAGGGCAAGTCTACAAGTCTACAAGTCAATATTTAATTGAGAAAAGTGAGAAATTGATCCTGCCTTAACAACAACATAAATATGCTAAGAAATAGTATTTTGTAATAGGGACTTCCAACAAAGGTATAGTCAGGCTTTACACAGATGATTCTGAAATTGTGAAACATAGTTTAGTTATTTCACAGAAATGTATGTAAAAGTATGTATGCAAAAACGATGCCATTTTCTGTAAGCTGTGTTAAGCAGAAAAGAGTCCTGATATTTCAGAACTAGAAATGTCAATAAGCATTGACTTAAGGTCTGTTGCTCCAAGCCATGCTCCTAAAGAGAACAAAGACTTGTAAATACAAAAGAGAAATATAAAATCCATGGAAGCCAAACTCACCATAATTCCATGAAAGTTTTAATGAGCAACACAATATTCATATGTTTCTAAACAATGAACCACTTAGGCAGCTTGGTTTTACACAAGCCTAACTGGCCACTAGTTAAAATGAAAAACTAACAAAAACAAAAATAAAATTCCCAAACAGACCAAGAATTATGAATAAATAAATGTGGTTAATCAAATTAGAGGCAAGCAAGGAAAAGATGACTAAGGTGTAGCTGACGTTCAGATAGGGAAGCATTTCTCACGTGGAAAGTGGAGGGCTTGATTGCCTGGTGTATGAAATGAGGGAGGGGCAAATGTGGGACGGAGAGCAGGAAATGTCTTCTGTGATGTGGGCCAGCAGGTTGCTATCAGAAGGTCTATACTAAATTTGACCAAAGGATATGTAGCTCCCCTGGGAAATCCCGGATGAAAATTTACAGTCGTGCAGAGACATGGACAGTTGGGAGGAGGAGAACACAAATCTCCATTATCCCTGCTTTCTCCCCCCAGCTGTAAATAACCAGCACATGCGCTGCAAAACATATGCATCTTAACAAGACATTCAACAAGTCCAACACCAGAGTCATAAAACTATACTTTTGCAATGATATCTTGTCATGTTTCCAACGCAAATCAGGTTGAATTTCTTGAATTAAGTGATATTTCCTTCATAGTAGTAAAATGAAAATGCTAGTAAAAATAAAAAAAGAAACATGGCATGGGAAAGAGGAACAATTAAATTACACCACTAGCGAATGTTTAACAAATAGGGTTTTATGACTCAATCCTAGAATAGATGCCTTGTTAAAATTGACTTTTTGCAGTGCAATTCGCTCGGGGAGTATTCATCACATACTCAGAGGGATTGTGATTCAATTATGTGTGCATTAGGTTTCTCTTTCTGCTGTAATAATGTTATGGCATGCACTGCTGCTGTCATGGCTTAATATGATGTTGGACCAAGGCAAATATATCTTTCCACCTCATCTAATCTCATCTTTATCAGATTGCAGAACAATTTTGAAAAAATAATTATATATATTCGTCTTAAAGGTAGGGTGGACGATCTTCGAGAAACCAGGTTGACTAAGCTAGTTTTTGAAATCGTACAAATCCCGGCTCCTTCAGACCCTCCCTCCAAAGCCACTCCTCCAAAACACATGCCTGACTACTGCAGTGCTGGAAGGATGGATATCTATGAGAGCGTTTGGGAGAGGAGCAGCACAGCATCGTTAAGCATATC
Source organism: Percopsis transmontana (assembly GCA_025447815.1). Lineage (NCBI taxonomy): Eukaryota > Metazoa > Chordata > Actinopteri > Percopsiformes > Percopsidae > Percopsis > Percopsis transmontana. The sequence continues at coordinate 3,761,863 of JAOEHI010000007.1, read as the reverse complement.
CAACTTCCTCAGGGCTCATTCACATGTAAGAAAACACCTAACATTATCATAATGAACGTAAACAACAGACATGGCTATTGTTAGTACTCACAGCTGTCAAGTTAGCATGTTAGTAATGGGAAATTTTATTGAAATTCAAGTTTGATGCAGTAACTTATGGCAAGCTAGGTACAATGTTAGATTTCAGGCAAACCTAAAAACATCAACAAGGTTAACAATACTACAGCGCATTTCATCCATAATGATTGACAACAAAACAGCTGTAGTACCATCAGTGACACATTGACAAACGTACGTTTTGTATTACTCTTAACATATTATAACAAGTTGTTTTGCATGTTAGAGCTTCCATAATGAGAGCATCAACACCACCAATAACAACAACTCTTTGTGTTCATATGTGGATATGATGGTCAGTGGCTTCTCTGTGTATGTACAGTATGTTTACCTGGCCTGTACCTTGGACACACAGGTCCTTTTTGAGGACAATAGTCTCGGTAAAATATTTAATCGGATTGGAACAATCACATCAACTGCTGGAGCTCTGCCAGCCTGACACAAGGCCCAAGCCTGATCTTTGATATTCTCTACTTCACATTAGAAGATGCTCCTTCACTAGGCCCTCCTGTTGTATTTGTTGAATAAAATCTTCAAAATTATGAATGCCTTTTCCTTACACTCACAGCATTAACAAGCAGGCCATTACATTTATTATCTCTTTACATGCTGCACAAATAATGACAACCAAATGTCGTTTGACACTTGTTTATTGTATTTTTTGGAACACCATAAAATATATAACATATTATAGAAATATTAGAACCTATATAAGATATATACATTATATAAATTACCATAAACAACATATAGGCCTATACACAAAGGAATGAACAGCGTGTCTAGAGGTTTACTGGCTGCTGATTATAAACACACGTCAGTGTTGGCTGACAGGTCAGGCTCTGCATGTGGCATCATATGGGTGCTGTCTCCTCAGTAGCAAACAACCTGCGCTGCAGGATAGTGCTCTGGTTGTCCGGATGTAACTGTACACCTTCTCCACCTTCAGTGTGTACAACCTCCACGTCCTGGACTTCTTGTTGTACGCCTTGCCGTACCTGGCATAAGAGAAAGGAGTTGAACCTTAGTGAAATGTTAATATTTCTTTACATTGCATAGTAGTTTGCATTTCCACATAAAATGCCATCAACACACTAAATCAGCACCATGCATTTTGTAACCATCTTTTCTCTTGGCTGATCTGTGGATGTGGTGATTGTAGTCCAGGCCAGCCAAATAACGTTAAATAAATAACAGGTAACATTACATGTAAACATTGTCCTTTTTACACTGCGGTTCTGTTTAAATGGAACGGAGGTGGAATCGGGGATCATTGTTGTTCCACCTCTGTGCTGGCCAGCAGCGGTGGTAGTCACAGAGCCGAAACAATGTCACTAACAGCGTAGCTCATGTTAGCGTTGGGCTAATAAGTAGCTAACCAACGTATTGCTACATAGTTCATGAAAATAACGAATTCCTTCGGAAACAAAACAAAACAGATAATTACCTGTCCAACAGAAATATGGCCACCATGGTGTCACTTCTCAAGCCCTTATGTTCCCTCAGTTGTCGCCATCATGGAAAGCCACACCGATGTTCACTCTGGTTTGACTTCTCACATTATCCAGCCTATATTTGGTCGTAACTTTCTCTAATTCTGTCTTTCTTGCGAGTGCAAGCTGTTGTAGACATAAACTGCACTATCTCTGCACTATTATGCGACTGACTCGCTAGCTATATGTCTGCCTGCCTAGCCTTGTTGATGAGTACATTTACGGGCAGAGAAGATGATGATGGAATCAATTCTGACCGACCGTTTGACCGAAGGTTAAAGCAGCAAGTGTAACATGACAAGCATAAAACTGGATGAGATAGGAAGAGGGAAAAAACTGTCACAGATCATCTAAACCACAAGAAAATATTTTGTGATCTATACAATAGATGTTCCATCAGCTCACGTCACAATACAATCATGTTCAGCAGAACCACGAGACACACACTTACAGTAAGGCAAAACCATAGAACTTATAAAATAAGCAACGTATTGACATACGTTGAAGACAAAATGAGCTCCCGACGCATTTTTACATAATATATCTCTACCACGAGAATAAAAGTAGGATTTCCGCATGGAGAATTCCAGTTCTATGATTTACACTTGCAGCGTTGGGTGGCTTTAATTTCGAAATGGGTCTACCAGACGATGCTGCCGCGCGCTGACTGCTAGCTGCGTCAGTTATTGGCTGGTAATAGGCTAGCATGTTTTAAAAGAAATATATAATTTCAAGGCAACAATGTACTTTCTCTGAATCTTATATCTTATATTATATCTTATATATAGTAGTAGAAGAAAAAACACTGACAACAACCTACTGGCAAAGTTTAACATGGCAGTGAATGAAGAATGCTCCCTTTTGGGGACAATGTAAAATGGCTCACAGTGGTGTTCATGGCAGAATAGTATGTTGATCCCCTGGGCCACACTGGTATCGCTAACCCTGTTCTAATGAGGACTACCTTTCTACCTCACTCAGTTGAATGCAAACCGACTTTTGTAAATCAGGTATAGTGTAGTGAAACGCATGTTGCAGACGTGTTAATGAGTGCACCCCTTTTTTATGGGCATGGCTTCTTTGTAAAGGTCAGGGTTTTCTGTCACGCAGTCTGGTTAGACTGGAAGTCAATGCACTAGTGTAAAGCGGGCTAATTGTCAGAAAAATGAGCCAGCGCATATGGTTTGACTCGACTTGACAGTGTGGGTGGTGTTTTTTTCTAAACCACACTGATGCCTGTTCATTCCTCCTGTGTCTCCTTGGACCTGACCTCGCCCTTAATGACTTCTCACTTACCCGGTGACTTTGTTTTGGTGTGTTTTTATCACACGGTTGTGATGAGTTTCTGTTTCTGTGTGTGAACCTGCATATGTGTGTGTATCCATCATTGTGCAAAAACAGATTTATTGAGTAATACCAATAGCAGGTGTATTTCTCTATCTCTCTCTCTCCCCCCATTCCCCCTGCATTTTTCTTTTATATATATACTTTTATAGTGTGGCTTACATCCAGTGTGAATGGCTTTATCCAGTGTGAAATGCAGTAAGTGAGGACGAACCTCCCTCAGACGAGTCTAGATGGATCTAACCAATCAGCGGAGCTGACTGCGCTGGTGAATATTCAATCAGAATTTTGAGGGAGAGGGATATCAATGATATCATGCAAGAATCATGTCTTGGCTAGTGGATGCTAAAATAGATAATAGCAATAAAGTTGTTGCGAGAGGAACTAAAGTGGACCACAACTACAACCGCGGTGATACCGGTACACAACGGACTTAAAATTAAGGGAAGTGCATTCAAATGGTACTCGTTTTGCTGTTTGGGAATAGAAATTTGATAGCATGCTAAGACATTATATGACAGGTTAATTCCCATCCATACGGCAACTGTTACTTGTGGTAACACTGAAGGCCCAGTGTTAAGAGTCACGGTCCACCACTGATGTAGTGTTATATACAGTATACAGTATAGGGTGAGGGTGATACAGGAAAAAGTCAAAGACACTCCAGTGGAGCAAAAGTAAAATATGATAATAAAAAATATGATGATATGATATAAAAAAGGTAAAATACCTACTGTTGCCACGTTACAGCGTCTACAACAGAACCAGCATTCTTCATGAACCTGCCAATGAAATGAGAACATTAATGGTATGCTTCAGTTGAACTATGTTGTACTGTGTGTGTGTGTGTCTGTGTGTGTGCAAACTATAACTGTACTGACAAATATTTAGAGTTAGGAGTAAATGGACTCATCTTGGATACAACTGAACCATCCTCTGTATCCATGTATGTGTGTGGGGGTGTGCGTGCGCGTGTGTTTGTTTCTAGTCCAACTACACTACCTGACCCAAAACACTCCATATTTGGGGGCTGTTAGACATGCCCACATCTGTCTCTAAACAGCATGTTTAGTCTGTCTTCCTGTGATATCTGGACCACTAAACAGTCCCCTGTCCACTTAACCTCTTTTTTGAGCAGTGCGGCTGTCAAACACAAGAGCCAACCGCCGTAACAGTGTCAAGCGCACAAGGATACGCCTCATGGTTAAATGTGACACCCATGACCCACGGGTACTCCAATGCCTCTTGTCTCCTATACCTTTCCTCCAGCCTCCACCTAATCTATCAGTCTGCAGAATGAGATATAGGCAGCAGTGTGGAGTAATAACTTAAATACTTTGTCACTGTATTTTAGTAGTATTTCTTTCTGTTCCATTTCCATTAATACAAAAATTTGTTGAGGATGTGTTTTTTTTATCTTTTAGGAAAAAATGTTAATGGATACCTGAGCAAAAGAAATCTAATTTATTTGTATTTATATTTTGGTTAGGTTAGTTACTTGTACTTGTAATTGTTAAGTACATTTATCAGTGCAACATACTTTTACTAGTACTATTATAAATAGATACTTTCACTTTTACTTGAGTCTTTTTTTAGCCAGGTATCTATACTCTTTTATTCCAGCCCTGAATCTAGGCTTACTAATGATTCTCATTTACTGTAAGAGTGCACACCACATGTACTGTACTGTACACATACCTGTACATGACAATGTACAGGACACAACAAGCAATGCCTAATGCATTATAACTCGTAATGGTTTCATTGCTTTGCTTAATGGAAATACAAAGTGCATAGTTAGTCATTTTGACTAGATTAACTGTGACGAATAGAGAAACCCATATGAAATTATTCTGTCCCATTGTGTAATGCAACTCCCTGTCAAAATATGTGGGTTTGAAAAAAATAAAAGTTGGGAATGCTCTGAAGATACACCAAGACATCAGGCTGCAGGAAATTGTGTTCGAACGAGTCTTTGTTTGTTTGTGGTTGTTGCACACAGACTGTGTGTGTCTGTGTGTCTGTCTGTGTCTCAATGTGTGTGTATGTGTCTCAATGTGTGTGTAATTTTATCACGCAAGAGTTTGACTTTATGGTCTCTTTTCTGGTTGCAAGGAATGCCATTCCTTTTATATTTAACAACACACGTTTAAAATCAGAGGTGTACATTCCATCCTTAATTGTCATATTACATTTGCAGGCCTCCCATGAGAGGAACATAATGTTAATTATAGCTTCTTTGTGGCCACACAGGGCAGAGATCCTTATTGGTATTTTTGTGACAGATGTGTCCAAGGATTCATTGTTCACTTAAAGATCTTGGTGTGCTTCTCCTGCTACTGAAGACTGAGAAAATGTGAATATAATGAAATCCCCTCCCTGGCTTCATTATATACTGGAACCAAACAAATCTAGGTCACCCAGAGTACAATCAACCCATATATCCCTGTAAAAATACCAAAATGAGACCCAATTTTAAACCTCAAAAGAGGCTGGAACGAACTGCTAACAAGACAAAGGCTCCATGAAAGCCCCTCTGCTAAATATGTTTTCCCTGTGCAGCAAAGTGAGTATGAAAGATTACTCTGGCAAAGAAAAGGCAGGGAGTAAAGAAGCCAGCTGTCTGCAGCCCAAACAATTACTTCACAATCAAATGTGTCTATTAATAGCTCTACTCATCTTATAACTCCTGAGAGCAAGGCTAAGAAAAGATGGCATATACTGTAAAAACTGAGAAAATCAGATGAGAGAATCCAATATAATGAATGTATGTTTGTATGTTTTTTTATTGCGATAATATGATGAATTGTTACATATTTTCCCATTGGAGAAATGCTGGGGCTGAATCCTCCCTAATACATACTACATACTACTAAATTTAGCATGAAAACGATATAAGTATTTGTATATACCGAAGTATGTACAAATATAAAGTATTCAGATATAAAGTAATCATAGTCCTAAACTAAGACATGAAGACAAAGTAATTGCATGAACAATACAGTGAGTCAGTGGACTCTGGAGGAAAACACAGTGAAGCTTCTGAAAGGCAGAGTGGTAAAGTGAGCAGGTGGGAAATCGTGGCGCCACGCTATCAATCGGGTGACACTTTATTTAGGCTGACACAGTAAAACTGGTGCTAAGACCCTGGAGCCTATACACAGTGGGACTTCATAAACACTCAACACCGCTGCACTGTGTGTGTGTGCGTGTGCGTGTGTGTGTGTGCGTATGTATGCGTACCCACAGGTGCCCGCGTGTGCACGCACCCTTCCCATCTTTAAAACATGGAGGAAGGTCCTGGATTGCTGTGGGATATTTTCCATCAGCCTCCATTCTCCAACAGGACAGCCTAACATGGAGTGGAAACCTTCCCTCTACCCCAGCCAGCCCTTATCGTGTCTACATCACATTTTAAGTCCTCCGTAACGAATGCCGACTCACCCGTCCAGGAGCGTGACGGCGTTCTTGCGCGGGCGCCCAGCGCTGGGTCCGTACAGGTGGGCCCGCTGGTAGTAGCGTACAGACTGCAGCAGGCTGCGTAGCACTGTGTAGTCCTGGGCCAACTGGGTAGTGTTGACCGCGCGCCCCACCATGCTACGGTAAGCAGTGGGCTCTGGGGGGGAGAAGGATGCACAACACGGAGCAAATTTTCACACAGCAGAGGAGAGGAGGAGGAGAGGGGGAAGGAAGTACTGTTGTAAGTACACATCATGCCCACCTATACAGTAACCTGCAGCCAGTAGTAAAGGAATAATTGAGAAATTCGCAGCAGTGCTGACAGATGGACCAAGCGCACCAGGAGGCCCGCTTAAAACAAGATAGAGTGAGAGATAGTTTCCCTAAAAAGAGAAAAACACTGTAGGTCCCTGAGCTGTCAGACTGTTTCATGCACAACATCGTTCTGGTTGTTTTTTTGTTACTATATCTGAACAATAAAATATAACAATAATAAAGATAATGTAAGATTAAACCTTGTGCATACAAAGCAAACATTTTCCTTTTTGACAGGTGTGATAAGGCCTACACCAACTGAACGTTGGTCTGCCAATAAAAAACTGCGGACTGATTCCAAGTGAAACTTGCGCAAACACATTTCTATGCAATGCTGGTCACCAAATCAATCAATCAATTAAAGAATTTAATATTTCCTTCCTCCTAACATTTAATTAAACTTTTACGTTAACTGTGAAAATCCTGACATTTAGGTCAACTCAAGTCCGTTAACCAAAAAAAATGAACACGTTTATCGTTAACTTCCGCTTATCGTTAACTTCCGCTTATCGTTAACTTCCACTACACTGTTAACAATTTGACGGATTAACGTTTAATGAAATTAACTTTTTGATTAACTGTGCCCACCACTGGATAGTATGCATCTAACAGGTTATCTGGACCAATCGCGGGAAATATGTAGGTTGGGAAATTTGGAACATTGTAAATGAAAGGAAAACATATAAAGCATAAGTACACAGCATCAGCTTGCCTTCTTCAGCTTGCATCAAATGATGTAGTATCGTAGGCTACAGCATTTCATAGTATAGCACAGTATAGTAGTGTGGTACTGACCGTTGCCCAGCTCCCATGAGATGTTGTATTTCTTGCCAGCGCTGTATTTCAGCAGGCTGAGAGTGGACGAGGAGTTCCAGGAGTTGTCTGGATTCCTGTGCAGTGCGTTGAGCCCCAGGATCAGGTGCAGACCAGCACACTCGGCAAAGTTGTAAAGTTTGTCTAAAGACCTGGCTGGGAGAAACCCACAAAGCAGTTGTAACTTTGATTCTTTGTACCCATCTGGCAGTCCATGAGTCCTGCCATTTCTTATATCCATTTCAAAATCTCTCTTTCTTAGTTTGGGATTAGATATTTGGCTGCACACAGGGTGCGAAATAGAGGGGAGCCAGGGGGAGCTTGTCTCCTCTTAATAAGATTGAAAACATGATTTGTGAAATTTTAGGGGGTCTCTAAAATATTGACAATATGCTAATTTTGCCATGCATTTCTTATAGTCTGGTCTGTACATAGTCAACATGTAGGCTACTGCTTGAAAATTGATTATTGCTAATGTCTTTGTTGTCTATAAGGTTAGCCAGAAACCATATAGAGGACAGCAAAGAAAAAGGTGTCCTGTTTTACATGACATGATCCAATACATCTATATCCAGCTGCTAGCTGTGTTTTGGCCCAAAGGAGCCTAAATAGCTAAAGGATTACACAGAGAAGTGTTTGGACCACAGCAGCATTTGACACTCCAGTTGTAAACTAAATCACTATTGTGTTTGTGTGTGTGAGTACTTTTGTGTATGTGTATGTCATAAAACACACAAATTATTATATTATAGTAATATATAATAATATAACAATGATATATAACATAATAGCCATACTAATACATTGAACCAAAGTATGTTTCTTTGGGTTTGCCAAAAACGTACCACCCAATAAGCAGTTACTGGAATGGACACTCCACCCAAAGCACAAAAACAATAATAGTCTACAGACCCAAACATGTGCATTATCCTGTAGACAAAAGCCTACCAAAGTTATTAAAGGTCCAATATGCAGTTTCCCTCTGAGAACAGCTGCTTGTGAACTCTATACTGACACCTACTGATGAACCTGTAGATGCAGCTCTCCCAATGATAACCCCATCGGTATACATAATCTCTGTTACTGATATGTACACTAAAATAGTTTTACATTCTGTACGATATGATTTGAATCTCTAATCTTATGTGAGTGGTTTAAAATATATTAAAAATGATATATTTTCACTGAACATCAAGGCTTTTTTGGTTTAAAACACTGCAGTTATCTGATAATTGATTAAAAAAACAATGCTTAGAAGTAATTTAAAGTATGAAATCAACTCTATTACTACAGTAGCCAGAAACTATTTAAAAACATCTGACCATGCACATGAGTGTTCAGCACCCTCCACTGAGAATCCAGACAGAGTGATGTTTCCATCATGGACTCCTGTGGAGGTGCACTCTTCAAAGTAAGGAGGACTGATTTGTGCTCTTTTATGAGAGTGGCGTCTCATAAACACAAGACTTAGGCTGCTCTGGTAAGAAGAGGCAATGTTTGGCCATTGATCTTCACACACAAACTCAAAGGTGTGTTTGGATACGACATTATGTATATGTGAAGTCTGTGTGTTGGCGTACTATTTGTTTGTATGTGTGTGTGTGTGTGTGTGTGGTGCAGGCATAAGTGAGCCAGTGTTTAACATATATACACAAGACTATGTATTGCGAGAATGAAAATATCTTGATAGCATATGTGAGTGTCCATGCATGCCAGTGTTTATATTTTAATGTGGACCTGGTATTCCGGACTTCTTGATACGATGGGCACTTGTTTTGAAATGCAATGAGGTTGGAGCCACGTCATAAATGTAAATATTACCCTGACCTATGGTCCTCACTTCCTGTAGGGCCAACAGGAAACAGATGAGGACCTCGGGCGGGTCTGATTCCTGCATAAATGTGTCCTCAATAACGTCTGGCACCAGCTGAGCTTGCTAGCTGATAGCATCGGCCACCAGGGGGTACGGAGAGGGTATGAAGGTGTAAAGGGGCTATTCCTCTGAGCACATAAAGCTGTCAGGGTGGTGTGGTCATGTAGCTCTGTGTGTGTGTCTGTGTGTGTATGTGTGTTTGTGTTTAAGTTAAAAAAGATACAAAAAGTTTTTGCTATATAGTAGTTTATAGTATTGTAGTATGTAGTTTGCTATATTCTACACAACAAGGGTATGTTTAATCAACAAAATAAACAAACAGTCTCAGATGCTTAAATATAAATGCCTGTTGCACCTGGCCTTAATTCTGTTTCCAACAAACAAAGGACAAACAATAATTGGACCAGTATTTGCCTGTAGATGAAAAAAAAAAAAAGACTCCACCCTTAACTCTGCTCGGTCTAATCCTGCCGAATAACCTGCCTGTTCTCTATCTATAATTAATAGAGTTATTATCATAACCACTACTATCATAACTCCTTCCCTCTGCAGCTAAGTGAGGACGGGAGCAGAATTTGGCGGACCAGAGTCGAGGGCCCAGATGTTTCTGTCAGCATGAGTGATTCCAGAGCCTTCCTCACCTGAGAGCTCAGCAGAATATTACAGGTCTCACAATATTACCAGCAGATTTCTCTTCACCATGCTCCTCCGCACACATAGTTAGGGCGCCCTCCTGTTGAGAATATTACTTTTCAGCTCTCATGTCTAACATCAACATCTAAAATAAACTTGGGCATCTGAAATATCGACTCGTCTAAGAAAACAAAACTGTAAATGCTCTTGTGGAACTGATGCGACCTAGGCCAAAGGAGGAAGTTTAACATCCAGCATAGCAGAGCTCTGTTTCCAGGCCAGACAGGCGATCACATCCTCTCTTCCCCACAGAAGAAAACATGGTGGAAATCTAAAGATCGCAAAGGCCAAACATGAAAGAGTTGCTATGCAGACACTCGCAAGCCCCTGAAGCTATACCCCTACGATCTCTGTCGACTGCAGGTAATGGCATTACTAAGACCCGGTTTGTGCGTGTGTGTGTGTGTGTGTGTGTGTGTTTTAATGCCTGTGTAAGTGTGCACTACTGTGGCCAAATGGCACATCAGTTTAAAGTGGAAGAGAAATGCATTGGAGCATTCATTGAGACATTGAGATGGATGGTGTTTGTGTAACTGCCAAAGTCCCTGGAAGTGGAACGTATTGTTGTTGGACAATTGCTCTGCCTATAGGGGACACGTTTATCATCACACGTCTGCTTTTAGAATTATTATGCCAGAAATGATTATCCACGTTGCCAATAACTCATCATCTCTTTGAGTCAGTGTCATCTGCCAGTTTGCTCAAGGTTTTTATTTCCCAACTAATGTCGATTTTTTTTTTATGTTGCAAAGGGTGTAACAATAAGTCACAAATCTCTTACTGTATAAATCTCCACAGCAATTTAATAATACAGGCTGGGTCAGGCGAAGAAACGGTACTCGATAGGTCAGACATCACAGTACCCACTGAATAACAATCTTTCTTCTCTGTTTTATCTCGCACACAGACTAGGCAAAAAATGAGCAGAAAAACCCAGAAAGCTGCTTTTGTGTATGTGTTTGTTTGTGTGTGTTTCTGTGCTGGTGTGCCTTTGTGTGTTTGTGTGTAACGGAAAGAGAGGGGTCTGGATATTGTCAGGCTGTCTATCTGATAGGAAAGCCAGCACTGTGAAGCAGAGAGGCCTGCAGCATCAGTCAGCGCTATGCCTCATTTCTACAGCTCTGCATTTGCTCAAAACGTGGAGATTCAAATAGCTCTATGTATATTGTGCTAGTACGCACCCACGGAAACACCGCCTGCTAGATTATGTACCACCCACACGAACACCATTCATGCCTAATGCTTCTAATCAGCGCAGCGTGGAATATTTATCTCAGCGGTGCTGAATACTGTTTAAAATTTGCATATAATCAATTCAGGGGGTAGTGGTGCGGTGTATATATCAAACATGGTTGCTCAGTTTTTAAGAATTTTAAAACCTCCAGTTTTTTGGCCGGGTATTTCCACGCGTAGTGTGTGCATGTCATTGAGCACAATCAGTGTTTTGCCTTCAATCACCATGATTGCATTTGAATTGGAATCTGAAGCCCGCGGTACAACGAAGCACGCGTGCTCATATTCAATGTGCTGTCTGCAGGTATGAGTTATGAACTGAACCATGCCCCCTGTGGCTACAGTTACTCACAATTGCACACTACCACTGCTGTTTCCGATAAACAACAATATAACCAATAAGTCATTTCCAAAATACAGTTGGGAGAAAGAGTACTGGCCTTGGGGAAGTTTGATATGTGTCCCATTTGTGAGGGAAGGACCTGTGTTTCGGATGTGTTAAGGTCGTTTTCTGGACCCATTGGTGGCCAAAACCTATTGTGAGTCATTTTCTCTTGTTACTCTTGTTACCTAGGTCCCTTCTGGCTGGAGTACAGCCCACTGTTGGCCAATACATACTTACTGCTACTTAGCCATCATTATTGTCTCAATAACCGGGACAATAATGATATCCCGTTGATAGCAACATTCATTTGGTTTCATTCATTTTCCATGAAACCAAAATTCGACCTGTAATTTCACTGCAAAACAATCTCATAAATTTACAAATTACGAAGGGTGTTTTTCATCAGCGCAGTTTTCTATGACGAAGCAGCTGTGATTCAACATGTATTAACCTAGCCTTCGCTGGCGTTATAGAAGAACCTGTTAGCAGAGGTTAACCCCATAACAACCTAATGGTACCAATTACAACAGGTATGCAGTGAAAACAAAGCATTCCACTGGTCTGTCTCACATTCTCTCTCTCTCGCTCCCTAATTCAGCTGGTTGGTTTACACGAGTCGTCCTGCTCTTCAAAAGCCGAGTACAGATATGTTACAGATATGTTTCAGATATGTTTCAGATATTCAAACATTTACTGTCATTTACGCCTTGGACAAAAAACAAGGAGCACAGCGGGACTTTGTTTTCTCTCTCTGGTTTTATTCGATCCAGAGACACACTGATTTGCCGCCAGAAACAGCTTACTGCCACAGCAAATGTCAATTTGAATGTTTGGTCCCATCAAAGTCGTGCGCGCACATACACACACACACACACACACACACACGGGCGCGCACACACACACAAAGGGACTTTAGCTGAGTTCTGGCTTGCCTTAAAAGGCAAATCAAAACCCAATCCGCAAGAGACATCCACAGACAGAGAAGAGGACTCTTTAGAGAAATTAATTCTGAACTTTCCTTTCATTTATGAATACAACATGTTTTCTACATTTAAAGAATTTCTTAAAGAATTTAAAAAGGTTGTATGTTGCATTTAAACTTGCTTAAACATATGTTTGCATCAACACAATCCCTTTCGTTGGGATTGCAAACATATATGGACTTAAATATGGACTTAACATACAACATGTTTAGTATATGGCTATAATTTCATATTATACCCATAGATTTTGACAGTTAAAGAAATGTGTATGAAATGACATCATGTTTGTTGCAGTGTTCCCATATGGAGGAGCAGGGATGCTTGTAATTTCCTCCATCAGCTGTGACCAACTCACTTCACGTCAAGATGAGCAACACACAGCACGCGCACACACACACACACACACACAAATACTACTCTCAGATTCATCATTCATACATTATATTAACAGGTGAATTCAACAGGCAGGTCTGATGAAAGAGGTCCTTATCCATGTGGAAGGAAATATAATACAACCTCTGCACACCCAGACAAATAGCCTACACACACGCACACACACACACACACAGTGATCGATTATGACAGATTTGAAAGTAGAAGTGGAGTGCTTGCGAAAACTAAACAGTGCATTCATCATGGCTGCCTCAACACTTGATTTCCCTCTCCACGCCCCTTCATCAGATCAACACCAGCGGTTCATCTCTGTCTCTAGCAGCCGCTAGCGCCTCTCCACTTTCTGCTTCGCGCGGGGCCCGCTACGACTAGCCAAAGCCGCTACGCAAACACAAAGAGACAACGCCATGGAAACAAGACCACCCCTCTCACAGATGTTGCAATTACAGGCTGTGTTTTTACAGGAGATAGGCGAAGGTAGTCAAAAGTTTAAGTTGGTACCACAACAAGGTATCGGTACAATGCGTTTTTGATCCCTCATCCATATCGGTCAAAGCCGGACCAGCGCAGCGCTGCGGCCTAGCCTATTGGTTGCGGCGGTGAGCTATGTTGGCGTGGTCTAGCAGTCATCCCCCTGTTAACTTGACACTGCGTGTTAGGGTTGTACAGCGGGGGAAATGTGGTTCCAATAGAGTCCCCCGTCTACACTGGGCCCGCTAGCTTGTTGCACAGAACCCCCCCCCCATGTTTACACACACACACACACACATCTCCACATGGACTCCTCTTTCATACGGGGGGCTACACTCCAACTAAACCATTCAGGTCAAACCACTTTTGTATTTTGGAAGAATTCAAGATATGTGGTGGGCACCTGTTTTCAATTCAGTTGGTTGAGAGGGACCAGCGTGCCTGTGTGTGTGTGTGTGTGTGTGTGTGTCTGTATGTGTGTTTAGTTTGCGTGCATACGTGTGTGTGTGTGTGCTTGTGTGCATGTCAGTGAGTGACCTTAAGTGAGAGAGAGTGATCGTCACAATCTGTGAATTTGCTGTGACTAGGCTTGTGTGTGGCCCCCTCCTGTGTGCGGAGTGTTAGGTAAGAGGCAGTGGTGAGCTCAGCGGTGTGTTAACATGACAGAAAACACTCCTCTAGGGGTTCACTACAGACAGGGTTCACAAATCCATCTTGATGAACACGCGTGCACAAAGAACACAAGTGATTATTGTGAATGAAAGAGAGTACAGCAAAAACCGCGCAGCACATTTCATCAGCTTTGGGCTAAATAACAAGAAGACTTAATGGGGGCGGAGTGTGTGAAGGGAATGTGTATGTGGTCTGAGCGGTTTTAACATCTGCATTTGTCTGGTTCTGTTTGGCATTGGGCTCTGTCCGTCACTCCATAATGGAACACTAAAGGCTTTTAAATCTCAATGACCTCACTGTGTTTGGCTTGTAAAGCAATGAGGTGAGTGGAAGCATTCATTTTCTCTGTTCTTTGTTTGCACTCTAGAGCTACCAATGTATATAGTGCAGCGTGCTATTACGCAGCAGCACAATGGCACACTGCACTATACTGTACATTGGTAGCTGTAAATTGTAAGTGGAACTACAATCCTTCTTACAGAATGTTGGGCTTGTCTTTTTACACAGCCTGCCTAGGGTCACATGGTAGGAAAAAAATTTGACCTGTAAGTTACAGTATGTGTTTGAATGCCCCACACACGGTTTACTAATCCGTGGGCACGGTTTTACTAATCTGTGCATTCATTTAATTAATCTGTGGGCACGGTTTTTACAAATCCGTGGTCACGGATTTCCACGGGAAAAAAAGATTTCTATCATGTGACCTTCCATATGGCTCCATAGTTTTTGTTGGTCTTGTTTGTTAAAAACATAAAACATGGATTATTTTAACATTTTAATGGACAGCAATTAAATGGTTTTATGGGGACAAAGAACAAATTGCCTTCCTCTCAAGGTTGATATTTTTAAACAATAAAATAACAATAAAAAGTGAAGTAGACAGTAAATTCCCAGCTGTGGTGTTTTCATTTGTATCGTACATAATACAGCCTGAGAAAACAGAAGGATATGGCTGAAATGTAGCTTCTTCTGCACAGAACCTTAGAAGGTAACGTGAAAACCGCACCTGACATTTTTACTGACAGAAATTAGTTACGCTGTCACCTCCAAAGAGGCCGCTTGTTAAAGCCTCATCCACTTATCCAGTTAGCCATCTTCTCCCACACCTCTGTTGACGGTGTAATTGAGCACTGACTCCTCTATAATTGCAGAGAAACAAGACTCCTCGGAAAAGACAAGAGGTTGAAATGCCCAGGGGCCACTGTTGCTCCACCATCAAAGAGCTTGGACATAAAACAATGCCCCAAGCTCTAAACATAAAACACCTGCTTTAGCAGCAAAGAGAACAGCACAAATTGGTGATGGATCTCCCAGATAACGCATGAGCACTATTCCACAGAGCAGTGGTTGGAGAAACTTCACACCTAAGAAATACACCCTGGGTAAATATCAGGAACCAAACATTACATACATTTTAGGGCATTTGCAACATATGCCTTGGTTCCTGGATCTTTGATCCCAGACGATGTGATGGATGAGGGTTATGAAGACCAGATCCTAAGCAGGACACCAAAGCAAACACACCAATCCCAGACCCCTCTTACTGCTGGAATAATCACCATAATCACAGCAATCATCTCCCACTCTAAAACTATATCCACACACATTACTTACTCTGTCCACAACTGAATAAGCACAGCCAGGCTAAATGCTTTTCGAACAACAGACTTCCATGTCCATGTAATTATAGATTTACAACATTAGATTATGCTCTTTTTTTCTAGAAACCTGGGAAAGTTTTTTTTTCTTTCTAAGATAATCTTCAGTATGTAACATTAATTTTAATTATGTACAGAGTTATTAACCAATAAGGTTTAATCTTTCTAATTCGAATGGCAAATGCAGAGGCCAGTTAAATATTTAGGCATAGAAAGCTATAGAAATGTATGTCTTCTCAAAATTACGTGATCCATGTGTCAGGATTTCGTCGGATTTGGCAGAATTATGAAAACACAGACGATCAGATTTTATTACTAATGCTAAATGAAAACAAAAAATATTTTGAAGCTTGAAGCTTTTGAAACGAGGAAGTTTTATTAATTTCTGATAACCAAGTAAAAACAGTGTGAGATCAATTATTATCACTAATCATCTGTTTTTGATGGAAGGGGTCCAGATTTAATAAGCCAGGGTTGGTTTCATGGGAATTCATGGGAAAACCAAGGCTATTCTATTTTATTTTAATGGATGATACTTTCATATTATTCACACTGGTTGAAATTATGAAAATTGCAGATTAATGTTTTTAAATGTTTGGTTATCCGATATTATACTACATAAATATTTCTAATAATTGTGAGTGTAATCTGGCACAACGTATCAAATACACACTCAAGAGAGTAGAGGCCAAGAAAGTAATTATCAATGCTTTAGACTGGTCATATGAGAAATTTGTTAACACAGGGGTCAAAGAAAGACTATACCATGTGAAATAAGCAAACACACACAGCATTCTGTAAAACACTGGCAGATGATAGGCCAGACACTACAGGGGGCACCTACATCAGCCAGTTTTTAAGTCCCAAAACCTCTGCCCAATTTGGGTCTCTGCAGCAAACCGTTGTATGACAACGCTGGGAATTGTCCCAGTGATGTGCTGAATATTTTTGCCAGATGTTATAAAGAAAAGAGGGGGATTTTTCCAGTCATTCACCTCAACAAATGTCTCCCAAGGACTCAAGCCATCTTAGCATCACACTTAATTTGCAGGACTTGCTCCTGAAGTGTATACTGTCTCAGTCTGAATTACACATTCAAATAATGTATCTCTCAAACACCTGGAGGGTTGTATCCACCTAAAGCTGACCTAAAACATGCTTTGTGCTTTTTGTTATGGACTGATAGATTTACACATCTTAATATGTCACACAAAAATGTAAAGGGGGAACTTCAAACTTGCTTCCAGATGTTACTTATTCTACTACTGTTAATATTACAGTAATTCTTCCAATTATGTGACACTTTAACAATGTAGGCATGAAATATTATTTTTAGCTTGTTTATATTTTGTTTTCTAATGAAGAGCTCTCAAAACACTGAATTTAGCTCTACAGCCGTCATGGAGACAAAATAAACTTGCAAACTCAATTTAATCTTTCATCATAGATCAAATTCTAAAAAAGGCTGACATTGACTTGTTGGCTTGCATTTAGGCCTACTCACTGGAAAAAATGGAAACTTGCTAAAGCAATAATTATATAAAAACATATATACAGTACATGTATATCCTATTCAAAACTCAAAGTTGACTCAAACAACATCACCTACCTACAGTATCCCCTACCTGCTGATGCAGCGGTTTTTGAGCCATCATACAGCAGTTTAAAATGCCTTGGCTGGGTTCCCAGCTAATGCTCTCTTTAACCCAGTAGTGTGGATGATTATGAAGCTAATGGATCTCACTAAGGAGGGAATGTATAGTGTCGAGCCAGGCTCCACGAGTGGGGCATGTTAGCTGTTGCAGAGCCCCGGTTGTTGTCGGCTCTGCCATCCAGAGAACTAGCCTAGTCTAAGTCAGCCAAGCATCTGCTCCTGTTTAGAAGTGTCAGCTCCTGCCACTCACGGCAGAGGCTCAAAACCTCAGGGAGAGTTTTCTCTTGGCCTGCTCCCGCCTGGGCCACTGAAAACAGCCCTGTCTGCTCCCTGAGGGAATGCAGGTCTCAGGAACATACCACCGAAAATTCAATTCCACTTTTCGGTTCCGTGCTTGACTTCTGAGGCCGTAGCAAATTTAATTACACACTTATGGGCTCATAAAATTCCTACAATAACATAGCACTATATCCTGCAAACCTAGGTTTCTTCACAATCACTTCCATGAGAGTTAAAGGAGGTTGGAGGCTAACCAGATTGAAACTAGTATCAATACACTACCATCTAGGTAGGGGGGGGTAGGATAAGCTAGGGGTTAGGGTGGCCAACGTTCAGATGAAAGGTTGTGGTTTTAATCCTTGACCTACCTGTACTTATTCTTGAGCAAGATGTCTAAAGCCCCTTCCTGCTCCTTAATACTTTTAATAATTGTAATTGTACTCACTGTAAGTCAATTTGGATGAAAGTGTCTGCAAAAAGACTAAATTATCAACCATCCATATATATATTTAATTGTCTTCCACTACACTTTTGAAATGAGAAAAATCTGTAGTATATTATTCCTGTCTTACTGAAACCGTATTCACACCCATTAACAAAAACACAAATCAGTGTAAGTCCCATTTTGGCAATGTGAGAGAAAATAATTTGGTCACACATCTTAAATTAAGCCTCTGTTACTCTAATGAGCCAATAAACCTTTTAGAGGAGGTTGATCTTAGAATGTAGCCAAACCATTATCTGTTGTTGGTCTTAGAAAACTAGATTAATATCCTCGCTGCCAAACTAAACTGTGTGCCATATGTGTCCATCCAGGCTTCTAGTACATTCTTTAGATTTATAAACAAACAAATAGCAAGACTCTGAAAGAAATGTGGTCTCTCACCAAAAGAGACTATTGTTCAAAAGCTCCCTCTGACCAAAAAAAATACAACCTGCTGATTATCTCTCATTATTGCCAGTCCAGTTTAAAATCCGGCATATCTGCTAGCAATGTGTCTGTGAGTTTGTTTTTTCTGCAGACAAAAAGTATCAGTTTCCATACCTTATAGTAAAATAACAGAGGCAGATGTATTTGTCAGATCAAATGATTGATAAAGTAGGTCAATCAAATTAATTGGTATGCCTTACCTCTCTAAATCTCATCTTTAAATTGGCTAGGACACTAATGGTACAACTTTTTTTAAACCTGGGGTACATCAAGATACCCAATGATCTTTAATACTTAAGCACCATGCTCCATGACATAGTCATAAGAAATGGCCATTGATTATGGTCAAATTGAATACAAAAACAGTACCCCCTGAGCAGCAAAATTGGTTAAATTAATGGCCTGCCTGTGCCAGATTGCTTTTCCTTTGCCAATGGCAACAGAGAATCCTAGCCAACAAGGAAGTCTCCATGCTGCTGCACCACAATGAATGCTTGCATTTCAAATGTGAGGCAACACTAGGAAAACAAAACAAAACTTTAACGTTTATTCTATCTAGGTATCACATTAGTCTTTTTATCTACTACTTTACACTAGGATTCTCCCAGTATTAATACCAAGCAAAGCCAAACAGTCCTAACAGTCTCAAACTGTAAGACATTTCCAGGACCTGATGTTACATCTGGTGAAGACAACAACATAGTTTCCTTGAAGGGGGGTGATTTTCAAGGTCAGACTTGATACTTTCACAAGAATGGAACATTTTGAATTAATGTTTTAGGAAACCAACTCATATGGCTGGTTACTGAGATTGGCCTGCAGCTTTCAAACCTCTAACAAAGGGGTACAGTAAATTAAAGGTGAATAGGCTATATTGATCATTGATAGATTAGCGCTAAAGAGCTCAGACACTCCAGTCCTTATTTGTTCATTTAAATATGGAATTTAAATACACTAAAGGAGTAAGTAATGTGAAAATGGAAAAATGTACACAGGTAATTTTATGGTAGCTAACCCTAGAGAGTAGCTACTGGTTAACACCTGATGATCACAGATTTGGGTTTCTGACATATTCTGCGTTCTTGTGGCTGCAATACAATATAGTACAACAATAAAGTTGTATAAAATAACAATAACATCAACCACTGACATCTGCACTATAGTCAATGTACTGTAGTAAATGCTATGATAGTCTATCACAAGTGGATCACCCAAAATTGGCGCAAAAAATACCTCACTAAAGCATTTTTATACACTTTCTTGAGAGAACTGTTAAATATTATTTTCAGAAGCTTGACAAGTGTGAAACCATAGCTGTTATCGCAAATGTTCTGGAGGAAACCTTTCTAGGTTTGGTTGGAACGTGTAAAAAGGCCTTGTGTTTTGAGTTGGTCCGTGAAGTCAGGCTTAAGGTTCCATGTTGGTTTTCAGTTACAGTTACAGGGACAAATGCACTCACATTTCATTCTTCTTTCAAATGTTTGTTCTCTAAACTTCATCTTCCCTTCACCCATTTCTTCTGATCTATTGATCATTTTATTAAGTCTTTCAGTTTTTTCGCTTTCCATGATTTCTCTCACATATTTCCTTTGCCTTTCCCCTCTTTCCAGTCTACCTTTCCAGCTCCCCTGTTTCTGTCATCCTCTCTCATGTCAAGGCCTGAAAGATTTGCCTTGTGGATCTCCAGCGCAGCAGGACACCCGTGGATGATGGATGGCCAATGACAAGGTCCAACACAGTCCATCCAGGCATGCAGTCAGAGCAACATAAAAATTGAATTAAATAGGATTCACAGGTGGCCAACGAACAACAAAACCTGCCAAGTGCTTATGTAAGCAGAATTGTTAGGGGGCATGCAAATTATGCAGATTCAGCTAAAAAGCCTCTGAGCCTTGACTCTTTGGGTGAACTCACACTGAAAGAAATGTGAAGCTAGAAAACTTTATATAGATTAATTCGGAAAGATAAAGAAATGGTATTTAAGTGGTATCTTGGGGCAGGATAGTCTAGTGGTCTGGGTGTTTGAAGGCCACGGGTTTGAGCCCCAGAGGTGTTCTACCTGAAAGCATCCTTGAGCAAGATTCCTAACCCCTATCTGCTCCAAGTAATACTATTGTACTAACTGTAAGCGTTGCTAAATGACCTAATAATCTAAATGACCTGTATTCTAAAGTTAGACTAATGGCCCAAGCTCTGGTTTAGCATTGCAATTTGCCAGAAACATCAGTATTTAGGGTTTTTAGAGACTCCCGGTGATTCAAGATAAAAAGCGATGGCATCAATGTGCAACCCGAACTCTGCTCAAATTGATAATTTGATGCAACAATCGTGTCTGTGGTGGCATTAAGGAGCTATAACAACTCCCTGTAATACACACACTGAACAGAAAGACTTATGATACCTACAGGTAAAGAAGTTTTATTAAACTGCCCACTGTTTTATATGGATCATATATCATATATAACCAAATAAACAACAACAAATAAATATATATGGCACATTTGAATATAAATTTAATATAAATCACAATATAAATTTGTATCATTATTACAGTAGTGGTCATTCGGAGAATGCAAAAGAGCAAAAATACAATAATTAACTGCTTTCCCCCAAGCTCCTGAAGACTCTGTCAACACACACACACACACACACATATATACACACACATACTGTACATACTGCATTCTGTCTTGATTAAGAAGAGCTCCACTCCAAACAAGGAGGGGCTATTTTTCCGCTGACCACAGAACACACTTTGCTGACATTTTTTGTAATAAAATAAAAACTCGCTAGTGAATTTAACTTCTCGTTGTATTTAAATTTCATACCACACCTGTTGAGATACTGGCTTTTACTTGCACACACTGAGGAGAGACGCTCTATTACAAGCTCACACGCATACACAAACGTATACACAAACACACACAAACATTTGTGTGCGCCTAACGAGTGTGTTTAATTCCAGTGTAAGTAGCCGAGAGGAAGTAGCATTAGAGCAGCATTCCCGAACGCACTCGCTTCCCTAAACAACGGTCCAGCCACGCTGCCTGTCTATTCCTCAGCCTCACCAATGACTGCTCGTCTCCTTCACATCACACACACACACACACACCACAAAGGGCACACATAAATAACGCCTGACAGCCTGAGAGTCAAATTAAGGAAATAAAATGTGTCTCACTGGTAATGAAGGACGCATGTTTTCCCTCAGGACAACAAGCTCATCTGGACCCATACGTCGCTGACTCACACACATGTGCACGCATGCACGCACACAAGCGCACACAGACACAAGAGGTACCCAGATTGTCTTGTTATGTGTTAACCCATTGGTACTAGCATATGGTGCCACGGTCTGAAATTTGACACAAAACGTATGTTTTCTGGAGTTTTAAGAAACAAAAAAGGAGGTTGGGGTATATGCCAAACAGTCATAGAAGAGGAAGGAGTGCTTTCAAACATTTCCCATGCATGAGGCTATTAAAATGACATTCGTTTGCAGGTTGCTGGCACTTGTCTACGAGCATATTGCAAACACATGGAATTACATGTTATGTCCATTTGTGATTTAAACACTCTAGGTATTCCTTCAACCCAGAAAAAGCAGGAACTGGTGGATGTGTGCAGGCCATATGGAAAGAGAAAAGAAAAGGAGTTTGTCAGGATAAAGTAGGACTTGCATCATTGCTGATGATTATTATCTGATGGGCGAGAACGCAGAAAACATTCGGCAAAATAGCATCTAGAGTAGACAGTCAATGCCAACATGTGTGTTCACTTTGTGAGCACGCAGACAGAAGACCCTGACGGGCGTAACAATTAAAGTTGCTTTTATTGAAAAGTTAGTGGCCTTGAAATACCATGTTTGTGCTGAACAATAAAAATTGCAATATTAAATAGTTCCTCCTATAACCCAGGCTGAATTTGGAATTCCTTTGGGTTTCTCATTCATGAGGAATTCAATTTTTGGGTAAAATACTGTTTCAAAACGGTGCGGTCACCAGCAATATGAGCTTCGACACCCCTCTGTTCGGTTGAGTTTTGTTTAATAGTAATAATCACAAGCATGGTGAGCAAAAACAGCCAACCGTTAATGGTTCTTTGTTTAAGGCTCGGTCCATCCAACTGGCAGTTCATCTCTAATAATACTGTCTGTGTATTGTAAGTGATGGTGTAAGTGAATTCAACCACATTACACTGATACTGTTGTCAGGAGACCAAAGGAAGTGAACAGAATGCAGCGTTGCGGTGTTGCAGTGTTAAACTATCGGTGTTGATAGAGATAGAGATAGCCTGGGTAGTGAACAACAGAATGGTTACCCAGTCTATGTGTGTGTGCATTTGCGTTTGGGTGTGTGTGTCGGTGTGCCCGATT
>JAOEHI010000007.1:3700245-3735770 GCA_025447815.1 Percopsis transmontana | reverse complement strand
ATCAATAAATATTATAAAACTTGTTTAAGTTTTATTTTTAGTTCTTTTAAAATTAATTAATTTTTTTAGAACCTCCCCCCCCCCCCCCCCCCCCCCTTAAATGATTTTAACATCTTATGTATTATTATTATACTGTTTATCATTATTACTATTTGTGGTCTTACCTGTACAATTTGCGTCTCATCTCCAACTCTTTAAGTCTATGCTGCTTGGCCAATGTGGTCTTTTCATCTTGTGGCAAACGTGCTAAAACAAAAGCAACAAAAGCAAGTTAGAATAAATGAATTAAGGACCATGTTGTGGGAGGTGATAAGACTAACACAATGTAAATAATTTAACGTTAACATAAGCCCTTATATTGTTAAAGCACACATTCAGCATTTAGAAAGCCACAGAAGCGTAAAACGGCCACTTATGATGTCATTGTTAGGTGCCAATTAACCGCTTTGACCTACCTTCCCCATCACGGAGAACCACCTCTTTGTCATCCACCAGCCAGCGGAAACAAGGGAACTCCAAATAATCGCCAGACGGGGTCTTGATCGTGATGTACCTGCAGTACCAGTCATCTTGCACCCAGTACTTCCTCTTTTCTAGTTTAACCATCACAATCTCCCCCAGCAGCTCCGCAACACTCACGTCGTACGAGTCCACCTGTAGAGCCAGTCATAGACCAAGTAGTATGGAACGCAGTCAAGTTTTTACACGATTGTTTCTGCACAAAGGATAGGCTGTGATTTTTAGCTTTATTATTTTTTTTCTGACCTTTCATTGTTACATTTGTCATTCTGTTCAATTTAAAACAGATTACAGCTCTGGGTTGCAAACCCAATAAGCCTACGCTTGTGTTTTCCCATCTTTTATTAAACAGGTAAAAATGCATCCGCAGTGGCGTTAGTGGTTCGTAGTGACTCTCTAATTAAGTATACTGCAGCATATTAGGTTAATTTAGGTGGAAAACAACATGCAGTGAGAAAATGTTTTAGAGCTTTTCTGGCATGGTAACTTACCGCCCCCCTCTCAAAGTCATTGTACAGTGGTTTGTCCAGCAGCGTTCTATCACTGCATCCCTCGGTGCCCACCAGCGTTACATAGATGTAGTCATCGGTCCCTGCAAACCACTGGCTTCCTGTGGCAACAGTCACCGTGTAGGAAGGCATAGCACTCAGGAGAGGAGAGGAGTCTTGCGATCCAATACCTCAGGTAATGCTGCTTTATATCAAGGTGAAACAACTACTGCAACAGTCTAGAAAAACAAGCTGCCCATAAGGCAAGGTTACAAATGTAGTTTCCTCTTTTCTCTCCGGTATTAGAATGAGAAATTGTGTGGTTTTCTGTTAACAGTTAGTACCCCTCTTTCACAGAAGAAATACTACAGATATAAACTTTACACTGATGTGAGATGGCTGATGGATCAGTAACTCACTGTACAGACAGACTCCACCCTAACATTCTAATTTGAGGAGGAGGCTGCGATACTTATCTCTGTTGCAACTTGTCATCTCATTATTCTAGGTTTGTTATCAGCATTCATTGCGATCATTATCAGCATTCGTTCATTAGGAACTGACAGAAACCATGGCACAAAGAATAGCTTTCTCTTATTTTCAACCACTTCGGATGCCAAAAGTGGAAGTGGCATTAATTGCCCCATAAAGTTGATCTACCTTGAGTTTAGTTTAGATAAAGTTGATCTAAACTAAACTCAATGTACACCTATGTATGTTGACACATTACATTTACCAGTCAAATAAAGTGGTCACAGCAGACACCAGTGGCCTTGTTTCAAAAGAAAAAAAATGCAAATATACACAAGCCCTACATACATGAGGAACCACAGAAATGCGTATGTACGTGTGGAACTCAGAGGGGAGGAAGCACACTAAAAGTTATCTATTGAAACAGTTTGAGTCCAAAAGTCACCCACCTGGATCCAACAATTTATTTACACTATAAGCCTTTTAAAAGCATACTGAATTTTACTTTTTGTAAATTATAAATTGGTTGAATATATAACATTTTGCCATGAAAAATATTGGTAAATACTGTTTGTAACACTAGTTAGCCAGGCAGAATGGTTAGCTGGAAATTGCCACTTCCTGTTTAGTAATAAACACAGCCTGTGAGGCCTTCACAATAGCACACACAACAGATTAATGATCAATATGAGACTTGATATTTAATTAGACAATGTCACCTTTAATGAATTTTAAGGTAATACATTACTTATAAAAGGTTGGCAGGAAAAAAATAATATATACAGTACATTTAGAGGAAATAAGGAAAACGCATTTACATTTTTCAGTAGGTTGCTACTAGTGATTTCCCCCTCTGCCTCATATATAACATTTACTTTGCTAGTATTCAGTAAAGCACAAGCCTATATCTTACTACAACACACATTTGCATAATTTGTAAATATCTCATTTGACATAATCCTCGTTTACAGCAAGGAGGGTTTATGAGAGTTATGAGGTTATAAATCATATAACGTCCTACATTGGAGAAAGATTATGGTGATGGTGATGCATTCAGATGATAAAAATAGAAAAGACTGATGATTTTATGAATTAAAGGCTTTGAGTTGAACAGTATACATGAATTTACAGAAAATAATTTACATTTGGCAAGAACACATAAGTCACAACTGAAAACTTACATAACTGCATTCAGGATGAGAGCATGTGAAACTACTGCAGAAACTGCAATACTATTGCAGAGGTATTACTAACATGATGCAATGCAAAGGAGATAATTCCAGTACAAAATAAATTATATGATTTTAAGACTAATGTTAAATTTAGCATAGATCATAGATTTTAGGATAATATTTTGTTTTTGATAACTTAGCTCAAACAAGCTAAGTTATCCTGTTTGATTATTTACAGTATTTAGTGTATCTTTTTAAACTAAAAAAGGAAATTACAGCAACTACAGAAACGGAAACTACAGCTACAGTTGGGAAGGAATGTTTATAAGTGCACTGTGATTTCAAGATATATACAGTATCTCTCCTCCACATTACTGTCATTCCTATACTTCTATCCGAGAAATGGGTAGGCTGTGTGTACTAGAGGAATGGCCTAATTCATCACAAAGTAAATATTCCTGAATCTTGTAACAATAAACTAA
The DNA here is from genome assembly GCA_025447815.1 of Percopsis transmontana. NCBI lineage: Eukaryota > Metazoa > Chordata > Actinopteri > Percopsiformes > Percopsidae > Percopsis > Percopsis transmontana. The sequence goes on along the minus strand of JAOEHI010000007.1, from coordinate 3,732,638 downwards.
TACTAGCAAGGATCCACCTTATTTCAGGATATTAGTCACTTCTTTTAAGAAAACATATGAAACTGCATTGGAAACAAGTGGAATCTTCTCAACATATTAGTAGATGCTAGATTAATACTAGACTACATGACGTGTTCTATGGACAACATCTAAACTTTTTGTAATGTAGCAAAATCTTTTGTTGGGCAAACCAAATTGAATGAAGAAAAAAATGTAACCCCCCATCTAAATAGTAGTTGCATGTAAAGGCAAGGCTTCTAGGGATCCAATCTAAACAGCAAGTGTGATTTTCTGTTACATATTAGGCATACAATGTAAAATATAATGATTATAACTTATGATTTAGTCTTTAAAATCTGTTTGCAGAAAGGGATAGGGAAATTAAAAACTACTGTATTGTTTAAATTGTTCCATTGAGGCTGCTTAATGGCCAACAGACAAAAATGATGGTTTTACTGTGAAGTTCATTGATGTTAAATATGTTTAACGCTGCCCCCTAGTGGGTAGCGGCAGCTAAAACAATAAATAAGAAAGTGCACATTTTCCCCCAAAATCTTTTCTCTGGACCTCTCTTCAGCAACAAGCATATCGCAATGATAGAACTAATATAAATCTCAAAACCATACAAAGACATAACTCTTCCCTGATCATAGTAACAGTACAACAATAAAAAGTGCAACTAAAATTTAACTCATTAGACATCTAATAATCTGTATCAGCAGCAAAAGCAGTATGTTTCCGTTACTTTAAAGTTAACGTGTGTTCCTCATGAAAGAAATAATTTTCAACTGTCAACCCCCCCCAAGTCTTACTTCTCCATTCAACATAAGGCAAAAAAGGTGTGGTTAGTGGTAAGACCAATTGCAAAGCAAAATATTAAATTCTGTGTACTCTGTACTGTGTAGCAGCAAGACATAAAGAATGAAAGCAGTAAAATAACAATAACACACATCAACTTGTCTGAGACATTGGACCTCATACCTGCGCTGTATTAATTAAAAATGAACTAAACCCTGAAAAAACTACAAAATCCAAGCTTCCTTTCAAAAGGGCAGTGTGCTGCTAAAAAATACTTCCTGTGAAACTTGACATAGTTATGACTGCAAAAAAAAAAAAAAATTTTATCTGTGGATGAGAGGAACACTACATTGAACAAATGCGCAGAACTGAAATGTATTTTGAAAACCCCCCAAAAATGTTTCGTCTTCAAAATCATTCTCATTAAAAATGACATGAGTCAGTCAGGCGAAGAAATGGATGTTTCAATGTCCTTCAGTGTGTTTTCTATATGACCGATGCAGCATGCATACAACACATGGGTTGCTATAGTGTTGCCAACAACATTGTTAGGAAACCTTTAATTGCCTCAGACCGTCCAAACCAAGTCAGTGGTATCACCGCCTGCTGTATCCATGGGGATAGTTGCCAAAGAATCACCCAAAAGCCAAGCCACACTTGGCAGTTGGGGAAATCATTTCTCAGCAATGGAGAGTCACAAAAGCAGGAATTATGAGGATGTGAATTAGAACTGATAGCTGTGGATTATAGAACTGAAAGCTGAGGTGCCAATATAATGGGACAAACAATTCAATTAAAAAAACTCAACTGGCTGACACATACTAGTTTTCTCTATTCGTACACACTACATTTATTACCTCTGAAATAAGGTAAATCTTTTCAAGTTAAAATTAACATGGCTCAGATTAAACAGACTAAGACATGGAGACCCAAGGAAATCCATTATGACAATGCCATGTGATTGAAGGTATACAAGAGACGGCTAGTTGAGGTGGAGGACCTGCTTCATGAACTCATAGGTGGTAAAGGCCACTGCCTGAGAGGGGACACAGCGGATGTAATTGAGAGACAGTCCTCTGTACAGTCCATTCTTGACACCAAACGTATTGTGCACATACTTCAGGGTCTTTGTCAGCGTTCTGTGCAAGTAGGAAGAAAGACAATTGTTAATTTATCTTTCTGTCCAGAATTTAATAAAAGGTGCATAATAATTAGCTTTACTTTTCAATAACGTGTCTTATTGCTATGGACTGTTTCAAACTGATGTGTGCTGTGTCAAAGATTAAAAAAAACAAAAAAAAACAAAGGAATGACGGGTATGCTGCTGCAGTTCTCATCTATGGTAGACTAAATACAGCCCTATTATGTAGAATTGTGACCTCCTGTCTCTAGATACACATTGATGGTTAAATGCAAATGTAAAGGCCCAACCCACGCACGCATTCCGCCCCACTACTACAATTGCCCACTAATATGCCACAGAGGTTTTTACTTTCACTTTTACGTTGCTCCATCAGGTATTGTATGTCGGTTTACTTCCATGGATACATTGTTCAGTAAATGACAGCTCTCATTGCATGGGGATTGTTGTCAACATAGCGCTTGTGTTGTAATACACAGCATAGCCATGGCAGTGCAGACATAACAGATAAATAACAGATAACAGATTAAATATTTACAGCTATTGTCAGTCAATAGTGCAGTAGTGTGTCCACTCAGAACTTAAGTTTGCCTCCAAGCTCATCGTTTGAAATACAATTGTACTTAAAGCTGCACGTCGCTGTTGGGGGAGGGTTAGAGAACTTTTTAAACCTGAGAGCTATATGGGGAGGAGTAGAGAGGAGTGCCAGCCAGCCAGCTCTCAGGCGAGTTTCAAACCAAAACATCAATAACATTTGTGTAATGCTGACGACCAGAAGGGACTTTCCAGAAACAAATCAAGTAGTGTATCTTTAAGTATCATAGGCAAATAAATTGTGAAAAAACATGATCAATAAGTAAAAGACTACAAACAAAGTGTTTATGCTACTTACAGACATTTCTCTGAGTCAGGAAGCACAGTTCCTAACTGCATTCGTCTCCTGGCCACATCCAGGGGATAACTATTGAGAGGAGACATATTATAGGAACAACTTTAGTCCTCTGAGGGCACACAATGTCACAAATCATTCATCATTCATAGTAATGAAGCCCCCTGTCAACCTACATACAGCAGCTTTAAGTTAACAAATAAACATCCTCCTGTCACCTGCACTCCTCCACTTACGATATTGTCTGAGCGATCGCTCCGGCAACCCCTCCACAGAGAAGGTTAACATGGGTCCTCAGAACCAGGACCTCTGGGTTGTCTGAGGATGAGCGTCCTAGCAGCTCTGGGAAGTGCTTTAAGCCCAGGCTCTTCAAGGTTCCAAAGGTGAAGAATGAGAAACCTGGAAAAGTAATGGTAAAAAAAAAAGTTACCAGAGTGAGCTGACAAAAATGTGAATAAAAGGCCAGACAAATATGTTTTGTTGTTTTCCACAAAGGTCAACCCAAAATCCCTTAGCCTGGGTACCAGGCCAATGCCTGACTGTGTAGCAGGCATCAAGAAGCTAACAGAGGTAGCAGCTAGCAGAGTGGTTAACCAGCTACACAGGTTTCATGACTCCGTCTACTCGGCACAAATTGACCAAAGGACATTTACAGACCTGCGTAGGGGGCCATGCCTATTAGTGTAGGGGTTAGTCCCCTGTAGAACCCAGGGACACCCCCCTCCTAAACAGAAACATCACTTTATTAAAAACATATTAGATTACGTTGTGTGCAATGACTGCTAGAACGACAAGTGAAAACTGCTAGCTAGCCTTAAGGTAGATGGTCTGGAAGGCATTGCAGATGCCAGTGTAACGATGATCTCCTTTCACCTGGAAGGCGAGCCTAGCACGGATCACATCCAGTGGGTACGTGAATATCACTGCTGTCATTCCTGTAGACACAAAGTAACGATTTTGATCAAAAATACATGTGTGAATAGTGAGATAGATATATGTAGATAGAAGATAAGCTAGGTATACACTGAATTACTTGAAATTTAATAATTATACTCAAATCCATGCATGCCTGAAAATCGCTACAATGGAATTGTTGTATCATTCATCAGATTTAACCTTACTATGAAAGGTTTTCTTCTTTATGGGATGTAGCGTGTAAAATAAATTATATCCATCTGACACTAAAGAAAAGAAAGTTAGAAGTAAAAAGATACTGTAATATACCGGCCAGAGATCCTGCCATGAGGCGGTGGATATGACCAGAGATCCCAAGCTGTTTACTTAGCAGCTGTAACATAGAGGAAGTGTTACAATGGTAAGATATAAAACAAAGGTAAACAGTTTCATCTAATTAACAAAAATACTGGCCAAGTAAAAACAATAACTTATTTTAAGCAGGTTTGTTTAAGGAAAGCACACGTTAAAGAAGAATTTCACCACCTCATCAAAAAACCTGCTTTGGTTTATACCTAACCTGCACAGAATTTTAAAACATTATCTCAATAATAGGTGTACCTTTTTGTAATGGTCAAATGCCATAAACTGGATGGCTCCATATGGAAATATCCTGACCATCATAGCTCCATTGCCCTTGTACAAACCAAGGTAGCCTTCCTTCTTTGGGACAGCTTTTAGGGTTGCGATCACTCCTGTCAAAATATCAGGAGTTGGAGTGAAATCTTACCAGTGTAATAAAACATACACAGAATGCATTTGCAGGATTAGCTGCTCCAGTGTTACCTAGATGCTTGTAGTGAGGGTTCTGGGCTTGAAGAAGAATTTTGACTCTGTCCAGAGGAGCAATAGTGGACTTGGCACAGCATCCTGCTACACCTAGTCAATACAGCATACAGAAGCCTAAACAGACAATTTCCCTGCTCATTGTAAACTAAATGATTATATAAGCTACTACCTCATAATTATTATTGGTTGTTAGATATATTTGATTATTTTACTCCTACTGGGTAGGATTTGAGTTTTGTCTCAGTAGTTATGACCTTTGCATTCATAAAATAAGTCTGTATCAGATGAATCTACCTCCAGCTACAAAGGAGCGAATCCAGTAGTAGTCCCTCTGTGCAGGACTGGTTATAGGAACAGGTGTGGAAACCGCAGCCTCCGATGCCATGCTGTGCACTTAGACCCCTGATGCATCAATGTCTGCAGAATACTATTATTACATGATTACCGGATCATGCATTATCAATATCAAGTAGACGAGTACTGGTGTGTATTATGCTACTTCATACTGCATGCATGAATACAATGATTGTAACAACCACAATAAATAATACAATAACTACATCCTACGTTATGTAGATACTACGTTATCTACAATAACGTTAGTATATGCTGTTTTATCATTAATTGTGAATAATAAATGCTGCTATAGACACTATGTCGCTAAAATGTTAAAATGGTATACTCACAATACGGTTTTATAGTTGCACAACAGCAAGGACAGTGCTTCCTTGCAGCAGTAACGTTAGTTGCTGCTTTCATAGAGTAAACACTGCTTTCTAAAAGTACCGGTATTGTGAAGAATAGGAAGGAAATAGGCTGACAAGCCCGCCAGACATTTCTTCGTCAGTCAAGTAATTTTTCATTAAAAAGCCGAAGACATAAGATTCTGCATTCAATCATGCCCTTCGCCCGACGATTGGACGACTGTAGTAGAAACCAGTCGCACTATTATGACGACATGTTACAGAAGGACATTGCTAGCCTCCAGAATATTTATTAATTTCGTAAAGGTTATTAGATTTAAATTATTGTACCAATAAACACCGCTTTATAGCCTAATTTCCAATATGTAACTATAAAAAAGAAAACATAAATAAAGAAAATGAAGCTCTGTGACAATGTTATTCCATTGTTATACTGTTCATTTTGGGAATAGGCGTTTCCTTTGTTTCTTATATGAATAATTCTGTAAAATCTTTAGGGATATTTGAAAAATATCAACACCGTATCCTATATTATCTTCGTTTCTGAATAATCAGTTATCAAGCTACCGCCCAAATCCAGTCCAGGTTTTCCTGACGACACCCTTCCAGTGCCGACGGGTTTGGCTGAAGACCGTAGGTTGCGTCTGGTAGAGGGAGCAGGCGAGGGATAGTGGGTTCACTGGGCTGCCCTGAATGGATTGACATAAGAGGGATTTACGCTTTAACGGACGCCGTACCCCGCGAGACTGCATGTGCACCGACTATGGTAGATATTCTGCGTGTTAAATGCGCACTTGTAGTCGACTGTGTGCATGTGTCATCGTCGTGAAAAGGATTGAACTTGCTATCTTTCTATATTTGCCGAGGAGGGAAACCAATACAAGGTCCGTGTCTCACTGGAGTGGAGTATTATTAGCAGTTCAGACAGTGCAACTGTCTTTCTGGTATGTGAAGTATTTGAGCTGTCGTTTAAAGTAAACGCGTAAATAATGCTACGCCAACACAATCTACATACAAACATGATTTTTTCGGTTTTGTCGTTTGTTTTTGGACCGTGCTACAACCGCGGTCAAGTGCAAAAAGTAATAAACGGCGTTGAAGGTTATTTACATAGTAATAACTGCCCTTCCGCCAGTCAAACACGAAAACAGAATTCGACTTCCGAGCCACTGCTGAAATGCTTGCCCTTTAAACTGTCAAGCCATGTTAGTCACATAGAAAGCAGCTAGAGAAAGCTGTTTATTTATAATTTATTTGTCAATCTCAACCTATTTTAAATAACCTATTGTCAAGGTATTGAAACCCATGGAAATTTCGTACGGCTGTATGTCTGTTACTGCTACTTCCTTTGTTGTGTCATAGATTACTTTGTGGCTGTCTAAAGCGTGTCATTGCTAGTAGACATAATAGGGATGTAATAAACCAGAAATGCCATTCCTGTATCTGAATTGGCATGCTAATTCCCAAATTAACTACTTTTGTGTTAGTAGATATATTAGGGATATAATAAACACAAAACAAAAATACCATTGCTTTACCTAAATTTGTATACGAATTCCCAAATTATCTAGTTCTGTGTGCAATTATGAGTCCACTATTAGGGTTTGTGTATTTGTCATTTGCTTTTAGTGTGCATGTGTGGTCTAATTATTTCTGTATACTGTTTTAGGTCTGTGCTCCTCTATTTCACAATGGAAAACTAATGTAGCCTTACTGCCAGCTGAAACTCTGAAAACAAAAAATAAGATGAAAAAGTAAAAAGCTGGGTGCTAAAGATAAGAAAAATATTCATCTGGCTCCCATGCTGGCTGCCAGACACCCTCCCTTTCATACCCTCAGTCATGCCTGCTACATCCAAGCCCGCTAGAAGACAGACATCTCAGAGAAAAAATGTGCAGAAAGGAGTCCCCACCAAGAGGAAAACCTGCATTTCAACTAAATTTAGAGGGAGAGCCAGCGAGAGGCTCCAGAAAACGTTAGAAAAGTCCAAAAGGTCCACGACCAGGGCCCAAACCCAGCCTGGCCGTAGCCCCAGGGGAAGGGTGACTACAGGGCCTGCTAGCCCGGCAAGCAGGTCTCCTGGTAGGGTTAGCCATGCCCCAAATGGAACAGGATCTGCAAGGCTTAAACGTCGAAGTAATCCGCCTGATCACTGTGGCGAGTTTGAAGACCCCCTGGTGTGTAGGAAGTCCCCACGGGGGACAAGGGTGTCTGTTACTCCCTGCCAGCCTCCAAAGCCTTGCAGAAGAGGGAGAAATGGCAGGGGGGGTGGGAGGAGAGGAACAGCAGCAAAGCCAGGGAAGCCAAGAGAAGAACCCGCAAGCCTAAAAAGTGGGCATTCGTGTCATGATAACAATGTACAGGAGGAGGTAGACATCCACAACAGGGACGAGACCACCAATGCCGTAGCCCTGAAAACCGCCGTTAGTATCAATGTTAATGTGAATGAACAGGTTGAGAGCTTTGATCAAGGTATTGAGGCCACACCTCCCAAAGCTAATTCACCTCCCGTGAGGGACACACAGGAGGAGGGCGTGCACCCCAGCATCAGTATTGAACAAGACAAAAAGGCTGTCAGTCATAATGTTGAGGGTGACGCAACATCTGCTATTGGAGGCCCTGTCGCTGCTGAGGGTGACGCGCCGCAAAATCTAGGCCATGATAGAAGTAAGGACAGTCCTTCTGAGCTCGAGGAGCAAGCTGGTATTGTGCAGGAGACGCAGGATGTCCACGGGGGAAAGGATAGTTCTCCTAACCCGAAAAATACACCTGCTAGCGATGGTAATCAAGATGTGTATAGTGCACACGGGGGGGACAACATGTGCGTTTTGGGACAGACAGGACCAGAACAAAGAATGACAGCTGGTCATAAGGTAAAGAAAATAGAGCTACGTCAAGGGAAAGAAGAGGATTTAGAGGAAGAGAACATGGCAGAGAGAATACAAGAGGGGGTTGAGGAGATGGAGGAGAGTGTTGAGCTGGAAAACCCTGGTGGAGGTGAAGAAAGGGGAAAGGAAGAGGTTAAAGGTATCTTCCTCTGTCCTGCCGACTCCCCTCCCTGCACTCCTGTCTCTCCATGTCCAGATGTGCTTCACTCCAGAGATGTGCTAGCAGAGCCTTCAGACTCACCTGTTAAGGTGCTGCCTGTCCAAAACACAGCTACCTCACTTCCAACCAAAGCCCCATCCCTGATGGAGTCTTCTGAAATCAAGGCTCTGAGCCCGGGTGGGATAGACATCCAACCTACCATTCATGGTGCTAAACTGCATTACCCAGTGTCAGCTCCTCACCCCAAGATTAAGCTCAACAGCCGTATAATACAAAATACACTGGTTATTAAATGTGTGGAATCCATAAAGCCCCTGTATTCAAACCAGGGGGAACAAAAGCAAGCCCAAAGCTCAGAGATCCTTCCCAAACAGGAGGCTAGCCTGGCATGGACACCAGTGGAGATGCAGACCAAAGACAGTCCTCAGCCCAGTTTAGACCCATGTAAACAGGACAGGCTGGAAGAAACAGCCTCACCTCTATCTTTAGCACTCCCTCAGTCCAGCACACCTGGGGGTGAACCAAACCCAAGCGAGGGCAGAGCTGTTGTAGTAGCAGAACAGGGCTCAATGCCAAAGACCTCCACTCCCTCCCTGGATAGTTACTTTTCATTCTCCTGCAGCTCAGAGAGCACCCGGTCCTCTCTCTCCTTTGACACCGAATCAGAGGTAGGATATGACGACCCTAGCCTCATTTCGGCCGGCCCCTGGAGTGCTGAGGGAGTTACTTTGCCCTCCTGGACCACCTGGCAACCTCCGAAGAAAGAAAGGAAGAAGAGGAGTAGGTGTGAGTCGTGCGAGCCCTGTCTGAGGAAGATCAACTGCGGCCGGTGCAGCTGCTGCCTCAACCGCAGGACTGGCCACCAGATCTGTAAGCTGCGGAAGTGCATGGAACTGAAGAAGAGAAGGCCTTCATCTCTGATCCCTCAGGTACAGACTTACGCTACAATGTGTAAATGGTGACACAATACCTATTTCACTTTCTTTTTACAAACAGTAGAAAAATGCCAATATAGCATTGTTAATGTGTGTGCACACCCGCTTGTTTTCTTTGTCCCAGTTTTTATACATTTTAAGCTTTGTCCATATTTCTAATCTATACATTCACCAGCCATTGTGGAATTGAGAAGTGAATGAGACACAGTTGAAAGGTAGTTTCACTTTCACATTCAGAAGTTTTGTGGACTAGTTTCCACATATATTATGTCGTATAGTCTACCCTCTTCGTGACTGCCCGTTAAATGTCAGGGAATGGGTGAGTTTGAATGTGACTTGTGCATGGCGTGTGTGTGTGTGTATGTGTGTGTGTGCATGTGTGTGGAGAATGTAGACCATGTGCAAATGTGTAGAGCATGTGTGAGGATGCCCCATGTCAGGAGGTGAAGGCAGCGTCACATGAGCCAGCCGCAGCTCAGCACGTGGTTGGAGTATTTAGTGTGTGTGTTCTTGCATGTGGTGCCATTATGTACTGTGTGTGTGTGTGCGTGCGTGCGTGGGTTCATAAGTCAGTGGGCGGGTGGGTGTGTAATTTCAACTGATTTCAGACCAGAACTTTTTCTGCAGTGCCACCACGTGGCGTTGTGAACAAGTCTCATGGTAATATTTCACAGAGGAAGACGAGTCTGGCTTGGATTTACCCTTTTCAAGTGGCTCTGTCATTTTTTTCCTTGGCATCTTTCAAAACTTAAATACGATTTGCTGTGACTGGTAAGTGCATTGCATTCATGGAAGAGCATCAAACTTTGTCATGGACATTTAGATACTAAAGATGAAAACATAAACAACAACAAAATTAAAGAAGGAACAAAAAAGTTAAAAAACCTCAAATGAAATAATTCAGTAAATATACAGTAAGTAAACTAAAGTACCTGAAGAAGAATACAAGTGGAGAAACTCTAAGTAATCTTAACTAAACAAACAAACTGATTGCTCGTGCAGTGAAGGCGATAGCACACTGACTGGAAGACATTTGTATGACCACTTTTTAAAACATTATAAAAACAGCGAGTTCGCGATGACTTCGTAGGGCGAGATTGGGAAAGATTGGGAAGTGTAAATGAGAAAATGGAAGTCAGTGTGAGACAATTTGTGTCGTTGAAGAAGGAAAAAAAAGAAGATAAAGACTTTGTGTTTTTAAATTCTACTTAATTAAACTTTAGCGTCACAAACACTAAATAACTTGTCTGGCTGGGGGGTAGCCTATATTTGTATATCCCATAGCAACACTTTCTTCGTCTTTACATTGTGGTTTGATAAAAGTTACAATGCCCCCTAGTGCACACATTAATGTTACGTGCACGTATGAAGGCAGAATACAGGCACGCAGACACAGTGTATGTGGTAGCGTGCATTTATACACGTGCACAGATAGTTCCCCAAATGCTGCTCTGGCAGCAGAAGATTAGGACATTTATGTAACACCTGCACTATTAGTGGAGACCTCTGCATGTTTTGTCTGCAAGGGGAGGGTTAGAGGAAGAGATAAGTCGCAGCAGAGATTTACAAACATTATTTAAATATGGGTCAGTGTTGGGGCCTCATACGTCATGGTTGTGGCCTTCCTGGTGCAGTGGCTCCAACTGAATGGCTCATTTATTTCTGGTGGGACTTGCAGTGTTTCACTGTGTGCTGCAGTGTCTGTAAAGCTTTGGGTTTGTCAGAGACGGTGGCAGACAGAAGACAATGTGATCGATCTATGAATTCAGCACCACTCAAGCAACAAAGGCACGTTGTTCTCCAATTTCCCTTAACTGTTATCACATTGGCGCACCTCTACACCAGTTTATTGCAATGTCTGGATTGCATGTGTGTATATGTATGTGCTTAAATGCGCACATGTGCGTAGTTTGAGGACATTCTATCTATGCACTACTGCAGAGGTGGAGCCCCATGCGTTGGACTATCCACTATATGTACAAGTCACGCACGGCTCCAGCCTCGAGCCATGCAAGATATTAAGTTTTTCGTTGTTTTTACGACTGAAATTTGCCAATTCAATGAGCTAAACGCCCTTTTCACCTTTTATAACCCAAGTAAACATGTATTTTGAAAATATTTTGCAATAAAGTATAAAATCTTACCTTTGTGTGGCTTGTCCCGGTCATCCCACACTGTTTACTTAAAGTTGTCCCTTCTTCTACACTTTGTCTTTGTACGCTGAGCAGGAAACTATGCTCGTTGCTGTCCCCTTTGGTCATTTGGAATGAATGCAGTGCAAAGGCCAAAGCAGCAAGTCACGAGCGGGGCACATGTTGAGTATGCCCTGCTTGCTTGCACTGTCAAACAGGTCCACTAAAAGCTGACGTACGTCTGGTTTTGAAATACATCTAAAGCAACCACAACGTTTGTGTACATGTGCAAGTGTGCTGTGTTGTGTTCCTGTGTATTAACACACTTGCTGGCCAGTTTTTCTATTCAAGCTTACACACCCTTCTGACGAATGTACCCTCAATCACTGTTGGAGTGTGAACAAGGCCAGAGGCCAGAGTTCATGTGTTGGCTTGTGGAGTTATTTCTGTTCACTTCTGTGCACTACTACAGTTGGCGTGGCTGTGCAAATACAGTAAAGGGCTATTGTAGTGGGTGTGCAAGATAGAAGTAAGCTGTACCTGGCTTCACTCAGGCTTATAAGTGGCCTTGCTTACTGAGTAACTAGGACAGGATAGGCATGTCATTATAGACACTATAACATTTACTAGGGAATGTAAACGGTCAGTGTGTCTATTTTTGCACGGTTTAGCCTAGACGTGTTGAAAGTTGTAGGCAACATGTCTGACTGAATAAACCGCAGGCCCCATTGACTAGCCAAGGCGATACAGTATATGGCCTATATGGTCTTTACATAGAAACACACAGGCTTTCAGCCCACCAGATAATCCGTCCCCTCTTCCTGTGTACTCATTCATTCTGCAGTTCTTTTGCTGAGGTATAGCACAGTTAAGGTAAAAGGCGTGTCATCTGGGGAGGCCTTACCTCCCCAGTGGCCTTGGTGTGCTAGCCCAGACGAAGGAGTAAACGGTGCCATATATATGTGAATGCATAATATGTCCCTGTTCCATGCATTGTACTCTAAGTTTGAATGCACACATCACATCTATAGATGATCTACATTAGGTTTTACACAGCTTATAGCTACATCCTAATAAGACTAAGCTAATATGAAGCATGACTGATTCTGTCACTCTGGGCTGTGCTTTCCACTCCCCCTTCCTCCCATCAGACGCATGCGGATGGTTACCATAGCGACCCTATTTTCTTTTGATGACCCATACCCTGCTGTCCGGCTGTCTGACGGAGTATTCTCAGTGTTCTAATGAGGATTAGAGCGGATAACCACCACACACGCACTACTACAGGTTTAGGCTTTTAAATTTACAGCAATGTATTGAGGTTACATTAAAGGTAGGTTGTCCTACACATTGTGGGTCTACTATGTGATTTGTGCAGTCTGGGTCTAGATACTTGTTTGCTTGTTTTCTAATCAGTTTTCTTATTCAAGTTATAATCTCTCTTAATATTAGTCTCCATGATTTATTTGAAGATATTGCCACTTTTTTTCTGTAAATCTGCAGTGGAAACAGAAATTCTACAATCATGACTTGAGGCCCTCCAAGCCATCCTACTAAATTTTAAATAGATAAATAGATTGTGATGTTGAAGTTTAGTCTAATTCTGATAAATACAGCACTTTCTGTAATGAATGCCTCACTAGGAATCTCTTCTCATTGTGTATCCCACTTGCTGCAATTCTGTGTGCCTCTGCAAGGCAGGATATCCTGAACAAATAGTCTTTTAGACCCACCTGCCCCCTCAATCTATTAGTCCAGCCACTTCCTAAAACTAATGATTGACTTGCAAGGCAACCTATTGCAAGGGGAAAGTGTGCTAAAGGAAGCCATGGCCACACAACTGTATGAAAACATTTGATAAAATGTAGTTAAATTTACTTTACTTTACTTTATCTACTTTTTGGAGTTATATTTTGGTAACTTCTTATGAAGTTATGAGGTTATTTAGAGTCATATTAGTCTTTATGGGATAAAGTCACATTTAAAATTGCTCATTTGGACATTTTAAACTAGGGAGCAAGGGCATTTTACCATAGCATATGATGGTAGGTTAGGTCCAGACCCATCATTAGGTTTTGAAAAATCACAGTGTTATTGTCAAAAATCACAGGTTGCTATATCGTATAAATACTTGTGGGCAGGCTGTCAATGAGCTCATACTCACACACACACACCCTTTCTCACACCCAACTGCGCTCTCTCACTCACTCACACACACACACACACACACAAACACAAAAACATGTAGGACAGAAGGGGGCTGATGTAGCAAGGAAATCGTGAAATGTCAGAGGCATTGCAAATGTTCGATCACGGCCAACTCAGTATGACCAAGCTCAACGCATTCTGTCCTGCCTACTTGTGATTCTAGCCTCCTCTCCTTTCTGTGCACAACAAACTTTATTACATGGTACCTCTGATTACGGTTCATTTTGCACTTTTAGTTAACCTATCCCAGGCCGAGTAATTCTCAGAGGGGCCCTGCCAGGTAGTTATCCTAAATTGCTGCAGGTTTGTAAGGGGTCCAGCAAAAGCCCAGAGGGACAAGAGAAAATGTGTATTTGATTTGATTTGGGGCGCTGTGATTTGGCCAAGACCCTCTATACATTACAGCAGATTTATGGCTGCTCCTGTGCCAGGTGGAAAGCTTACATGGAGCCAGAGATGGTGATTTAATGAGGGGGGACTCTGGCAGCAAAGGCTGTGTTTTGCTCCGCTCACGTGCTGCGTGTTTGCTTTCACACGCATCAGCACGCCAGTCACTTGCCCGCCTGTTCCTATACAAAACAAAGCAAGCGCAGAGAAGGTGCCGCGATGTTATGCTACCATTCAGCTAGGCTGATAGGTTGCTGCCGCTAATGCTGTCCTCCTGAGCCCATCTGTGAGTTTGTGCTGTGCCCTGACTGTTCCGCAGTCACTAAGTCGCTGGATAGGCTTTGAAGTCGTGCCACTTGGTTTCTTTTAGTGAAAAGAAATCCGACTTTGCCCCCCCCTGCAAAAGAAATGCCACTCAAATCCTTACCATGGGCACACAGTGTCCCTCTTCTGGACAAACAAGAGCTCATTCATGCATCAAGCTCATCGGTCCACCTCGTTTAGAATATAGGCTAGACTTGAAGAGGATAAAACGAATTGTTTTGCTATGGTCAAAAGTCTGACTCATGTTGAACCATACATCAGCACAAACCTTAAGTGACCTGTTTCCTGTCCTAGTCTTGCACAGCACGTTAGCATGTGTGCGCGTGTGTGTGAGGGTGTATGTCATTGCTGACACTATCCAATGGACCCTCTCAATCTGACCTGAGTTTTCCCAAGGTGAAACACATCTGTCATTAATATGTGAGCAAAATGGACGCCCCTTCAGAACCATTACACACCTGGTAGACAGCAGAGGAGCAAATGCTGCTCCATTTCAGACGCGAGCGGCCCGCTGTCCGGTGATGCTGACCAAGCAACGCTGTCAGGCTCAGATTGACTCCATGTGTGACCTGGTGGGAGGAAATCCCCCCCTCCGGAGCAGGCCTTTTGTTCGTTATGTAACGCGCTCACACAATTTTGAATGTGTATTCAGTGTAGGCCTCCTCCCGAAATAGACTTACAAACTGTTGATAGTGCGCGTGTGTTTCCGCGTGTGTGAGTAGTGTTTGTAGTATGAGCAAGTCCTGGAGTGTGCTGAACATGAGACATGCATTGCTGCCTCTTCTCAGGTAACAGGCTGTATGGCTTTAATCCCCCATACTCCCCACTGCAGGTGCGTTTGCCAACTTAGCTAGTTGTTTTTATGCTTGGATGGGGTCGAGTCCAAATATGGAGTCACGTTTTCCCATGGTTGTCTGTCACCCTATGGAACTGCTACCCGCTCATACCCAGGTACAAACACACACACAGACAGCCTGCTTTCTCCACCACTGAAAACATGCACACAAAATGGGAAGGTAGTGGTTGACAGGAGGAGAAAGGAGGGCTTGAGGCAAAATTAGAGGAGACACCACTTGACATATCCTTCATAGGCACAAGTCCCTTCTTAGTGCAAATGGGGGACAAAAATTGACATCACCAATTGAAAATAATGTCAGTATGACTATTACTGCCGTAATGCTATTGGCAGCTATCGCGTCTCTGGCCCCGCTCCAGCCCTGGAACGGTCTGGGCCTCCAGATGTGGCTCAGAATATAGAGGGCTGTTCCACGGAGGGGGACCCTCTCTAGCTCGCTTTCAGGGTGAAGGATGATTAATTTTCACACTGCTTATGCCTAACAAGGACCGGGCACCTTGTTGAAGAGAAAGCATATGGGACATTTTAACAGGCGTTGAGGGGCAAGGTGGAATAGTGTTTTGTGTAGTATACAGTAGTTTTTAATGTATCAGCTTATGATTTATGAAAGTGTAGTGTTACATATCACTGGTCTTTCCTGTCTCTGTCTCTCAGTTGATAGGTGTGTTTGTAACTGCAACGGCAAAAGTTAACCTGTTTGACAATCAGCTAATGCAGCCTTACAGCCTAACCTGTCAGACCACCTCTGACAGCTCAACCAGAACCAGCATAAAGCATGTGTATGTTTTCAGTTGGTAAGTGTCAACATTTTCTTTTTTCACACCAATAACTCTGATCTAAATTAGGATCCTGATAGTAACACTTTTATTATTCCAAGAAAGCAAACTTACCAATAATATTTATTGCACACGTTTAAACATTTGCCACTTGACATTTGCCACCTTTTGCAGAATATACAGCTGGCATATAAACAGATAATACTGTATGATTCAAGAAAATTCTACAGTTCAGACTTTTATAAAAACGTGTAGCCTGTTTGCTTGCGTTTCGACCTTCAATGTCAGTAGGATAAGGCTGACACTGAGCATTGAGGCTGTCCTTCAATTGAAGCACCTTCGCATCTGTGTCGACGACATATCTGTCCTTGGACAGGACACTGAATCTGACAGCAAATGAAGGCTTGCTGTACTGGTGACACAACTCCCTGTAGTGATTAAGAGAAACAGAGGTCTCACATTGTTCATTATTATTGCAATATAAACTACAATATATAATATATGAGATGTGACTATCTCCTGGGCACGTCTAATCGAGTATATGTCTAGAGTCTTTGTAAAGTGACTTCACCTAGTTACTTGGAAGGCTTAGATCTTGTATCTCACAAGATCTAACAATGTTGTCTTTGTCTTTTGTGTTGTATTTGCATCCTGCGTGCTGAATGGCATTTATAATAATAAACAGGTCTGTCTTGAATTGTGGTGTCTGGATTGGCCTGTATAGTACACTCTTGCCTGCACACACACTCACCCACACAAATACACCTGTGGCTACTTACTGGATTGCTATAGAGAGACTGCTCCCTGTTCGTTTGTTCCCTTGTCCCGGTGTGACCTCTGCCTCGTGGCCACATGCTGGTTTTTAAAAAGGGCTGAGTATTTTTTTCTGTCTAAAAAAAAACAGGGTTTCCGCAGGTCCTAAAAAAGTCTAAAATCCAATAATCTGAATTTCAGGCCTTAAAATGTCTTCTAACCTTTAAATGTATTTTTAGGGAAAATTTCTATTGAACATGCTGTAACAAAACCACTAAACTGTGCCAAAATTTATCGGAGCACACTGAGTGTGTCGCGCATGTGGGCTAACGTGGTGTCTCCTCATCAAAAACATTTACTTCTAGAAGTAATAAGTTAAAATTGTTTCGGTTAACGTTAATAATGTAATATGGGTAAGTGCAAGTTCAACGAGATCTCAAGAGAAGCGCATTTAGTGCTTGGTTAAAGCCTGTTGAAAATAATGAATTTGAAGCCTGCTGCACCTTGTGCAAGAAAACGCTCAAATTAGGAACATTGGGTATAAAGGCATTAGAATCGCATGGGAAGTCAAAAAAACATAAAGCCGGCGTAAAAAGCCACTAGCAAACACCTGCTATCACCCAATATTGTTCGGGAGCATCACCAAAGTCCGGACCCTTTTTTTTCAGATATGGACTCGATATAGGTCTTGAATTGCTCTTTCTCTGACTGTAGCCTTTAACAACATTATTTAGTAAGAAGAAGAAGAGCTAAGAGCAGGGTGGTGGATAGTAAGCGGGACTGTAAAGTAAGGAGAGGCTCCCTCCAATCTACTTGGTTTGTGAGCGCTAGCCTGCTGGTATGTTGGTCAAGGTCATACAGTATAAGCAGTGTAACTAATAACAGCTCCTCGGTAGCTCTGGAAAAATGTAACTGTTTAGCTTTTTTACATTTTATTTTCAGTTATCTTTCGAAAAGGTAATCTATTATGTCGGGCGGGCTTGTTTACTCTGAGCACATTCTTACTTACAGTAACCCTGGGGGAGTGGGTGTAAAGGGTGGGAGGTGTATACTGTACACTCCCACTATCACAGATATGTCATGTTTGCTGCTGACCAGCTCTGCTGTAGCAGGTGTCTGTTGTTGAGTCTTGCTCGAGGGCAAGTTGACTATATGCTGTGGAGTAGGGGGGCTGTCCCCCTTCTCCACCCTACTTCCAGCTGATGGTTTTCACTGGCCATATTGTATTTTATGTGTATAATGTTTGGTGATTCGACTGCTGTCACCTTTTGGCCGTAACAATAGTTCCCACAATAATTCATCGTGTTTGTGGTTTTGAATGCATCAGCAAAAGACAACCCTTTTGACACGACAGTAAAATTCATGAACTCTAATTGTGAAATCCCATTAAGAGTGGTTATGGTTAGATATTGTGGTTATTGTTAGTGTCAGAGAGCCAAGGGTTAATATCTCCGACTGAACTCATTCACCCGTTTAATCTCCTTTGACCCAGATCCAGTGTGCGTGAAGTCCAGTCCGCAGCTTTCCCCCACCCCATGTACGTAGGGCTGGAGTAAAAAGCCCACATAGGGGATCCTTTGTTTAGGAGAGTCTAGGCATGGAAGATAATTTACAAGCCGCTAAGGTCCTCACGCCATTGGCTGATGAGGCTCTGTCTGCGTCTGCGAAAGGCATCCTGTATGTGTGTGCGTGTGCCCGTGTGTCTGTTTGTCTGCTGTGAGTGACTGTGTGTATATGAGAGAGAGAGTGTGTGCGTGTGTGTGTGTGTGTGAGAGAGCGGGTGTGTGTGTGCGTCTGCTGCGGTAGTGCTTTGCTACGGCAGCTCATAGACTGTTATGGTACCTGGGACCTTGCCCTGCACTCGGCTGCACTAGCCAGCGACTCTTTATGAACGGCTGAAGGAAGCAAAGCAAGATGGCCACCAATACCTTTTAGGGATATGCTGCCCAAACTGGAGGGACTGCCTCTGAGGACAGACAAGGTAAAGGCAGCTGGAATATTCACCCTGGGGTCTATTGTCTGGCTGCAGATGGGTCGACTACAGTGCTGCTTGTCTAGAGGTTACCCTGCTATGTCTTCCCTTCTCCTACGCTGGGCTAATCTGCAATGGAGCACTGCATTTGGAGACCGTTGTTATTGTTTTTTAGTGATGCATTGAGGACCCGCGTGTATGCCCGTGAGGGTTTTGGCTTGTCTTTTTCAGGTGTTACACAAGGACATGGCCAAATCTGCGACATCGAGGACAGTTTCCACGGTAACAAACCCCCACCCCCCTGCAAGTGTCTTTTTTAGCTGTTCCAGTGTGTGAAGAAGTGAAGAGTCCTTTTGCTTGCCCTTTTCTTTCTTGCAATGTTTTGGACAGCCATATTTCTGCACCTGCTGTTTTCTGACTGTGGCTAGTGGAGAAGTGGAATGCTTCTAATCCTCGAGTCGTAACGTATCATTTGGCAGGTCTTACTTGTTTGGCTGCAGTAGTAATGGCATTACTTTTAGTGAAAAAGGTCCTCCCGTTACTGTTGCACCACTGTTGTTGTCTCAGTCTGTGTATCATTTTACGGTTGAATGAGCCCCGGGCCGGTCCTGGAGGAGTTTCAGCGAATCTCCTGAGGTTTAGCGCTCTGTACGAGCCTGCTTCACCACAGTTATTTTACGCAGGGTGTGAGTGTGTTGACTCTGAAGCTGAATTCAGAGCAGACAGGAAGAGCGAGGGGGGGAATGAATGAAGCAAAGACTCACCGGCGTCAGAAATATACACACGCTTACGCTCATCAGGAAGGAAACGTGCTCTTCCACGTTGTTTTTTTCTCAAAATAGCACTGCCTCGTAAACCGGACACCGCGCGTCAACACGAATGAAAGGCTCACGGAACTAAAAGTTACATTCATAACTTATTGTGCGTTTATGATGAATTCTTATTTCTATACAGAAAATCCTGTATTCTTACAGAGTCATTGTGAGGCAGGTATGTTCAGGCGTGCGTGCGTGTGTGTGTGTGTGTGTGTGTGTGTTACGGATGTTAGGGAAGGATACTCCTGTAACTTCCTCGGAGACCCCCCTCCCCTGAGAAGGATGCTAGGATTCAAGTAGCAGTCACACTCCTGTTGCTAGGCTGGATCTCCCTATGTGTGTGTGTGTGTGTGTGGTGTGGGGGGGTCATTTATGTGTCTGTATAAGCACGTGCACAGCTTGAGACTACGTGAGAGAATTGGAGAGAAAGTCGCTTGAAGAAATGTTTTCTCGGCACAATACCATAGTCCCGAGTTAGACATTTGGACGCCCTGGATCAGACACAAGCAGACAGGTACAAAGACACGGCGCTAACACAGCACAGACACTGGCTGCCTCTCCGGGGGCAGAACAAGAGTGCAGGATCCCATGCTACATCTGGCCTGCACTGCACTATAATAAATGGATGCGGCGAGATTTTCATTCCAACTTTTACATTTTTGAAAACTCCTGGACGTAAGATTGGATTGGATGGGTGACACACAAACACACACACACACACACACCGTCATGCTCCCCCTCCCCGACACATACACACACCCTCGTACATGCGCATGGTCTGGTGCAGTGCTGGAAAGCGTCCAACCTCTGCTTTGTCATTGAAAGCAGTTTATTGTGACAGACACGCTGCCTACACCCGCTCATCCCAACCCCATCGCTCTCCCTCTCTCTCTCTCTCTCTCTCTCTCTCTCTCCCTCTCTCTCACCCTCTCTCTCTCTCTCTCTCTCTCTCTCTCTCTCTCTCTCTCTCTCTCTCACTGCAAAACACATGAGAACACTGGTTTGAATGGCAGGAATAGAAAAGGCGCTGCAGACATTCACAAGTCTGCATTTCCTGTATCCAAGCCAAGGTATCCTGATGCAGGGTGCATTTAGAGGAGCCTTTGTATGACTGTTACCAGCTGCTTTTCAGCCTTGAGCCCTGAGAAAGACATGACAGTGTACGTTATTTTATAAATCAGGATTTGACAAAATCCTGAATTTGTATGGGAAAAAAATAAATACATTTATAAAACAATTAATTGATTAGCTGTATAAAGGGTGGTACATAATTTATATAATCTGCTGGTTTTAATTAATACATCTCTTTTAAGATACATGGGAAAAGGGGTAAAATCATTTGGAGATAAAACAATTTCAGAAACAGGTTAACAAAAGTTATTTTCAAATATGTAAATTCAGGATGAAACATGGGAGAGGATGTATGCTGCATGCCAGCTGCTGCTGTGTTAGTCAGAGAATTAGGACTTGTGAATTATGTCTTCAGCAGTACCTACTGATTCCTCCTCTTTAGACAAGAAAAGAAACTAAAACAACAAATGTCACATTTTCACAGAAAATAACAGTTCTTCCCCCCCCCCGCCAGCCGCTTAAGACTTAACTGTACTGCTCAAAGTCATAATAAGCAGCATCTGCTGTGAAGTGCGTTCAGTAGCTCTGAAGAACACTGCTGTATTCCTGCAGGCCTGTCAGGGCCGTGCATCAAGTAACTTTTTTGTATTACATAACCATTACCTCAAGGAACCATTTAAACCTGAGAGGAAGACAAAAATACAGAACTGGAGGCACCTAATGCTAAACACTGTGTCCTACAATGACGTTGAAAGTGCACCATCGTTTATGTTCATGTTAGATGTTAATAGATATAAATGAGCAATTTTCTACAAATCTGAATTCTTAAAAGTCAAAGTTTAAACGGGTAATGTGCAAGCATCATTACACATTTTCAAAAGTAAAGAAGAGTCCCCTTCCCAATATATATCCCACTGACAAGGTAATCCTATATACACATCCCACTGACAGGGTAATCCTATATGTAGTATACATCATATCCCACTGACAGGTTACTGTTATATGTAGTATGCATACAGTATATATGAGGGGCCGTATAAGCCATAATTCATTCTGGCCCTATCACATACATACATTCTCCTTTCACATTCATATATTTCCCTCTCAAATAGCTACATTTTGTTCCCATATTCATATATTTTAACGCACACATTCATACATTTTGCTCTCATGCACGTGCATTTAATGTTAGCATTTAATATTCAAAAAAATTTTCTTCACACATACATACAGTTTCTTCTTACATACATATATGGATAATATTATGCAAACATTAATGCAAAACATGTGCATGAGAACAAAATGTATGAATGTGTGAGTTATATATATGTATCTGAAAGGGGAATGTATATGCATGTGAGAGGGCCAGAATGAATTATGGCCTGTACAGCCCCTCATACATACAGTACACAGCCCACTGTAATCCTATATACATACATATCCCACTGAAGTACTGGGTACTTCCATTTGTAGGATAGTCTAGGTGTTGGACTCCCAGCCGGAAGGTTGTAGGTTAGATCCCAGGAGGTATCGTTGAGCAAGATGCCTAACACCTATCTGCTCCATATACTAGCAGCATGTATCTGCTCTGGTTGAAAGCCCCTGCTTCTATATCAATTTATTTCGATTTGGGACGGTGCCCGAAATAATCAGGGCCTCTTTTCCCTGATTGGTCCGGCGAATCAACCTTGCCTGTCACATGAATGCGCGTACACAGCTCAATGGCGCTTCGCGACGGCAGACCAACGGGCTCCAGAGGGAGGGAGCAGAGGAGGAAGGTGTGGGTGGTTGGGTTGTTGATTTTAAAAATCGTACTCTCTTTTGTTCTTTTTTAGCTAGCTCTCGTTGTAACTCTCAAATCCTACCTACAGCAGCTTTAATGGTATTTATTTAACAAATATTAGCCCTTCTACTAGTACTCACGTTCCCACCGCCCACTTTTACCACAGAGAACCGTGATTTTGAAATATTATAATGTTTCTTTTTTCAATGGAGATTTTAAACATTGGAATGGAAACAGAATACTACAGAATGAAGGAGATAAAGCACTTTAATAGGCTTCTTACTATCTCATAAATGGGTACATACAAGACGTAGCACATTTTCTCAGTACGGTGAGGCCTTACAGTTTTTGGGACTGAATTAAAGGAGCATAAAGGGTCACTATTAAACCTTCATTGTATTTAGGACAGATGAAACGTTTAGCTCAGACCCTTGCTGTATTGAATGCTGCTTTTCTTCTTGTTGCGTATGCTCCCTGCAAAAAATGAAACAGTAAGCTCTGCTTTGCTAATCAACCATGTGATTGTTTTTAATTGGATAATTCATTCAGTCTAATTCAGTTCGTAATTACAACTCTGCTTCATTCCTTTCACTAGTGGGGTAAAGTCAAATTTTTGTGTATTCCTTTGTGTGAAATTTTAAGTGTGGGATCTTTTTTTATTTTTATTTTAGTAGCACTGTTGTTAACATGTTGAAGATAAATATGCATATTGAAAACATTTCTGTACCTGGTTGCAGTTAGTTTTCATCTCCATTCATTTACTTACACATATAATTGGCAAACCTGTACTCCCAGTGTAAGATGACCTATGATATGTTATGGAATATGATTTTGTTGACATATTTAAAATATTCAATATTAGCAGAAGAGAACCCGATGACTTTTTCTCACATTTCCACTGTGCTAGCAGATGTGCTTCACGTGTTGCCTCCAAATAAACAGACACAGCAGTGAGGAATAAATGACTGTTAAAAATATAAATTAGATAGATAATGTGAATGTGAAAGAATCGTTAAAAGTCTCTTTTCGGGAGTGTCAAATGGGAAACGGGAAAGAACAGGTGCTGTGAACGAGGTGTCACGAGCAATGCGATTGATGGAATAACAAACATGGCTTGACAGTTAAAGCACAACATCAAGGCTGCCTGTGCCTGAGAGTCTATTTGCTAAGTCGTCTATAGCAAAGACATGGTCAGAGTGTCAGTACATGAAGGTATGTGATGGTCAGATAATCAGCACTGCTTTTGATTGTGTTTGTGTGTGCGTAGGGGTGTGTGTGTGTGCGTGTATGTTTGTGTGTGTGGCTGGGTGTGGCTCCAAGCAGATTCTATGTGACCCTGACCAGGAATCGGCAGTAAGGAGTGAATAATGTTTGCTGTGACAACACAAACAGATGTGAGCGTTATCATAACAATAAGAATCTGTCTGGGCCGTGTTGTTTTGGTTTTATTTCTGTCTTTGAAATATCTTTCTGACAAAAAACACAAAGTCTCTTTCCAGAACCATGGCACAACAACACAACTGTGCGCAGAGACGCCAGCCAAAGCCCAGAGACTTTGTGAGGAGGATGAGCTGTAATGTTGAAGGGTCTAGACTGATACCTAGCTGGGACACAACCATCCCAGAATGGACAGAAATGACAGGATCAAGGCTTCCTAAGCTCTTAGAGACTTGACTTACCTCATTAAAAAGGAAATTGTAATTGCAAATCCGATGGTAAAAGGACGTGAAACATTAAAATACAGGGAAATCTCATGTAAGGAAGTAAGAAAGCATTAAAAGCTGTAAATCTTCGGTTTGTCAGTACAACAGGTATCATAATTGCTGTTATAGTAAATTACATATAAATAAATACAAAAGTATTATGGGAATAAACATCAAAGTCACCTGAGTAATCAGCTTTATGCACATTCTGATATTATATCTGTCATTGGGCGTGTGGCTTATTTGCTTATTTGAAACATCCGTCTTAAGAGTGTGAATGGCAGTGACACATAGCTAATCCCATTAGTAAGTGGTATTGCTGGATATATTGCTTAATGGGCCGTGACTGGGCCTTTCCGTTGACCTGCCCGAGCATGTGTGCTTTACCTGCACACCCACCTCTCTCTTGCAGACAGTGTGGCTTTGTTAGGGCATCTTAGCCTGCCGTCATGTTACAGGTTGATTGCGGTTCTCTGTCATTAGGGGACTGATTACATGACTGATGGACCTGTATTGTGAATAAAACCAGTGATGGTAATTTCCTTCGAGGCTATTTCTAACAATCAATAACAATAACAATAACACATAACACAAAAGTAATAATAATCAATAACAAAAAATCCTTCTTTCTACTCTGCTAGATAAGCACTAAGAATGTTAAGCACTTCAGCAACTATTGACTGTTTGGAGAGTGATAACTTTAGATTATTGTAAATATTAACTGTTTTGAGGAGCGAATTATACACTTTCCAGTAATGTTGTGCAAATTCATAGGTAAAGTAATTTAGCCTACTAATTGTAAGTCGCTTTGGATAAAAGCGTCTGCTAAATGCTTAAATGTAAATGTAAATGTATTTCAAGGTTTGCAAGTCAACAGTTCTAAAAACATGTTTGGTCTTTCATGTGTATGGTCTTTTATGCCACCCCACACACACACACACACACACACACACACACACACACACACACACACACACACACACACATTAGAGACCATAGGTCAAATTTGTTTACTGTACATAATGCTCTTTTTATGGCTTTGACACTTACAGTTACAGTGTTTGATGCATAGTGGCTGATTCTCATCTTGTCTTGGTTGTTTTAGACTGGGTAATATAATAATTTGATCATTTAGGTGTAATCCTCTGGTCAGGCGAACACAAGTGAGAAAATATTCAGTGAGTTTTGGCATTATGGGGTGCTAGCTAGGAACTGTAAACACCGGAGCCACTTCCCCCCCAAGCTCGCCGTTGTACTAACCACTGGCCCTACGCACCCTAGCAACGCACCCTAGCAACGCACCCTAGCAACGTACCGTTCAGTCACTCATCAATCATAATCACATACACCTGGGTTGGGCAGAGGGTATTTAGGATGTTCTGGTTTTCTTTGTCTGTTATTGCTCGTTGCTGTCGTTCCACGCTGGAGCTTGTTTTTGAATTGCGTTCCACAGAGGATAATGATCAGTGATCTTGCCAGGGGCTGTGACTAACAAATGCGTTTCACATTCTGACATATAGAACATGTAACGCGGCGAGCGAGCTGAGCGAGTGCACGTGCAGAGACCGAAAGGAAACACACGGAGGCAGGCTGAACGACAAAAGCGATGACGCACGCTTGCAGCGATTAATTAATACAGAACGGAAAATCCAACGTTAAAAAACGGAGAATAAACAGACGTGGAGCCTGGAGCAACACTACACAGACGTAATATCAGGCCGATGCCACCGGCGAGCGGTGTGAGGGTTGGCCCCGGGGACAAGGAGCAGGCTGGTCTTGGCGACGCTGGTGGAACTCCCGGATGATGTCCCTGGAAAGGATGTCCTCTCCCGGACCCGGCTGCGTTCCTCTGGACCGAACCCTTCCCAGTCCACCAGGTACTGCAGCCGGCCCCCTCGTCGTCCGGGACCTCAGGATGGAACGAACCGCAAAGGTGGACCCCCCCAGGTCCATCCAGTGGTGGAGGTGGTGTGGTAGCGGGGGCCGGCCTGAGGAGAGAGACATGGAACGTAGGGGGAAATCCGGCTGTAGTCTACGGGCAAGATCAACGTGTATGCAACATCGGTTACCTTCCGGAGGACCTTAAACGGCCCCACGGGGTCCCAACATACGGCAGGGCAGGCTGAGGGGAAGGTCCTGCGACGAGAGCCAGACGTAGTCCCCTGGCCGAAAGATGGGCGAAAGATCGGCGCTTCGGAGCGCCGGCGGTCCACCTGGGTCTTCTGGTGCGCCCCTGCCGCCTGGAGCCGGGTGCGGAAGGCCGTCCAGGCGGCCCCCACTCCTCGATGGCAGGGACGTCGCCCGAGGCCCTCGTCCAAGGGCATGGGGGGGGCTGCTGGCCAAAGACGACCACGAAGGGGGTGGGGCCGGTGGAGGAGTGGCGGAGGCAGTTCTGGGTGCACTCCGCCCGGGGCAGGAACTGTGCCCACTCCGTCGGCCGGTCGGTACCTCCCCAGCTCTTGGGTGGCACGTTCAGCTTGCCCGTTAGCATGTGGGTGATACCCGGACGGGAGACTGGCCGCGGCCCCCAGGCGGGCCAGGAAAGCCTTCCAGAGACGAGAGGTAAACGGAGGGCCGCGGCCCGAAACGATGGTCCTCCGGGAGCCCGTAGACACGGAAGACCTGCTGGAGCAGGGCCACAGCAACCTGAATGGCGGAGGGGACACGGTGGAAGGGCAGGTAACAGACCATCTTAGAGAGGCGATCGATGACGATCAATACCCTCGGACGCAGGCAGGTCCGTAGCGAAGTCCAGAGCCAGATGGGTCCAGGGTCGCCGAGGCACTGGTGTGGTACTAGCGTGCCTGCTTGTGCCGTGCGGCGGGCCTTCGTCTGAGCACATACCGGGCAGCTATCCACGTAGGCGTTGACGTCGTGGTCCATGCGGGGCCACCAGTACATCCGCTTGATGAGAGCCCCGGTTCTGCTTCGGCCAGGGGGGTCCGGAGGCGGGGGATGCATGCGCCCAGCGTAGGAGACGCTCTCTCACCGGCTCCGGGATGTAGGTCCTTCCCGGGGGGCATCCGCGACGAGGGCTCCCTCTGGGAGGATTTCTTGGTCCACCCTCCATTACACCGGACCGACGACGCACTCCTCTGGCAGGATGGTGGTGGTAGGCTCCTCCGGTGCCTCCTCGGCCTTGAACTGCCAGGAGAGAGCATCCGCCTTAATGTTCTTGGAACCTGGGCGATAAGTCACCGTGAAGCAGAACCGGGAGAAGAAGAGGGACCACCAACGCTGAGTCACTTGGCTGCCCGGATGGGAACGGGAGGGCTGGGAATGGAAGAGCCACAGGTGCGCGTCTCTGAGTCAGGAGGAGCTCCACGATCCCCGCGAGGCCCATCAGCTGCCGCTCCAGCTGGGCGAAGCGCTCCTCAGGTGCGCCGTCGGGAGTAAGCGGCGGTAACTGGTCCCCACCCTCTGCTGCACTCATTCTTTTGGTCTGATATCCTGTGATGCGGCGAGTGAGTTGAGTGCACGTGAACGGCTGATGAGGGGGTTGCGTAACCAGGTTGGGTGCGTTGGAGAACGGTGTGCTTAGCTTAGTGGCTTAGGACATTGGCGAGCTCGGCCGGGAAAGGGGTGGGGCCTCTGGTTGTCACTGAGTCCGACATCTTCATCATAACACTTTATTTCAGGTGAAATCAGTTGCTCTTATTTTCTCTAAAACACAATAGAAATCAGGCTGCAGACCTCACCTCCGAACTGCTCTGTTGTCTTTTAGAACGGCAACATAATTTGAAGGAAATAAAGTAGCTTTAAATAACAGGAGATCATACGCAACTGCTGTTTTTTATATGTAATATAGATCATTTCCATTTATTTTTCGGATTTTACTTGTGATTTGTGGTGGACTGTCCCCCCCCCCCCTTACACACACACACATGAATACGTCACTCAATAAAGGTCAAGGCTGTTTGGCTCTTTGCTGCTGAGAGAACATTTGATCGACCAGCAGTCGAGTAAGAGGATTACCAGTGGATGTCTGGTGAATTCCACACCAGACTAGCGGGTAACGAGTGCTTCCACATCATGCTAGAGGCATCACATTCCATCTAAACTCAGAGCACTCTGTATGCACATTAAGTGCCAGCGTACTGTATGCAAATCAATGCGTTTGCCAACGAATTGATCGTTGAGGCGTGCCCAACTGGGCCTGCATTGATGACTTGGTCCCTCTGTTGTCTGCTGGTTTCAACGGGTTTCAGATTATTTGCCAGTAAATTAAAAAAACACCCCATGAGGCCGTGTTGTGTATTTGCTAAAGTGGACCCAATGGGTAATTAATCATTAAACAGATTTTTAGTAGAGATGTCAACAGTCTGTATCCTCTATTGAGACTTCTCTACAGCTACATGCTTGTGTTGTATCCTCTCTTCCATACTCCTAATTTAATTAAGTCATTAATCACCACAAGTATGATAAATATTCTCAATCCATTACAATCAACAACAGGGCTGGGTGGAGCGTGCCTGTAAATCTAGTTCTGTAACAAAACAAGCAAGCTACGAGAGAAAAAGGGAATCTCCTAATAATTCTGTTCATGTTGCTGAGATGTCTGTGTGAATATTTCCTCCAAAGCCGTAGTCTAAATTTAGATCTTGCCTCAGTTTTTGTTCGATATAGAATGTTCTGCTTGAATGCTTGAAAACACGATAATTGCACAATGCAATAAGTACTTGGAAGAGTTCTTCATATTAAATTCAGATTTCCGGACCTTCTGTCAAAAAACATTTTATTGGTATAATTCTGTGGTTAAAAACATTCTTTCTCTTCTATAACAAATCTTGATTAATTTGTCATTATGGCCTCAGGCCTCTATTCAGGACAGAAATATATGAATGCCAATGAGTTCAGGCTCACAATGGGGTCTGCTGATGTTATTGATTATAATAATACCTACTAAATATGCATAGATGAAGAAGCAAGGTCGATAGCTTCCCCAAATCTTTGAGGAATATTCTCTTGGCCCGTTGCATCCTTCCTAGAGAGCAGCACAAGGGCTGGGTTTGTGTAAGAATAACATTATTTGAACTCAAACAAGCTAATTGTGAAAGAAAATTTAGTGACTGGAGTCACAGAGCCTAAAGCTTTGGCTGGCTGATGTGAATTTAACGGAGCCGAATCCCCATTAAATAGTCCTCTGGAGCCAAGATTTTCATGAAACATTAGAACACCTGCCTAGTTAGGCAGGAGCCAGCTTGATGTGTATATTTGATAATACTAGTAGAAATATCTATGTAGAATATATTCATTCTACTCTTACATTTGATTACAGGAAACTATATAATCGATAACTTTCACTGTAAATGTTTTACTTAATTTGTAATTACTAGTAATTACTGTGTAATTGCTCACACACACACACACACACACACACACACACACACACACACACACACACACACACACACACACACACACACACAGAATCTATCCATCTTGCCAAC
The DNA here is from genome assembly GCA_025447815.1 of Percopsis transmontana. NCBI lineage: Eukaryota > Metazoa > Chordata > Actinopteri > Percopsiformes > Percopsidae > Percopsis > Percopsis transmontana. The sequence continues at coordinate 3,703,150 of JAOEHI010000007.1, read as the reverse complement.
TGTAACCATTGCAGGCTTGTGCCAATGGCTTGACAGCGTGAGGCGTTTCCATGGCACACACCAGGGACCTGTAGGCAAAAGGGGAGCAGTGTTTAATGCCACATGACGGCATCATATTCCAGCTAAACTCAGAGCACTCCGTATGCACATTAAGTGCCAGCGTACTGTATGCAAATCAATACATTTGCCAACGAATTGATCGTTGAGGCGTGCACAACTGGGCCTGCATTGATGACTTGGTCCCTCTGTCGTCCATTTCAGCGGCCTTCAGATTATTTGCCAGTGAATTAAAAAAATTCACCCCAAGCATCTAATGCCAAAACATCTGAACATCACTGTCATGTGTATGCACATGCCTTCCTAACAGCAGCGCGTCCACATGTGAGCAGGATAGCTGGGACAGTGTTGTCCAGTCTGCACATCACAGTGAATCGAGCACACAGTGAATGCAGTGACCTGTCCAATCACCTGACCTTAAACCAATCTGTGGGATGGAACTAGCTGTTCCGAGTGGCTCGACACACAGCTTACCGAGCACACCGGTAGGAAGCTGATGGAATGCTTTCAGCACATAGCCGAGTCCTACTCCAACACACCGAGGCAGCTCGGAGGGGTAGAAAATGGGCCCTACGCAAATGTCCTGTACCTTCACTCTAGTGCCTCCTTCCCAAGAGTCTCCAGGAGGCGGAGAGTGCAAAATCAGGATGGTTTTATCAGGCGAGGGAGAGATATGCAGAATAGTCTGGATTCAGATTGCACACATGATAGCCTAATAGAGGTGTGCGCTTGTGTTGTTCTCACTGTTGTTGACTTATTTATAGAACGTGTAGGCCTTAAATGTTGTCAGAGTGTTCATAATAGGATGATTCACATACATTTTGCAGTGCAACAGAAAACAGAAAATGCTTTGGTAAGAGAACAGGGTTCTTAAATGAAGGAAATGAGGATACAGGCTGCTCAGGATTTGGCGTTTAGTGTAAAGGTTAATGTCAGGTGCTAAAAGCTAGATGTCAACCCTCCACAAAACCCTTTAAGAGTTTCATGTTGAATATTTCAAGTAACATTTAAATGTGTCCGAGCCTTTTCAAATGCCCTAATGAGTTGAATATGGATGCACTGGAAAGCCACTGGCTTGGTTTGTAAATTTAGTGATCCTCGCACTATGCAGGTGAAATTAAGATACATACAGTGTATATAAACAGTAGCCTGGTTAACACCATCCTGGTTTCGCAAGCTCTGCCTCTACAATTTGCTCTGGTTCACACATATGTCTGGGAGCTCTCAGTTGAAAAGTTCTCAATCAAATAATTAGCAGGCAATTGGACCACCTTCAAGTAATCAGAACAACAAACGTTTTGACCGTGATATTCAAACACAGGTTGCTAGCAGATGATTGGACCACCTTCAACCAATCAGAACAAGACCCACACTGGGACGATTCACCAAACATAGGCCCTTACACGCCTGGACACTGATTGGGCTGGCGGTTCTCTACCCGGCTTCAATTAAGAGTTCCCAGACTGATATGCATCATGGAGCAAAGTGTAGAGGCTTGCAAAATCAGGATGGTTTTACCATGCTATATAAACAGGCCCCTAAGCTACAAAGTGTAATGCACAGTCTTCAATCTTGTTTGAAGAACATTCAGTATTGTAGAATCCACTAGGGCCTAAACATAACTGCAGCTGTCTAAGGGCTAAAAACTCTTAAACATATATCGTACATGTGGAAACAAAACCTGGGGGAAAACAGGAGGCTGGTTGGAGGTAAAGTTCTCTTCTGTGCTCCGGGCGTTTGTGTAGGAATCCCCCGTTCAGAGGTATTCAAGGCTTGTGGAATCACACACAGAGACTCCTGGACCAAAACAGTCGAATAAACAAAAAAACACACAGCAGGCAAGCTGCAACCTCTCCTTGACATCGCTGTCTCTCTCTGAAGAGTGCACGTTGGTGGGGAGACATCCTGCTTGGTGCCCCAAACAGGAGAGACATAAAAGGAGACACATCTCGGATCAACATGCTCTGAACCTTATTTTAACCACGACCTTGAAATGATACTGAACCTCTGTTAAATCTTCCTTACCTCAAAAGAAAAACCCAACCAGCCACTAGGAGGAAATACCCCTTCAGTAAATTATTATATCTTACATCATATTTGACTTATATTACTTTGGCAATATGTATTAGGCCTATACTATGACTTTAATTTTCCATTGTTATTAAAATTACATTGGCATGTAATATGGTCAATTCATTTTAGGCACGGCTGCTTAACATGGATGTCAAATGGTGATTTGACTTCCTTTAGGTTTTAATGTTAAGGCTTACGGTGTTAATGCTGTTAGCGCCCATGTGGTGGCATCCGTACTAACAGGCTAATGTGATGAGAATTATTCACTATAACCGTGGTCTGATGAAGTCCATTTGTCTTGTTCTGCCAGCAGTCCTTTTTTAATTTCCCTGCTCCCTGACTGCACTGGCATGGTTCACGACCTTAGTTTTGACTTTACATACGCTTTCTTCTTCTTCTTTCTCTTCATCTTGATCGTCTTAGTCAGAAATTGCATTCATTAACACGTTTTGTTGTTTGCTCTATGGGCCCCCCGCAGTTCTCTCTCTAATTGAAATATGAAAATATGGAGCATTCATTATTACTATCTTAATATCGTTTTTTGTCATGAAAATACCACAGACACAGGTTATTACCAACGTTAGTGTAATGGCTGGAAATTGTCCATTACATTAACAGCTCAACTTTAAAAGCCCCACATCATGAAATTAAGGAATATCTTCTTACAATTAGGTGATTTTGCAATTTTTTATCCAAGATACTCACAGTGAGCCTAATTATAAGTATTAAGGAGCACAAGAATGCTTACAGTTAGGCCAACATTTTTTAAATTCTG
>JAOEHI010000007.1:3664059-3693469 GCA_025447815.1 Percopsis transmontana | reverse complement strand
CAATCTTCAAACAGTAAATAATTGCTAATTGCGAAGTGCTTAAAATTTTAAGAGCTGATCTAGCAGAGTAGAAGGAAATTATATATATATATATATACAGGTGCAGATTAAAAAAAAAAATAATATATATATATTTATTTATTTATTTATTTATTTATTTATTTATTTATTTTTTTATCTGCACCTGTACTACTGTCTATGCTTATGTTAATGTTGATTACAATTCATTTGGCACTGCGGTCGGTCAAACGTGTCAGTCAGGATGAAACTGTGTATATAGGTAAACATCTACTCAATCTGTTCCCCGCCCTTTCTCCACAGCTTCCACAGCCCCAACAGGCCCTGATTTCACAGGTAATGAGGGCAAACATCTATATTTGCCACTGTCTGATTGTAATTGTGGATTCTTATTAATGCAAAAAACTAAAAACTAGACGGGTCTTAACAAATTCCTGGTAGATAGGAGCACAACTCTTTGACCTGTTTTTGCTTTCAGAGAGAATGAAGGCCACTTATAACTAAACAATCTTTTGTAAAATTGGGCATTAAATATGCACATGGTTTATTAAATGTATTGTTTCAGTGACTTAAAACTGCAATCCCTCCATTAAAGAGCTATCAAACATACTGGTTTCAATTGGTCCCTCCCACACAGTTTGGTAAAGGGAGCAGGAGGGGGTAGTCTGTGTGTCTCTGTGATGGATGCCAACCGGCTACTACTGTATGTGACATAATTCTGGTTATGTAGGAATTATTGTGTTTGTAATTATTATAGAATTTAATTAAATTCTATGGTGGGTGAGGTAACACAATACAGACTGACACTTGTAACACTAGATGCCCTCCCAAATTAACTCTCGCCACCCGAGAGCGAGACATGGAGACAACGGGTGTAAGCTATCGATTGCAGCATGCTCACTTTGTATTTTGCCGCACCACAAACAAGTAAAAATTAAAAAGTTGCAGCTTTAATACTGTGCACAGTACATCTTAAAAATAAAGATGGTGAAATCATAAATGCATGCAGCAAGTTATGATGATGTTATTAAGCATAGATATATTTGTAGTAAAAGTATATTTTGTCCAAATTGATACACTGGCACCTTTTTCCACGATTTTGTTCTTGGGATTTATGGTTTTTAACTTTCAACTCTTCTCAGCCTCCTGTTGCCTTGCCCACCAGTCTGAGCTTGTCCAACCCCCAGCAGACTGCCCAGATTACTGTGTCCTACCCAACACCACGCTCTAGCCACCAGCAGCAGCAGCAGCCTCAGAAGCAGAGAGTCTTCACGGGTGTAGTCAACAAACTACACGACACCTTTGGCTTTGTGGATGAGGATGTCTTCTTTCAGCTAAGGTGAAAGAGCCTAGTCGTTTATTCCTTCAGACCACCTGTAGTATTTATTTACAAGATGTCAATTTGTGGCACTGCTAACAAAATACATTTGTGGACTAAACAGTGATATGGGGTCTATTTGCATAGATACAAACTTTCTAGTGCCCCAAAATTAAAATGTTACCTGATAATATTATGTACCTGTCCCACCAAAACAGAGAATAGATGTCTATGCTGCCTAATGTTTGAACGTGTTCATGTCTTCCCAGTGCTGTGAAGGGAAAGACCCCTCAAGTGGGTGACCGGGTCCTAGTGGAAGCTGTGTACAACCCCAACATGCCCTTCAAGTGGAACGCTCAGCGCATTCAGACCTTACCTCAGTTAGCAAACCAGTCGGTGAGAGCACTTCTTCAAACACAGACTACAGAGGCTACAATAGTTCACTGACCAAAAAGAAGAGAACATTTTTCAGCATATAAAATACAGCTGAAGCTCTTATTGAATAACTTTAGGTCCACAAATCAAAAGTGAAATACACTCTTAGATTTGCCCTTTTAGATTTCCATTGCTGAATAAGGTGCATTTACATTTCTAAGTTGTACAGTACTACACTGTATGAATTTGAATGTTTGACAAATGCCAATTGGAGTTAATTTCATATCCATTAGTGTCAGCCAGAGGCATGTGCTAAGGCCACCCTGCCCTTAACCAGAAGTAAATCTGCCATATGTCTTCTCTCTTGGCTGGACTATTGATGTTCCATGGATGAACTTGAACTCTACTGATTCATTGACAAGTCCCTTACCTTTTGCGCTTTCCCTGTGTAAACACTGTTTGCTGTGGAACGTGGAGGGACCTGGTGTACATTTTTACATTTCCTGTTCTCCCATGTGTTTGTTTGTGTGCATGTCTGTTATTGACTGTTGTGTTCTCACCCTCCTAGCATCAACAACAGCCCCAGCCTTTACCTCAACCTTCCCCACAGCTGGGCAGCTTTTACACTGAGCCTGGGATGCAGCTGCGCTACTCTGACATGCACTCCACTCCGGACAACAGACAAAATGTAACCCCCTCCCCCTTGCCCTCACACACTTTAGGGGTCCTTTGCCATTTCGCCGAGCTTTGTTTTCTTCCCCCCCCACCCCCCACCCCCCAATTTGCCTCTACTTTTAACCTAATTCAGGTATTTTACTATAGATGATTAATTATTCAATTAATTGTATTTTTGGTTATTTTTTGTTTGCTGCTATACCCAGTTTGGACAGAGGAACCTATTCATCATTTTTAGGACTATTATATCAATTATTGTATTTACAGTGTTATTTCACAGTAATATTGGAAATTTTCATTAAAAATTGAAACAATAGCCTTTTATTTCCTCAATTCTTTTGATGTGGCTAAATCTGAAATATAATTAAGTTTACCTGAATTGACCAGAACTTGACATTTATAACACTTTCTCTACAGGAGGCTGCAGTTTACAGGGAATTCGGGAGTTTTCAAAAGGTGCTATCCATAAGATGATTTTTATTACATTTTATTTTCTTTACTGGGAACAATACATGAAACAAGTCTGTTTCACATGTAAGGTACTGTAGAACATTTGTTGGTAGCAGTGCTAGGAAGATCATTTTTACTTTCAGCATTCAACCATGTTATTCAAACCAGGTCTTCCACAAACACAAAGTTTAATATTATGCATAGTGCCCCCTTTTAAATTTTATAATTACAATATTATATACATTTTACAGAGATAACAATTTATATGGTTTTCCAATGAAAAGGGTGTTCATCACACGTGGCTTTATTTAAAGAAAAAAAAAGGGGACAATGTGTAATATCCTTCTTGAATTGGCAGAATGATATCTTAGGGAATGCACCTTTTTTATAAAACTTATCACATCTCCAACAATCCCCTTTTATCTTGGCATGCATTACTGCCTAGTCTTCACCCAAGGGCAATGTATGTCACAAACAGGATTGTCCTTAGATTATGAATTAATTAATTGAATGTAGGCTGTCCTGAGATTTCTGTTGTCCCCTCCAAATAGTGTTTCTTTGCTGAGTTAGTAAATACTGAACCCACAACCCTCTGGGTTAATCTTATTGTTTGTCCTAAAACCACAACCTTGCTGTTTCAATCTCAATATATTCTTTCATTAGAACATACTCGCTCAAGCAGATATTCAATAATTTCCCCCTGTCTGCTTTGCAGGCGATGTGATGCAGTTTAATGCAGTGCAGGGACCATTTTTTCCATTCACACATTAGCACACAAAGAAATGGCATTCTTCTGTCTTTCCGTAATGCTAACCATGTCACCTTGTTCTCCCTCTTTCTCTCTCCAGAGTCAGCCTCAACCTCCCAACATGATGAAGCCAGCACCCCCCATGCTACAGTCCCTGCCACCCCCCACCACCTTCAGTGTTCCTGCTCAGGGCCCCCCTCCCTCACTGCTGCAGGCCCAATTATCTGCTGCCTCCCTGGCCCCCCTGCTTCAGAACCCACCCCAGCCCCTGCTCCCACAGCCTCCACCTAAAGGTAAAATACCGCCATCCAACGCACAGTAACGGTACTGCGCACTAACAATATTAGTTGGAAGTGTCTCGCCAATTACTACAAGACTGTTTTCAATAGCGCATAATTACAGAGTTCATTCTGCATTTGTAGGGGCATTTTGGTGCTGCCACACACTCCTTGGCACACTTTCCCTACAACAAACATGGCAGGAAAATGTCGATTTTCAAGAGCTCTGGTTAACCACTGGGCATTTTCAAAACTTGATAGGAATGTGAAATGTGACGTTTGTGCAAGTACTATCAAATCAATTGGTGTTGGAATAGGACGCGGTCAGGTTTACTTGACCTCCTGCTTGGTTGTGCAGATGTGTTCTCCGGCGGTCTGCTTCAGCCGCCAGTGAGAATGATGCCTCAGCCTCAGCCAGTCCGCCGCATGGAGCCTCCGCCTCGCTTCCCCAACCGCAATGACCGAGGCCCCGAGCTCATCCTCCGGAGTAAAGAGGAGCGCAGGTCAGAAGATGCTGCATCATAGACCAAAGTACCTTATTACATTATGTAAGATGCATAGCTTATGTTGTCTGCTACTAGTTACCCGTCTCTGTTCTGCAGTCGCGAGAGAGAGCGCGAACGCAGGCGGTCAAGAGAGCGCTCGCCTGTACGCAAACGCTCCAGAGACCGGTCCCCGAGACGCGACCGCTCCCCCCGGCGGCCTCGCAGGATGGTTCCCCGCTACACCGTCCAGTTCTCCAAGTTCAGCTTGGACAGGTGAGTAGAGCGCTGACGGTGCGTTTGTTTAATAATGTCGAACAATGCTCTTCCTCTTCTTCTTTTTCTCCTCCAAGAACACAACTTTTTTTTGAGCCGGATCTGCCCGTCTCGTGTTTGTACACGTCAGATCTGACAGAGCACTCTTGTCTCCTTTTAGCTCCAACTGTGATATGATGGAGCTTAGGAGGCGCTACCAGAGCCTGTACATCCCCAGCGACTTCTTCAACGCCGTCTTCACCTGGGTGGATGCCTTCCCCCTGATACGCCCCTTCCAGTTTGGCAACTACTGTAACTTCCACATCATGCACAAGGAGGTTGAGCCCCTGGCCAAGAACACAGCTGTGCTGGAACCCGCTGATTCCAATCACACTTATAGTGCCAAGGTAAGCCAGCTTGATGTAAATGAAGTGCCGTTTGTCTGTTTATTTATATAGCTCTTAATCACACCCCCTCCTTTCTAAAAATTACAATTGGGTCATTAAGCAGATGCCTGTATCCAAAGTATTAAGTAGAAGGTAGGTATTTTGGATCTTGCTCAAGGATAATATGTCCTCTCTTTGTCCTCTGTGTTGCAGGTAATGCTGCTGGCTAACCCCAGCTTAGAGGAGCTTTATCACAAGTCCTGTGCTCTGGCAGAGGATCCCCAAGAACTCAGAGATGGTTTCCAACACCCTGCAAGGCTCATTAAGGTATACTACACATATATAATGTACCTACTGTACTAGCTTGGTGACATGGCTCCGCCTAGGCCAGCAGAGTACAGCACACCTATTACACCCAACTGGGCTTGGCCTAATTCACTGTTTGACATTGTTTTTCAACCCCCCCCCCCTCAGTTTTTGGTGGGAATGAGAGGTAAAGACGAGGCCATGGCCATCGGTGGTCACTGGTCTCCCTCTCTTGATGGAGCGGACCCAGAGAAGGACCCGGCGGTCCTTATAAAGACAGCCATCCGCTGTTGCAAGGCTCTCACAGGCATAGACCTGAGTCTGTGCACCCAGTGGTAAGTGCACCGTCCCTCTCGTCATCATGTCACATTTCCCCCTGCTAGATCGTGTTTTCAGTTTATGTTTTACGCCTGTGATGCCAGAAGCCTAGAATCGACAAAAGCGCTGCATGGTTTTAATACCTCAGCACTGAATATCTCACCTCTGAAATATTGGGTCGCTTTCTTCCTTGGTTATTTTATATCAAGGATTATGAATCTGTGTTTTAATTTGCTACTTCCGTTACTTTTGTTTTTTGATGTGTAACGTCCCCTTTGGCCTCTGTATGTCGTCCTGCTTTTCTCTCTCACTGTGTACACATAAACATTGACACAAGTGGTTGTGATGTAAGAACGGATGTATTGACTCTGTGGCTGGATGAGCAGTAGCCTGGACCAGAAGACACCGCCATTCCTTTCTGTTGTTTGATTTTGTTTCTATGCTCTCTTGTTAAATATCTTACATATTTAACTTGCTTTTACTGTGTCCCGCTGAAGCTGTCTCTTCTCTCACAACCCCTGCGTAGCGGGGAATGTAGGCGTATCGCAGGTTAAATGCACAGTACTGACCTAATTGGCTGAATGGAGGGAATATTGGGGAGGGGGTTGGCGTGTGATCTCCTATAATTGTCTGACGACCTTCTCAAAATGGCTGCTGTAACCTGTGAGAACCGTTGGAGAGCTGCAGACTCGGGCCACGTGTTGCCGGGGGTTGGGGCTCACTGTAATGACGTGCTTAGTCATTCCGTGACCTGAGGGGTGGGCGTAGCTGTACAGGGGAGTGGGAGGCTTGCCCTAACAAGGCTTGCCTTTTTGTTGCTGTGCCCTGACGAGAATGTTTCTTTCCAATGCGCCTTCTTCCTTTACGACAGGTATCGTTTTGCAGAGATTCGCTATCACCGGCCGGAGGAGACACACAAGGGGCGGACAGTCCCTGCACATGTGGAGACAGTGGTTTTGTTTCTCCCGGATGTTTGGCATTGTCTTCCTACCCGCTCAGAGTGGGAGGGGCTGTCGCGGGGACTTCGGGAGCAGCTGTCTGAGAAGCTGTCGGCCGAGCGAAAGGAGGCGGATGGAGAACAGGCACTGAACCGCTAATCCCTTCTCTTCTCATTTCCGCTTCTCACAGGAAGGCACAGGAATTACAAAACAAACAAAACACCAGACACACATTAAACACCAAAGTACACGCTCCGCCATTCACACACATGGACATGATCACAGGCAGATATGTTTTCCCCCGTTCCCCCTGCCCCTAGGCTTCTGTTAACTCCTCCACCTCTCCCCTTCTGTGCTCCAACTCCTTCATCTCTCCATTTGCACCTCCCTACTTTACCTCACATCCAGCAGACACATACAGTGGAAGCAGTGAGATTAGGTTGCATTAAACATCTTCAAAAAGACACTATCGCAACTGATAAAACCAGCTTCCAGCTAGCTTTTAAACTGCAAATAATTAGGCTTCAATTGGGGATTTACAGGTCATTTTATTCATGGCATCAAGTTGTGCATCATTAACCAAATATAGCTTGCTTCGTGTTGTGCATTTAAAATGGCAGCTTTTTTTAAACATATTGCTGGAATCTGCTGAGTCGGTTGCGTTTATGTTGTTTGTTTTTGTTCTAAAAATGTACCCTTTTGTGACCTTTCGCATCTATTTGATATCGACTGACTTCGGAAAGGGAACCTCCCCCAAGTCATGTTTCTTGTCTGTTCTTGTATTTGGATTCCTTATTCGTGATTTGGACTATATGTAGAACTTGGTCTTTCCAGGGCAGTTGGTTGGACAGATGGCTTCTATGTGGCATAGTTCTATAAAATCAGAAATGAGACCCAGTAGCCCAGTCATAGACCATGCTAGGCCCACCTACCATTCACCCTCCGTTCAGAGACCAGCTTGAGTTCACCTGATGTACCTACGCACCCTTTGGAGACACCTGTCATTGATTTTTACCTTTTTTGTGTTCCACAGAACTGCATTGATTGGCCGCTGGGGGGCATTTCCGTTGGGTTTTTAATAAGAGCTAGAGAGCTTCCCTGTGTACCCTTCAGTAGCAGTGGACTTAAACAGTCGAGCGCTCACTAGGTGGAGCCTATGAAAGACAGATGTGACCTTGCTTCTTGCACGGATCAACTTTGCTTGCACAAGCTGACCCGGCCAGGTGGTGTGCTGACTCTCTGCTGTCCCACTTCTTTCCCTCTCTGTCTGAAATCTCTGAAAATGCTTTCTCAAGGAGGAAGAGGAGAAGGACGAAGATGAATTGAAGGAGGTTACCACGCCAACTCACTGGGCTAAACTTGATCCCAAGTCCATGAAGGTAAGGTCCAGGAGCGCACCTAGTACATTTACAGTTATAAGTGACTGATATCATTTTAATAGCCAGGGTAAATGTATCTGTTAACCAGATGATGTCTCATTGCAGTCCCAAAATAGGAGTACTAATAGATTTCTGGGTGTCCTAGTAAACTGCCTCTCTAGTACCCTCATCCTGCGACCATTTTTGTCCTCCCAGGTGAATGACCTGCGCAAGGAGCTGGACTGTCGCTCTCTGAGCTCTAAAGGGTTAAAGTCCCAGCTCATCGCCCGCCTCACCAAGCAGCTGAAGGTGGAGGAGCAGGTGGAGGAGGCCAAGGAGCCAGAGAAGCCAGAGATCAAACCCGTTGAGGAAGAGGAGCCGCCCCGCACAGAGGACGACCGAGAGGTACAGAGGGCGTGGACGGGCCCGTCGCAACACGGGGCGGCATTTCACCCCAACGCCACACTGTGAATCGTGTTGCTTGGTGACATGACTTGTGGTGTTTGGTTTGATTTTAACGTACACCCTCAATCTACAATAAATAACCTTATCTGTGCCTGTATTATAGGTTTTATTAATTCCCAGTGAGAGAGACTGATCAAGGCGGTTTTAGCAACAACATAAACACTATTAGGAAATTCTGAACAACATTGCCAGGAAATTACCAAAGCCAATTCACGCGTTTAACTTCCACGCTGAAGCAACACAACACATAGGGTACGGAGACTGACGTGAGAGACCACTTAAATGCCCTGAACTGGGCATGGAACTGGTTTTGGAGTTCAGGCTGTGTCTAACCTGATATGTGGCTCTTACGGTTTGTTGTGTACATCTCCCCCAGGAGGAGGAAAGGAAGAGGCAGGAGGAGCAGGAGCGACAGCGGAGGGAGCGGCGCTACATCCTGCCCGATGAGCCCACCATCCTCGTACACCCCAACTGGGCAGCAAAGAACGGAAAGTTCGACTGCAGCGTCATGTCGCTGAGCGTGTTGCTGGACTACAGGCTGGAGGACAACAAGGAGCACTCCTTTGAGGTGAGGCGCCTCATCTAACTATTTAGAAAATGTGTATGCGTTTTCAGTAGTGTTAATGGATTGTTGGTGTTTTTATGCTAGGCTATTGACGATCCCGATTTCTGCCGATGTAGCTAATCATTCCTCTCTCTGCTCAGGTTTCCCTCTTCGCTGAGCTGTTCAACGAGATGCTCCAGAGAGACTTTGGCTACCGGATATACAAAGCTCTGGCTTCCCTTCCTACCAAGGAGGACAAGAAGGAGAAGGAGAAGAAAGCCAAGAAGGAGGCTGAGAAGCGCGACATGAAAAAGGAGAAGGAAGAGGACGACGAGCCGGTGGTGAAGAAGGCCAGAGACGAGGAGGAAAAGCAGAAGGTACGCCTCTTTAGCGAAGCCGCGCCTGTTCTCGCTCTCTATGGTCTCTGTCTTTATGGCCGTTCATCGGACACTGTCCTTCACCAGGAGGTGGAAAAGCTCCTGAGGAAGGAGGAGTTTCGCGACGAAGACGACGAGGACGACGGCAGCACGGCAAACGCCGAGGAGTACGACCCCATGGAGGCCGAAGATGCAGATGACGACGACGATGATGGTATGGCAGCTCTCTTCCCCAAGTTGTGTGTGTGTGTGTTTTTGAGCCCTGGCATAAACACGTATTCTGTTAACCAACAGTATGATTGGGTCTGTGGTGAGAAAGCATGCACCACGCTGAACACGTGATAAACCACAGTTTTAATATTATCTGAGACCTACAACAGAAGTTGCCCTTTTAATCATGCTGAAAGGGATCCAGTGAACAGGGATCAGATTCCATGACTAGATAGCTGATCTTTCTGTTCTGTTCATCTTGTTCACTCCCACCCCCCCCCCCCCCCCCCAAAATCTCCATATCCCAGACAAGGACAAGGACGATGACGACTCCAACGACAGGGAAAGAAGAGACGACCGCAAGGACGACAGGAAGTCGTCGAAGGAGAGGTCCTCCAAAGACAAGGTCGGGTTCACACACACACACACACACACACACACACACACACGATGCTGTAGCTGGTGTGTTGTCAGCGCAGATGGGACAAGGTGTTTACAATGCTGCTGCTCTTGTTGTCCCAGGACAAGGAGAAGAAGCAGATGGTCACATACAACAAGGAGCTGCTGATGGCGTTCGTCTACTTCGACCAGAGCCACTGTGGGTATTTGATGGAGAGAGACCTAGAGGAAATCATGTACACACTGGGACTGCATCTGTCTCGAGCTCAGGTAGATACGCACACACCAAACAAACTGGCTGTTCTGCATTAGGCTCAGTAAACCATGGTGCCTGTCAGGTTAACGCGTTCTCTGTTTTCAGGTAAAGAAGCTGTTGAACAAGCCAGTGATTCGAGAGTCTTGTTATTACCGTAAACTGACAGACAGGGGCAGCGATGAGCCTGTACCTTCCTTCAGTGATGTCCAGATAGACAACCTGCTAGGTGAGCTAACCTGGCTGGGAACGTTTGGTTCGTTTTCATCAGTACTCTGTTGTGGACTTAATGTTCCATAAAGCTCTTCTGATTTCTTTAGTATAGCTAAGAATACTAAAGAATAGCTAACAATATATACTGTATATTGTTAGCTATACTTGTAAAGAAAGAAAGTAACTATCATTTCTCATACCATTTTCTGATCACACTTAACTAGGCTAACCTACTCAAATACAGCTCTTCTCTTCTGGCCCTATGCAGGCAACAGAATGCTGCTCGCAGCCCCTAAGGCACGTGCCAAGTCTGAATCCAGCGAGTCTGGGAATCTGATAGTGTACAATGGAGCCATGGTGGACATAGGCAGCATGATGCAGAAGCTGGACAAGACCGAGAAAGCCAGAGAGGAGATTGAACAGAAGCTCATTGTGCAAGACGCCAAAATGGGTACGACCATGAATCTGTGCTATGTAATGTGCATCGACTTGTTTGGCCGCTCAGGCTGCCGCTAATCCGCAAGCTACACTCTGTGTCAGAAGTCCGTCAGGGCTGTGATCTGGCTCAATTTGAGCTTTGCTATAGAGAACTCCAGGCTAACTGCATCTGGCTTTCCCTCTTTCTGGGACTGCTGTTGTGGTGGTGACTGGCACATCGCTGTAAACCTGATCAACTGCCTGTTTTACTTTAATGTAGAACAGGAATATTAGTCTGTCTGTCTGTCTCGTTTTTACATATTAGTAGTTATGGTGTAAATGTATTTAACAGAGCTAAATAATGGACTTTAGGGCTTTATTAGTGTTCACTTTATTGAAATCGTCCTTCTAGATTAAATGTGCCTTTTTAAAGCTAGTGTGGTCACGTTTAACCCTGTGTTGTTGCAGAGGATGATGCTAAAGTGATGGCCCAGATGGAGCAGGCCAACAAGGCCCTGTCCAAGGAGCTGGAGGAGGTCAAGAGCTCCTTGAGCCAGACGGAGGAGACTCTCAAGGCCACGGAGGAGGAGAAGACCTGCTACCACAGCCAGCTCCACAAGAGCGCCTGTAGTCTCGGCGCCACCGTCAAGGAGATGCTGGCAGTCCTCAAGAAGGTGACCTGAATTAGTCAGATTGGTGTCCTGGCAGTTGGTGTGTTTTGTTTTGTTGCCATCTAGTACAGTGGTTCCCAAACTTGAGCTACAGGCCTTTTTTTATTGTTTATTTTTAATTTATTTGTTGCAGTCATATTTCAAACATTTGTAGAACTGCTGATCTACTAGATGGTTCATATGTGTTTTTTTCCTTCCCCTCTTAGGAGCAAGAGTCAGACCAAGAGTCGGGGAAACCCTCTGGAACAGTCGCCGCATTTCAGACATCACAAACAAATGGGGCTGACGAATGAAAAACGCCAGTAAATTAATCTAGTGATGCTGATTTCCTTTTACAAAAATCTGTAAATATGCACTAAAACAAGTGAAATTGACTCATTCTTTTTGTTTGGACCTACTGTATTCTTTCCCAAGGAATTGTATAGATTTCACCATAAACTAGTTCTGTGTTAATTTGACTTCCTGATTTCGCCTGAGAACACAAATAGATTAGTTTGATTTTTGACATTTTTTTCGTAGATTGTAACTGTTCTAATTTTAACTAAAATTGAAGCATTCAGAAGCTAATTTTTCATATTTTGTTGAGCTTCATTTACCAATGAGTGCTTTCCCTCCCTCATTGCTTTACTGCTTCATTGCCATAAAAGCACAGTAATTTTATGCCAGTATGTGAGTTGGATTTATGATATTTTTTTTTAATTAGCAATAACGATATTTATGTGTGAGAATATTCCTAAGAATTATATTTAAAAGAATTCAGCTAATTTGACAGGTATGGGTGGGATGTGTTACAACATTCAGGCAGAATATCTTTAGTAACATGTTCCTCACTTCCATCCTCTGTAACTGACAGCTGTGTTCAATAAACACATTATTTTCTAGTCCTTCTATTTGGCTTATTTTTAATGGTTTGTGTTCTAACATTGCAGCAGTATGCATGAATTCCTCTGTGGTAGAACTACACATCTTGTGGCTGTTTGCTGAAGGCATGTTTTGGCCTAAGCATGACTACTGTGCTGCCAATCGTGGTTCATTTGCTGCTCATACATTAGAAGTATCTGCCTTGTCGGTTGATGGCTTTTTGAACCAAACAATAAGATGAATGAATGTCTCCCTTTCTGATGGAATATTGGCTCCACAAGACAAATGAAAACTTTGAACCCCATCTCTGACATCTATTTGTAGTAGTTTTGGATCATTGTGCAAAAGAGCAAAGCTAAATCTAACCGAGCTCCAGAAGCAGATTGTTTTATTTTTCTATTAACAATGTACTATGGTCTTGTGCATAATTAAAGTGGCTCATTACACCCTTTTGTCTCTATTGATCTTTGTTAATTGTTCAGTCATTCCTTTTAATATGTAGCAAATCATGACATCTGTCCATGACTTACTGGCAAACTTTTGCCAACAGGAGGCGACATTGTTAAAGGAGACAAAAAGTATGGCAACAGCACAGTTAGAAAAGGCATTAAACATTTGCTTACTACAATCTCAATTTCTTACAGATCCAGAAACCTCTAACCATCTGGGTCTGTTTTAATTCATGATGTGAAATTGGAAAAGCAATGAATATTTGGCTGAAGAATGTTAAATTAAGACAGTCCTGCTGTAGTCGGTAGCAAAGTACACAGTAAGAAAGCTAAGCCTGTTTTCTAGGAGTATGTTGGTGGATTAAATGGTGTATAGTGTCCTTCCTTTCAGCGCTAGGCTATATATCACCAGAGCAGGCCCCTAAAGCCTCTGTGTCCTGCATTACCAAACAAAGTCTAAAAAGCTACAAGGTCAGCGCCATAAAAATGTCAACATCTTGCTTTGACATTTTTATATGTTTCTGGTTTAATAACTGCTGAATTTATTGTGTTTTTAGGCATATTTGAATAGGGTTATTTTTGGACCATGTTAAAACATTAAACAAACAAAAAAAAATTCAGTCTACTGCGGTGGTCATAAGGAATCTGATATGGAAGAGAAAACAAGGCAGATTACATGATCACAGAGCAAGAGCTGACATTTATCAGAAATACTATCCCTGTTATTTACATAGAGATTATGGGTGTGTCTCAGACGGTTTGGACAGGGAATATTAATTATCTGATATATTGTTATGGGTAAGGCCGCAAACCAAGGGCTGGCTTAATAGTTGGACTCCAGGAGGTTCCTGCCTCTCAGGCACTTGTAGTTGAGTTACCTTTGATGCTATTGTTGACTGAGATATCTCTGTGAACCATTTAAGACCTTTATGTCTGTGAGTGTTCAGGCCTTGCTTTCCTCCGGTTGATGTAATGATGTCTGGGTTTCTTCTCTCACCACACCCTTCTGACATAAACACACACACATACTGTGCTGGGAAGGGAAGTCTTCTTCCTTTCCATAGGCCAGGAAATGTTGGAATGGAGTGTACATTTTGCACAATTTCACTGAAATTTTGTGTAAAACCAACATAGATTGTCCTAAACAGCCCACAGCAGTGAAAAGCCGGTACAGTATGCCGGCCTGTGTGTCTTCCACTGTACAAAGGCAATGACTGACCTTTGCATCTTAGACATCATCCATCCCTGACCATGTCAGTCTTCAGACTTATATTTTAGTATAGGTGAGTATAGGTGAGTATAGGTGAACCATTTGCCCAGAGTAATTTATAATGAGAAAGTAGAATAACCATTAATTTCTTTAAACCAGTGGTTCTCAATCCTTTTCACCTGTGACCCCACAAAAAGTACACCATTGAAATATACAGTATAAACAGATTTAAATGGTATTGAAAGTCAAATAACGAGAAAAGGGGACTTCTCAGAATGCCTTAGAAAGGAGCTGCTGTTACAACCGAATGCTGGAACACATCCTTCCAGGAGGACATCTTTTTATGCCGTGTCAGAAAGGTTAGCAATCCCTTTGACTCAGCAGGAAATATCCCCGCCCCGTTAATAACAGTCTGCCTATATCATTTCCTAGGCCACTCTCAGCTGAACAATGTCCGTCACACAGTACTGTGGCATGTTTTCGCTCAAGGCTTTTGTCCCGATGTCCCAGTCTGAATGGATGACATATAACCTTCCTTCGCCCCCAAGGACCTACATGCACACGCATGCTCTACAGATTGTAGCCACAGCATCTGTTTGTGTGTGTGTGTTTGTCTATGTACGTGTGTTAACACATGTGCATACGTGCATGCATGCGCACACATGCTTACGTGTGTATTTGCACATGTGATGTGTGAAATTGGACCCTACCGCAGTGAGCAGAGCAGGTAACCTCACTCCCATGGTGCAACAGAGGCCCTTTGTGGCCCTTCCCGTGCCTCTCCTCTTTAACCCCCCCCCCCCCCCGGTATCAAAGAGTGTGGGTAAGGCTTTCACTCCCAGCCTATTACTTGGACAATCGGTCCATTTCAATGCAGGGGTGAATATTTCATGGGTGGGGGGAAGACAGGGTTAGAAAAGAGGGAGTTTTGGTTCAGTAACGGATCGCGTTGCCGTTTCCACCCTTTCCCTTGATGCTCGCTTTTAACGTAAACAAGACCTCTGAAGTCTCAGGGCCGGGTTATAGAGGTTAGGGAACATGTGCCGTCGTGGTATGACATGATTACATTGGTCTCATTGTTTGGATATATATACTCTGAAAAATTATATTTCGACGTCTGTGTTCTTGTACAGTATGCTGGGATGTTAGAGATGTTTCTCTGCCCTCTAGGTTGAGCTCTGTATTGGCTCTGCGGGTTTAAGTTAACTGCTTGGACTATACAGCTTTGTGGGCTTCTAGAAGAAATATTTTGTTTGTTTCTTGAGTCAACCTCATCTCTGTCTTGTTCTTTGCCCCCCCCCCCCATTGTCACAATTTGCCACACACTCAGATCAGTGGCAAATCACCCCATTTCCATTAACAGCCTACTATCCTATATACATGTCCTATATACATGTCAAAAGAGTATGTGATTACCTTGACAAAGACTTCTCCCCCAACGTGCACACACACAGCCTTCGGAGGCCTTGAGAGTCGGCTTTTCATAACCTGACAGAAGACACTGTTTGCTCTCTGCATTGTTTCCTCACTGGCCTGCTAGTGATGGTGACAAGACTAGACAGACAGAATAGCTCTGAACCCTTAAAATGCAGTCTTATGATATCACATCTCTGTTTTTCCACCCTCATAAAACATTTAAATCTAATTTAACTCAGATTCCAGTTGGGCTGGAATCTGTCCCTTTGTGAAATGTGTTACACCTCAGGGATTCAATTGAATGAATGATGAACTGTAATGAAGATAATTCATTCAGGGCTAGCGTACACCATATCGTCTGGGGTAAATCAGATTTTTCTCAAGCCCAGCTGAGTTATGCCTTCCCACCAAAGTCAAACAAACAGGTCCGACCGCCCTCTTACTTACTGTTTGATATTTTAGGTAATTGATACATGAGAGGTTCCATTGACCAGCTTTGCTCGGTCTCTCCATGTGTCCCTAGCACCCTGAGCTGGAAGAGAGAGGCCCTGTTTGGCTAGAGGAGCCCGCTCCTGGACCCTGGTTTTCTAGCGGACGGGGACAGCAAAGCGGTGTAGTTGTTGAGTAAATGATCCTCTCTCTAGCCCTTTCCCTGGGAATACTGGGTTACAGTGTGAGAAAGTTCCATGCTTCTTTTTGACAACATGCCTCTAGGGCGTGGCTCAGTGCGAAAGCTTGAACACCTCACCTCCATGCTGCCTGTAACAGCGGCTGTCAAAGCTGGGGGACCCGTGAGATGCTTTTGTTGGGTAGCAAGATTTAGTTTCATCACATTTTACGTTTAGTGCTTAAAATGGTGTTTATGCTTTGTATATTTGTGTATATATTTATATACTGTATTTCTCTGCAGAGGATAGGCTTAGGCTGTATCTCTGGCATGCAAAACGAAGGCACCGTGTTCCTTGAACCTCTTCACTGTAACCGTGCATCCCTTCACGTTAATTTGAAGCTATAGGTTCATATTTCATTGCTTAACAATAGTTCCACAATGCACAGCATTCATCGCGGCTTAGCAGCTGCACTTCGGGGAAAGATACCATTTTCTTTAGCTGCATGCTCCCATGAAGAAAAGCATGTCACTTAGTGTTATAATCATACAGGGGGAACGCATCATTGCTAGTACCAGCCTGCACTTTGGAAAAAGAATCAATTCCAATGTTAAATGACATAGCTAACTTTGACAGGGTGCATGCAAACATCACCCAAGCAAGAGTGAGTGAAAATCTGACAGTTACAGGAAACATTTCCGTTTTTGCCAATTGTTATAGTGAAATCCATCCATTCATTATGCTGTAGATGTGATAATAAAAACATTGTCTGAAATCTCCACAAGCCCAGAATGTTCATTTTCAATTTTCTATGCGATTTCACATAAATATGAATTGTTCTCACATTTCCCTTCTTTAGTGCTATTGTGCTTGTAGACAAGTAATATTCTCCAGAGATTATACCCAAACCTTCCAATATTTCGTTTTGTTTCCTTGACAGAGCTGCCACCTTCCTCCTCAGCCTTCCTTCGGCTGGATTTCCTTACTTGCTGAAGTGTGGAGCTTTATAACAGAGCAGGAAGTCACAGTGAGGTATTTCCTGTAGGCTTTAGGTCACCTTGGAGCAGGGGTCACCGACAACAGCAGCCCGGCAGTCTAACAACAAGTCCTGTGTGTGTGCATGTGTGTGTGTGTGTGTATTTGACTAAGATATTGAGTAGCTTTGCATATGTCTGTGTTCCTGTGCGTACATGTGTGTGGTTGTGTGTGTGAGTGAATGTGTTTGCATTAGAGTGAGTAGGTTTGCATGTGTGTGTGTGTATGATGTGCTATGTGCGCGCTTGTGCATTATTGTGCGGCCTCTGGTCAGACTCTAGAACAGTAGCTGTGCGTTTTATGTCTGTGTTGCACTAATGAAGCTGCGGG
Source organism: Percopsis transmontana (assembly GCA_025447815.1). NCBI lineage: Eukaryota > Metazoa > Chordata > Actinopteri > Percopsiformes > Percopsidae > Percopsis > Percopsis transmontana. The sequence continues at coordinate 3,676,106 of JAOEHI010000007.1, read as the reverse complement.
TCTTTGATGTGATCCTGACACAGTCTGCCTCAGGCTCTGCTTCCTCACTTCAAAGCTCTGCCTATTTAGATCTCGGTTTAATATGGTTAGGGGGGCTGCCGGGATGGTAAACGGGGTGACAGGTGACAAACCACAGACGAGAGAAAGCCTTCATCTCTGTGAAGGTGACTAACCAGTCCAGGGTATCTGACAAAGCCCCGTGGCAGGGTGTCTGGAATCAAAGAAATCATCTTTGCTGACAAAATAAGGGGTCCCTGGTCCTGGATCAGCAAATCTAGTTTAGTATATTTAATAAAGACATGCATAGCCTGGTTTGTGTTTATTTATTGTTATTAACTTATTAATTTGAACAGTGTTTGTATGCATGACTGCATTTATAAAGCAAAAAGACCACTGGGCTGTAAGATGCACCATACATGTTCAGTTGTGTGTCTCAGTCTGTATCACCTAACCCATGCTGTCAATCACACTGTACGATTCAGAAATATAAGCACGGTACTGTTGAGTTAACAAAATGCAAAATACACATCTACTGACACACCAAGTGGAACAGAGAGAAAGACATGGCACGGAAACACCAACAAATACTTTGATAACGACAAGTTATCCAAGTATGTTGTTTTGACTTTACGTAGGTCAGTGTTTTGATGAAACTGCACCTGTGAGTTCAACACAGTTTGTGTCGACGTTACTGACACAATACACACCAGAGGTGGAAGATAGCCCCCTATCCTCTCACACAGGCTCAAAGTGCAGCTGTAGACGCCTCTCACACAGCTGTGATCTTCAGCATTCCTTTGTGTGTGTGTGTGTGTGTGTGTGTGATTTTAAGATTAATCTGCCGCTAACCAGTCTTTCTCTCGCTGTAGTGCAGATTTACAGATTACTACACTGGCTTCTGTCTGTCTCTTGTCCTCTCTTGCTAACCCAGAGAGGCAGAAACATCTGTATTAAGATGAAAGCAATATTATTCCTCTGAGAGTTAAGTGCTTTGTTGGAGACCTTCTTGGTCCGGGGGTCATTAAAGCAAGATGCACCAATTACAGTTCTGACTTAGGCAATCAAGTTTTACGGCAAGACCTTTCTCATTATGCTTGTCTGGCTGCCCATTCGCTGGGTAAAATTAATGTCTCCTGCAGGTTTGAGTTAACAAGCGCATTGATTTCTGCTCTAAAGCACTCAAGCATGCATTTGTTACTGTCTTAAATGTCAATGTGCACTGTTGTGATTGGACACAGACCCACCCTTTCCCACTTTGATCTTGGCTGTAATGCACAATGATGAAATGAATAGATGGATATGGCAGCGCACCAAGGCTTGTGCTGTTCTCGAATGGACAGAACCTTTAGCATACGAAAGAACACGGACTTGGACAAGCAGGGGTGATAACCCAGGAATTATTACGTCTTCCCACTAAACTGCATACTTCATATACCTACACAGGTTCTGGAAATCAGATTGTATCTAGCCAAATTCACTTGACTTGGCTGACTTTTCCCTGTGTGCCTAGGGGCTCTCTGTCTGGTCACAATTCCTAGTTTTTCTTCAGCTGCTGTGATGAGATTAGAGCCAAATCTCCCTATCCTGATGTTTATGAAGAAAACAACACAGAAGGTTTAAGGCAACATAAAGGGTGTGTTGGTGACATCCTGGAATTCTATTCAACTGCATAATTTGAAATGTTGCAGACACTGCATATTTTTTGACATGGGTGGTTCATGGTAGCTTTTTTTCTTTGATTGTCAAGATGTATCCCACTTACATCTTGGGCCTGTTATAAGTCAGTGAATAACTGATACCAGAGTCTATTATAATCAACCATACCTTAGCCAATCCCAATAATCCTTTCTATGACCCATACAAATGCGGTTTGACCGTTTTACTTTATTATAAAGTTGGTGACTTCATTAAAAAAGGTGTTGTGCTCTATAGGCTCAGGGTTAGCAAAAACGTGAAAGCCTTTTCAAACAGTTTTTTTTCTTCTTCCTTTTATCTGACGCCAAGCCAATTGTTTACATTAAGCTTAAAGTAGAATAAATGGGTCTTGAGTGCCTCGGTACCTAACAGAAATAAATGTGGAGGAATCCTGGTGAGATTTAGGGATGATTTGGGTCATATTTATTCCTGGCAGGGGATGTATTAGGGAAAGCCTTCTAGGGACTTTTTAGTCGGAATAGCACCCATGAGCCAAGATCTCGTAGCAGCAACGGATGTATCAGCATGTACTGTATGCAGAAATCCAGACACTTGGTCCAACATGTGGTTCACTGACATTATTTTATTTAAAATATACAATATGATAAAATCATGCTTGTTCATCCTTGAAAGACACCCGATACCACGTTAAAATTGCTTCAATGTGCAAACGGAGACAGAAAGCTGAGCGGGGGGGGGGGGTGAGAGAGAGAGAGATGCATACTAAATGTAAATCATTGGGGTTAGGGTGCAGTATTTCATATAATTAGGGTAACTTGGTGAACTCGGCTTCATGATAAGCACTCCCACCAGACTAAACATCTGGAAGAAAGACCCCATAGATTCTAAATATCACCCCTGTAAACTATATATCAAGATGGCAATTCAAGTCTGGTTGTTCTGTAATAATATTACAATGTCTGTTCCAGTTACTCTTAGCTAGTGGAGGGTTTCTACAAAATACCATGCAAGGATGTTGGGACAGAACTGACCATTCTATGAAAACACCTAACTGTGTGGTTTCTGCATCAGCTAGAACAGATCTAGGACACACATCAGAATACCACACTGATTGCCTGCCATTTTTTCTGTAATGTTAAACTAGTGAGATAAGTGATATTTTCAAACATCCTTAAGACCATTTTCTTTGTAATTCAATTTAACATTGCACATACAGCCAAAACCTTTACCTTATACAAAGACTTTCACCACACAGAATATCTGCAACTCAAGTCCTCAGGTTTTCTTTGAAACTTCAGCATATTCTACTTAGCTGTGTTTCCGGGGGAAAGTCTGTGTATAATTCATCCTGTGTAGACCAAAGTGATGTATTATTTGCGTGTACAAAGGAAACGCAATATCCTGTTCCCTCACTGGGCCTAATACCATACTGAGCCAGGGTGGCCCCTTCACAAGGGCCTGAGTGCTCCTGAAACCAAAGCCCCAGGCTTTCTGAGGCTGTGATATACGAGGTGTCTGTCTGTCTGTGATTCTAAGACAGTCCGTCAGAGCATCCATAAAAAAGGCATAGAATAGCCTTATGAGTTGCCTCTTTTAAGAATGCTGGGGGAATGGTTCTCATTTTAGAAGTAATATGTTCTCCGTGGTAAGTGCTCCTGAGATTTTATTGGGCCAGCGTTTTCACTCGCAGTGAAATAGCATGTTTCGTGTATCTTGCATGTTAATATGAATACATTCATTCTCATTAGTTACCCGAGTTTACATCACGAAACATTTGGCCGCTGGTAATGTTGTGTTAAAAGATTTAGTTCTAAGAAGCAACTTACCGTGAAAAGTCAAGTAATGGAAATAAGCTGTATGAAACAATTCTAAATTGCTCCACAAAGAGTTCTTTCAAACCCTGCTGGCACCTTCGTCAGGTAGTCTCCACTGATGGCGAGTAAACTGTGAACCAAAACAGAAGTGTTTTACAAAGCGTCCATGATCCTGGTCTGATTCCAGACCACCGGCTATTGCCTAAACGTGTATGGAACAGGGCAGGTTTGTATTACATATAGCCTTTTTACATTTTATTAAATAAGGGGATTAAAAACAACTCCGCCACAATACAAATAAGAAGGCTATAAATATACAGACAATATGTCATACAGTAGCCTAAGTTCAAATGGGCTAGATACAGTATATCCTTTGGCATTTAAAACCAATGAATAGAGTCATAACGACACCTGTCCGGCAGGTTCCAAGCAGCACACCTGTGAAAAGTGAGGCCCTGTCTGTTACAAGTGTCTGGTAATCCCACCTCCTCCCTGCCTTCACCACTGTTACCTTGGGAGCGGAGAGAAACTACATACACGTCCTCTGCCCCTCCGGTTGGCTACTAGCTACCCGACACACACCATAGGAATGCTTGGTAAAATATAACTTTACTGGTATTTTCCAGACGCAGAGTTGTGTTTTTCAAGCGGGACAACCTTGCACGGCGTTGTCTGTAGTATGATCGGGCTTTTTGGAGGCCGATAACGGAGCGTAAAATGTCTCAACAACCGCGGGTCGTTCAACTCTCCACAGCGTCTCTGGCGCTGGTCTTCGGTAAGGACGAGGAGAGCTCCCACGCCAACGCCAACACCACTGCGACTGGACAGGAGATTTTCGCGGACTTCAAAGCGCAAAACTTGCGCAGCTTCTGGAATAAAAGACTTGTCAGGGCTGTGGCTGAAGTTTACTTTCAAGGATGGATGGAAAATCTGGTCCTTTTTGTCCAGGGAAACGCCAACAACTTGGAGGTGTTGCGAGAGGCATGGATGCGCAGGGCACTTAGGTCACCTAAAGGATTTGTTATCAAAGCAGTAGGTAAGTAATTTTACACGGTAACAAAACGATCTTTTTTATTTTGTAGATTCGCGTGTACAAGGAACAGCTTGTTATAGAGAACGCTTTCAAAGCAATAAAGCCTACAAACACAGGACTTAACACCACACCGACTAGCATATAGGGCGACAGTGATCAAATTTGATGTTTAGTGCATTTCTGTCTCCACTCCTGACTTAAACAAAAGAATTTAACATCGAGTCTAATTCATATGTTTCCACCACTTAAAACGAGTTATTGTAACAAAGGGTCGCCTTAATTATTCACCTTATTCTATTAGGCTACTGGACATTTGCGTGCATTGCTCCCAGTCAGCAGTGTGTTGGAAGTAATCACAAAATCTTGGTCAAAAACGTTTACAATGTCACAGTAAGAACTGACCATGCTAAGAATGTTGTGATATCAGTTAAAACATTAGTCGAGATATCAATTGAAAGATGAGAATAGTCAGTCTGATCTTCCTTGCCTGGCCATGTAGAAGTTTGGTTGACCAGTGAGTCTCTTGATTATTTCTAGCTGAGCTTGTAGGTTTACCAAAGCTTGTTAACAAATCTATGTTTAACATGTATCTACCTTTTCCCTTTCTCTCTATCTCCATCTCCACCTCTCTTCCCTCAAATGGGGTTGTGTTATGACAGAGTGTATAGCTGTAAAGAAACATTACATGGAAAGCTTTAACTTCCTATAGCATGATCTCATGGGCTGTAAATGCATGACAGAAACAGCTGCTTAAAGAAATAACAATTCTGTGGGGATTTTAGACCCTAATTATAGTATTAAATCGGAGATGCGACAGGTTATCCCCAGTTCCTCTCCCTACTTTTGAAGTAAGATAGCAAATAGCCATTTTAAGTGAAATATTCAAGGATACTGGGTTTATGACACAAAGCACCACTTAGCGCACAGAACAAGACTCTTAAATTGCATGATTAAATTCAGAAATAGCGTATAAAGCAACAGCTTACAGGGTTAATGTACTCAGTGACTAGATTGCAGGGGGATATGATGACTGGGTCAATGGATAATAGCCTGTCGCTTGTGGTCATTGCTAAATGAAACAGTGTTCTACCTACGCACGCAGGTTCTGTATTGGAATTTGGTTCAGTTGTGTGTGTGTGTTTTTTTTGTCCCATGTCTCTCTTTTTTCCTGGCCGAGACTCTACCTGCCTATTAGCTGTCAGTTTGTCAGCTCTGTTAGATTGAGCTGTGCAAGGAGAAGGAACATGGAACAGAGGAATGTGAGGGAGCAGGGAAGACCACACAGGGGGAGACCTTTGAGGGAATTGGGAGGGGAGGGATTGGAATGGTGGGGGGGTATGGGCACTGACTTGACATGCCATCCTGTTGGGAGACGGTATGTTTCTAGCCCAAAGCTCCAACTCAGCACAAATGTTCATGCACACACAAACATTATATAAAGCAAAAGTTAGGGTTTTTATAGCCCTCTACACGCACAGTACAGAATTATAAACAATTAACACAAGCCCGTAGTCAGGCGCAACTCTGGCATCGTTACAGCAACAGTCATTAGCCCAGGCTTCATGCTGGGTAAACGTGTGTGTTTACCACTTTACCAACCTGAGTTCTCCAAACAAATGCGTCTGTCAACAAGTCCCCTCCTCAATGTCCTAACAAAGTGGCCAGCTCACACCCTGGTGATTTGTATGGAAATGAGTCTCAGCAGGTTGTCAGCATGGTTTACTGCCTTCTGGCTGAGAGTTGGTCAGCAGTGAATCACTGCTCAACTGGGTGCCGAGCACCTTGCTATTCTCCGGCCCTTCAGGATTAACGTCCCTCCATTTCACAGCCATGTAAGGACTATAGAGGACAGGTACGCTGAATCTCGGGTGTGGACAAAAAGGCCATGACATTGTACAGACATATATAGGATGGCTGGAAATTGGAGATGTTATGAGTGATGGGCTATTACGACCTTTGAAAGGCCAATTTCCTTCCTCTGGTCAGAATGCTTGGCATGGTGACTTGAATGAAGGAGGAAATGTGGTGTGTTTTGGGTTAGTGTATAGCTGTTGGAGAAAGATAGAGACAGAGAGATAGATGGTAGCTAAAAACACAGGGCACAGACAAACGAACTAGGTCGCGGTGATTCATCATGCAGTTCCCTGGTTCTTCCAGCCTGGTTATCAGTGCTAATGGAAGAATGAAGACAGAGAGGACTGTGGGCTTATGGCCCCCATATGGTTAGGGGGATATGTGGAGGAGGTTTGTAAGAGGTGGGGGTTGATGGAGGAAGGGGTTTGTCGTGAGGTTAGGGGGAGGAAAGTGGAGAGCGGTGAGTTAGCATGAACAGACTTTGTTGTTGTCATAGCAGCAAAGGGCGCCACTGGTTCTTGAGCTCTGTTTCAAGTCACGGATGTCTTCAGGCGGTTTCTCATGATTTCTTTCTCATAATTTAACCCCCTTGCCCCATTTCATACTAAGACACTTTTGTCAAGACGTTAATAACAGCCTGTAATGGTTACACGTTGGATTCATTTCATCAAAGAGACTTGCGTTCAGTTGACATCATTGTTACAGCAATAGGCAGCACCGCCTCATCAGTCTTTCAATAGGACATGAATCCATCTCCTAATGGAAGGACCATCCACATTGCTACTCTCCTGTTGAAACCAGAGGCATCCCTCGTAATGACTGTTAGCGGGCTATACAATATTTAGAGCGTTAGTATTGTGTCTGCTGAAGGCAGATCAGGGTCACCAGCTAAAACATTTATAGTGACTCAGCCAGCAATGTAATGAGGTGTTCTGTATCTTTCTACTATCATCCCCACCTGCCCTTGTCTTGGGGCTTGAAAGGGTTTTGAACCTGGATTCAGAATAGAACCATTTGACAGGCCTTTTTGCTTCTCTGGCTGGTCTTAAAGACTACTGACAGTATGCACAGCAATGTGCCACATTTCCTATTTAATCAATGTTTCCTTTAACTCGCTGTACCATAAGGTGGTGAAGCATTCCTGAAATGCTTAATTTACTCCTGAGATCATTTCCTGAGCTCAGAGAACCTCATTTCGTCCCCGTACATTTTTACATAAAGGTGTTTTATTTTTACACAAGGGGTGTCTCCTTTCATGAGGGTATTTTGTCAAAGTCTCAAAGCTTTCTGCAAATGGCCATAACTCTTCCAGATGTTTGCTTATTAGTCATGACACCCCTTGCTGAGACATACTAAGGTTAAACGGCCCACCCTGTCCTGACTAAGCAGAATGGGTCAAAGGTTGCAACCTCTTTGCTAACTAGCCCCCTTGGGGTCACTAAGGTTCAGAGGGATTTTTTTGTCACAGTAAGCAGGGAAGCTCACGTCAATGCACAATCTCCAGGTGTTTCTTACAGAGCCTGGATCGTGGCTGTCGGGGTAAATACGAAAAATAATATATACATTCTGATTGTGTCACTTGCTAAAATTGAGTCCCCACACCATAGACTGTGTGCGAACTGCAAAGGGTACCCACGTTTTCACTAAATGGAGAAATTGTACTGCTGAAGTAAAGGTTGTGTAATGACGTTGTTAATATACTGTGCAAAGTCGCACCTTTGTAGGGAACAGGGATGTTGTATAGCTTTGCCAAATGCATTCTTACATTCAACCAATAAATCACTCACTCACTCACTGCATTAGGAAAGTAATATTTCTAGTTAGAGATGGGTTGATTAAAGAAAGCAGTCAAGTTAAATGCTTTGATTTGACCACTGTACCACTGTATTATCTATAAGATATTCTCAGCAAGCTAAGGATATTGCTATACTACTATAGCAGCGTAACAACAACCAAGCTAGGCGAGTACAGTATATTAAATGACTCCACACTTGAACCTATAATATATTTTGCACTTGGTCAGACTCAAACTACTAAAACTGCTTTCAAATGTCAAATGACAGCAGCTGGTCTAAGGTTTTATTTCTCACAATAACACCAGTGGAATGTTTTTGTAGGAAACCACATACCCAAGCTCCCATATACCCTGCCGAGTATAGGTTTTCGGTTAAACTTTATCACAGATTTACTGGACCAGAGAAGCCGTAATTTAATTTATCCTAAATAAACAGCCGCCTGAAACCTAATAATGTAAAAAGTTTCCTTATGACAATGTGGATTTAGGAGCAGCCTCTATGATTTACAGCGGAATTATTAAATTACACCAGGACATTATGGTTTTAGTTTTTATCCACAAATTAATAGTTATGTGACATGATGTTTATCTTTAATTAGGTTTTGGTCTTGTTACACAAACTTATGTTTGATTACTTGGCCATTTATATGCCATTATTTCCATTTAAGTGTGTGATTAGAGGATACACAGACAGGTGTAGCTGTGTAGGCACACGTGTGTTACATTTAATAAGCTTTAATAAGCTTCACATATGTTTGTCTCTGCATGCGTGCAAGTATTGACGGCCCATCATTTATTAGCCACATCCTTTCCACTTGAGCAGGAAGCTGACTCTGAATGCGAATCAGACAAGCCAGCCTCTTTATTGAACCACATATTGAGCTAGCCCGTAGCGGTGGACCGGTGCCAACAAAAACAGATGAGTGGGTTCCTCCATATCCCTCAGCTTATACACCCTGTCAGCAGCAGCCTGGACTGCCCTCGTGGGATTTGGCTTTATTCACTCTCCGGTCAGCCGTTGGGGTCGAAACAGAGACTGTGTAACCCGTGCGTTACAATACGGTGCTACGTATACTAATATACGCTTAATGAACTGAAACGTAGCAAACTTTTTCGGGGAAATGTGTAACTCAGTTAAAAAAAGTTCACCAAACATAGCAAACGTTCAAGCACCCCAAATTACATTAAATCTGGCATTACTATGCATATTTAGTTTCCTGGCAGGATGTTTTCCTTACTTGACTCTACTGATAATAGAGGACGGCTCTGTCATAGCGCAGCACCACTTTATTGCATTATAAGGCTGAAAAGTTCCGTGAAAAGAGAGTGGACCGGATGTAAGGCATCTGGAAGCGGGCGAGAGGACCTCTGTCCGAAACACTGGGACAACAAAATGTTGTGCAGCTCCATCTGGGTTAAGCAGCAGGAAATGGGTTTCATCTGGGTTTCAATGACTGCCATCACGCTTGATTAAGGGGTGTGGAATTGCTGCAAAGCAGAGCCCCTCTTCAATTGTGTGTGCGTGTGCATGTGTGAACTCACACACATTTTGGTGATTGGGTGTTAGTAGGGGGAAAAGCCACTTGGGTGTAGGCTGCTGAAAACACCTGGAACTTCTAAACATTCCCGGATAAAAGGAAGCTTGTGAAACTTAAGTCCCCTGCCTGTTTCTGGAACTGGTAGTCCTTATGAGGCCAGAAACCTCGGCCACAAAACAATTTCCCCACCCAGTGCAATTCTACAGGCCCCCTAAGGACAAAAAACAAACACTGTAGACCCGAGAATTCTTTCTGTTGTCTTCTAGAGTTGGAAGTTCTAAAAATTTCAGCATTGGTGTTAAAACCAAAGTCTGTCTGCGAAACTATAAAAGGAGAACCCTTGCACCCATGGCCAACTAAAATCCATTAGAAAGACTGCATTTAGGTCTTTTTCCTAAATCGTGCCTTTCATTTCCTGCAGCCACACGGAATAAGGCTGGCACCACATGCAGTAATGATATTGTGTTACATACTGCACTTTGGGCCATAGAACAAAATACAGGTCTGTCTCCCTCCACATTGTCATCAGTCTTTAGTCAAACACCTGGTCAGCTGTGTGGCTTTTTCCCATGACCGTGATAGCAGGGCTTTTTGTGTCTGAGTTTACAGTCAGGCCATTTAATTGTCACTGACCCATACAAAATGTAATCGTTGCAAAAATAGCGCTTACTGAACATATTATTATTACATTCATTCTGCTGTCATTCTGTCCTTTGAATATGTCCATAGCTTTTGAACCATATAGAAGCTTTCGTGGTTGAATTTGTGTATGTGGTGACAACTAATTTAGACAAAATGTTTTAAGCATCCGAGGCTTATGTGTTTATTTATGGCCAGTGGTTCTCCAACTTTTTGGTTGGAAAAGAAGAAGAATAGTATAGCATTTATAACATAAAGCATCAAAATATACCATTCAAATGTTATGCACATATTATTAAAGTCAATACAAATATAATGGATTCAATAATAATTAACAATTTTAATTCAATGTTTTATTCTCACAGTTGTATTTAGCCCACAGATTCCTATTAATGACAGGAACATAGCCATTCTTCTGCTGTACAGGTTTATCTTATTAGTATATTAGTATTTCTAGACTAGTATTTAATATGAAACAATATATTCTATATATTAAATATATTAAAATTAGGTCATTTAGCAGACGTTTTTATCCAAAGCGACTTACAATTACATGGAACAGATAGGATAGGATAGGGTGAGGCATCTTGCTCAAGGATGCTTACTAGGCTAACTCTGGGGTTTCCGGCTGGGAGTCCAACACTTAGACCACTAGACTATCCTGAATATTCTATCAAAAAGTGCATGCAAAAATCCCCTTGGATTAATATAGGTATTTCCCAGGCCCAATTAATAATAATCAGGCTGCCTTGCCAACAAGCTACTGCTTGCTAAGATGTGATTACAACGAAGGCACAGTCTAAATACTGATCATTGCCTCACGCATTTCACTAAATGTTTAAACAAAGACTACGATAGTGTTAAAACGTATTAAAAATGTATCTAATGACTCCAAAGCGTTCCAGAAATGCTCATCTCGTCTACTATACCTACTGACTAATTGTAATGTATAATGTGTTTTTAAGTGAGTCCTCCATATGGGCCATGTATGAAATTCAATTATGGTCATTTAGACCAAACACCAAGCAGCTGATTATTAACAGGTTATAATATTATTGCATTTGAATCAGTGTAGGTACAGAGGGAAGGAAGTAGGCATGCCTCGGCTGTGCTAAGCCGTGTCAGGGAGTGTTGGAAAGTGTGCTCTGCTTGCTTGTTTGGCCTAATGGGCTCTGTGAAGGGATCTTTTCACTTGGTTTATTAGCCTATTTTCCTTCAGGGCCCATATATGAGTTCCAAGCAGGCCAAAGACACAATTTGTGAAGGCCTTGGGAAGCGTGATGTGTGTGTGTGTCTCTCTCTCACACACACACACATGCACACACAAAAGGGGGGAGGGTATGTTACAGCAGATGCCTGCGGGTGCAGAAAGGGAAAGACCAAAACAAAGGAAATAGTAGCAGGATTGGCGGGCGTGGCACCGTAAATTACGCGCAACCATTACTTTACAGCTGAATGTGTGACATTGTGTCAAGCAGAGATTTCACTTAGATCTTCCACCGGACTGCACGCTCACCGGAGCCTGTTCCCAAAGTGTGTGAATGTGCCACATTGTTTCACCAGATAGGCTTGAAATAGGCTAGAGACCTTTCCCTTTTAGCATGCAGATTAATTGATGCCTTTCTTTGTCAGGCTTTCATTCAGTGGAGGGTGGTGGGGGGGGGGGGGGGGGGGGGTAATTTTAAGCAGGCCACAATTTTGAGGATAGATAAATCCCT
>JAOEHI010000007.1:3642205-3663959 GCA_025447815.1 Percopsis transmontana | reverse complement strand
CCCCCCCCCCCCCCCCCCCCCCCCCCCCCCCCCCCCCCCCCCCCCCCCCCCCCCCCCCCCCCCCCCCCCCCGGCTCAGTTGAGGCAGGCCTCAAGTTGCTGCATGCTGAATGCCATGCAGTGTCTGTAATAAGGAAGATGGGTGATTACTCTGTTTGCTTATTGGACCCTTAAAGATTAGAGTTAGGATAAAGGGGGAGGATAAGGTCTGTGTGTGTGTGTGTGTGTGTGTGTGTGTGTGTGTGTGTTCAGAGAGATGAACTGTAGGACCAGGCCTGACTTTTCAATTAGATCTTCCAGTGATAGGAGGGAGGTGGAAGGTCAAGGACTTAATTGAGCTCACTATATTCCTTCGTCTGCAGTGTTTCTGTTCCCATAGAAGCACTGAATGTGTTGTATATTATAGGAGTCCATGTGGATTTATGATTAACACTGGCAGAGTGACCTTTCCAACCCAGTTAGAAAAGCAGCAGTACTTCCCCATTTTTCACTGTGAACAGGAATCGGCCTCACCTCACCTTGTTCCTCATGAACCCTGTCTCGTCTCCCTCATCGTCGCCCTTCTACTCACACTGTTAAGCTCTGATCACAAAAATCCCATTGTACTTCTATAGTGAGCATAATCAAGACCAATTTGTAATCAAAGCCGATTTCAGTGACGGTGTTTACTGTTGCCAAGACAAGTTAAAAACAGGTACATCCAGTCAACTCCTGCCAAAGGTTGAAGTGACGTATCCCCCACCCCATCTAAAATGCTAAGCAAAGGAGATAGGCCTAATATCTCAGTTGAAGTGTTAGTGTCAGTTTTACCATGTTACTAAAAATAGCACTAATCCAGCCAGTGGTAAGGTTGCTACCCTAATAATTGAGCAACCCTAATTTAGTTTTGTTGAAAACATTGTTAGTTTTAAGTGAATCTTCCTATTCGTATGGCGTTATTATTACAGTTTGGGCTCTAGGGCACGTGGGAAGTTGTATGTGAGCGTTGTGTGTTATATATTGTCTTGTCTGGAAGTAATGCAATCACATGTGAAATGGGACTCATGTGGCCCATTGAGGCTAGCTAACCACATAGCACATGTCAGATTCATGTGGTAGTGATCACGCTGAGAAGCCAGCAAGATGAATAGAGAGAGAGTCTCCATAGGAGTAGGTTTTTTCTACTGTCGTCATCTGTTTTCACAGATTTGGACAAGATGGAAACATTGTTTAAGTCATAAGTGGACTGTTTTTAGGTATCTACTCTGTAGGGTAATGTCACTTAATTTCAGTACTATGATGTATGACAGTTTGCAGAGTGCCATCTACCTAACTTGCCTCAACAGGGGCCATGTCGGCTGTGTTGACTCCACCTGTCTCTTTCTCTCCCTTCTCCTTGTGGCCCAGGATTCTGTTGCCATGGGGTATTCATGCTGTGTTTTATGACAAAGGGTGTAATGTCCGTGGCCTCAGTCTTAGGTTACAGGAACACAGAGTTCCGTTCCCCCTGGAGAGAAGACGGTTTCCATAGTGAACCTCATTGGCGGTCACGCCTGCTAATGTTAGACTCAATAAACCATAATCTCCCAGCCGGCGTGTCCTTCACTTTACCAGCGTCGATTTGCACCTGGGTTGACAAAGACACTACTTTGGTTTGGACATATTTCTGTCTCTTGCCTACCTGTGTTGTTAGTCTGGGTATACCCTCCTTCTTTTGCCGGGACCCGCACTGGACCCGCACTGCTCTAACCTACATCTTTTTCTTCTCTCATAAGAAGGGAAGTCTCAGAGAGGATATCCTGCTTAAGAATCTTGCGTTCCTCACATTGGGAACCACTCATGGACATTACAGCAAAGCTGTCTTTTTGTAAAGAGGCCTAGCATGAAATTTCCTAAATACCCCCACCTCCTCAGCTTGTCAATTATCGTTATTACATCTGTATTAAATTGTTTTTATGAATTAATAACGTCCCCGCGATTGACCCTCTCTATTGCATAGAAGGTAGGCTGACATTGTTCTTTGCTGGGTGTTAACAGAAGTAAGGGGTGGTTGCTAAGCAGAGTGCAGGGCAGACATTACTATAGGAAATCAAAAACAATGGCGAAAGGAAGGCAATGGTTCAAACCATTGACCACTGAGGCTGTTATGTGGGAGTGCTGGAGTCCCTCTGTCAGATTTAGAAAGACAACCCCTGTCTGTCAGCCTGGAGAGCTTTAACTTGAAGTTAAGTCCAAAAACTGAAACACAATTGCAGATTTGATATGCCTCAGAACTTATCTTGACAAAATTCTACACTGAAAAAAGTTATTTTGAACTCCTCCAAGATTACTTAAAAGTGATTGGGCTTTGGGTATAGTTTGTGTGTGTGTGTGTGTGTGTGTGCTCTACCATGGCAGCTTTTTGATTAGTGGTTTATTTTCCCTGCTTCAGACTTAAGTGGTTCAAGTGTGAGGGCTGTAAATGTTTACTTTATAGGGAGTGTGAGCTTGGCAGTGCATGGGAATGCCCTGAGGATGATAGGAGAATCACTCACAGTCACACACAACGCCACGTTTGAGCATAAACTTTAATTCACAGATTTACACATTAAGCTTAGTTGTCAACACAACTGAAAATGTCCTGGGTTGTCTGCGAAATGTTAAAATCAACTCTTGGAGAATTAGGAAAAATATTGTATCTCCTGCATTAACTGTATAGTAAGGGCATTTAATGGTTCTGGTTCTCCAAAAATATCTGAATGCTTTTTTTTCTGCGGTGTTGTCTAATAAGTCTGGTATTCTGTTAATTTCTTAGACTTTTTGTTGGCTGTCTTTTAAACATAGGTGCAAAGATAAAATACTGTCAATAAATTATGAGGAACTGAACAAATTTTAGAGACACATAATTAATAGATATTTATTCTTTTCTCAACCTATCTTCACTTTGCAGGACACAATGTCTGTGTCCTGCAAAGTGTAGCTGATTAACTGAAACTAATTTTCCAGTCCTGTGAGTAAGGTCGTGTCCATGCCCTTGTGTCTGCAGCTGTTATTTTCTTGAACCGTCAGAGGGTATTCGGAGTTCTCAACCCAATCCACATGCTAGACATTAGAATCAGCAAATGGCATGTGTTTTTGTGTGCTTTATCATGGCACATCAAATGGGAACATCCCTATGCATGGATATTTCTGAAGGATTTACCCAGAATGCAGCTGTTGGTGGCACCGGAGATGTTTTTTTCTGGTCAAACTGAGCCAAGACTCAGTTTGACCAGGTTAGAGCTGGTTTGCTTGCCACAGTAACCAGGTACTGAAGTTTAAGCCACATGCAGGTGGAATATGCACAGTCCTTTTATGAGGCATAGAGCAGTATTTATGGCAGTGTTATCTCTGGCTCTTACCCCTTTTCCATGTTCACTGAAGCCTTTTCATTTGGTAGAAATCACAACATCAATCGTAGTTCAGAAAATAATTGCCAGGTGTAGCTAAATCACTGCAGTTTTCACGATATAATTGATTGATTTATGTGAGACTGTTGAAGTTGTCTGTCTTTGGTGCCGAGATGAAACACCTCCTAAATGATTGGTGTATTTGAAACAAAGCTTCCCTCTTGAGAGAAGATGTTTTCCACAGTGAACCTCAGTGAAGCTTCTTTTATAATTTCAAAAGCCCTATGGTTTCTCTGTGATAGGCTTCCATAGTTTGTGAATGTGTCAGTGGAATGCTGTCAAACCTTGGAGCCTGACAGACTGGTGGAATTTTGATGTAGGCTATATGGTACTGTATATGGAACATGCTCTGTAATGTTTTGTAAGGACTCTGTAAGGACAAAGTGCTTCAAGAATCTCTGTTTCACTCTCTCTACTCATCTATCTTTCTGTCTCTCTGTCTCTCTGTGTGTTAGTGTAAGGGCACCTCCTAGACTCATACAGCACTAGGCTATAGGGGGTCAGGATATCTGATCTGCCCAGCAGACAGACGTGTGGTCGTTTCTGTGGGAGTAATGGAATTCTGTGGTCTGTCCCAGTATACACGGAATTTCAATGGTCAGACATGGCTCACATAACCCATATAAATAGACCACCCCTGTCATGATTTACAAGGTGGCTAGAAGAGGAATGTTAACTTCGGTTCATTTGATTGTTTACACTGGGAAGGAATGACCTCTCTTTACCCAGGTGAGTTTATGTGTATTACAGCAATGCCACCTGTTGCACCCATTAACATCCTGTCTATGTGTGTGTGTGTGTGTGTGTGTGTGTGTGTGTGTGTGCGTGCGTGCGTGTGTGTCTTTTAGGTGACTTGTCCCCAGTTCAGATGACCCCAGTTCCCCAGTCCCAGTTTATCCCCTTGGCTGAGGTTCTGTGCTGTGTCATCTCAGATATGAACTCCTCTCAAATCACTGTCAACCAGGAGACTCTCATCAACCATATGAGCAAAGCTCATCCAGGTAATGCAGAGATTAAAACCTCTGTTAGTTAGCTGTGATATTCTTGTAGCTGACAACTGCCAACCCTCTTCTCCTAATGACATTTTCCTGTGTCTTCATCCCAGGGATGACTATTCCTACTCAGGACATCTTGTACAATGCTCTTGGTGCTTTAATAAAGGAGCGTAAGATTTACCACACGGGGGAGGGTTACTTCATTGTCACGCCACAGACCTACTTCATCACCAACAGCATGGTTCGGGAGAAGAGCTGGTGGACCTCTGGTTCAGGGGACGAGCCTCCTTCACCTCCTCCGATCACCTACCTGTTAAGCAATGAGGCCTGCATGGAGAGCACCCAGGCTCCCCTGGTGGCTCACTGCAAGTCTTGCAGCTGCTTCGCACCACCCCAAGCATCTACTAACGCTAGCACCAACACCATTCCAGCCCCTATCCCTCCCTCCACTGTCCCAGACCAGCACTCAGTTTCAGTATCCATCAGCGAGTGCACAGGCAAAAGCTTGAAGTGGCCTCGTCCGTCTGATCACAAACCAACGGTGGCCCATCAGTCCACCTCCACGGCAATCGACTACCAGGCCAGTGAAGTCAGCAAAACCTCAGCCACCACAAACACCACGAGCCGCAAAGACAAAGACAAGTCAGGGAGGAAATTTGGACTCAGTCTCTTCCGGAGGAATGGAGGGAAAAAAGAGAAACCCAAAAAAGAGTATGCCTCATTTTCAGGTCAGTTCCCACCGGAGGAGTGGCCAGTAAGGGACGAAGATGACCTGAATAATTTACCTCGTGACCTGGAGCATGCAATAATCAAACGTATTAATCCTGAACTTACCGTGGACAACCTGACCCGCCACACAGTCCTCATGAAGAAGCTGGAGGAGAGAGGGGACAAGGGGGTCAGCCGGGTATTGGACAGAGGCCTGGATAGGGGAGACAGAGGAGTAGATAAAGGAATGTCAACCGAGATACTGACTTTCTCCAAACCCAGACACCATCACGTTCCTAAGGCAGGGGCAGCAAGGAGATCTGCCCCTAAGGCTTCTCGCAGCAAAAGGAGAGCCCACCCATCCAAGGAGAAGCAAAGGGACAAAGAGAAAGAAAGGGAAAGAGTTCAGAGTAAAGTCCCTATTTGTGGGGAGGAACACACAGAAGAGGCAGACTTGATCCCCTCTCAGCTCAGACCCGAAGTCCACATGGATGACCCAGAGGAGATAGAGGAAGTTGGAGCCGTAGAGGGGAGGTGTCTCTATAAGAAACGAATTGACAACCCTTTTCACACTCAGCCAATCAAAGAAGCAGCCCAGACTACTGTGACTGACACTGTGAGTAGGGAACATAGGAGGCGAGACGCAAAGGAGGGAAAGACTTCTGGGGCCGGGAAGAAAGAACGGATGGGGCACCGCTCCAAATCATGGGACCCGCATCGAGCCAAGGTGATTGTAGCAGAAGGAGAGCATACAGGGAAATCCCGTACTTCCGAGGACAGGTATGACTGTCTTCCCATGAGAGGTGTTAACTCCAAAGACGTATTCCAAACAGATATGAACCTCGGCCAAGAGCTGTCATCAGACTACAGTGCAGCCTATCCCCAAAGCAGCACCTTGAGAATTGATGACAAGATCCGCCACCAGCGGGAGGGAAACCGCAGTGAGGCATGGGAGAGAGAAGAAATACAGGGAGCATTACAGGAGCCACATTACAGAGATGCAACAGACAACAGGCATCAATTAGGCCAGGATTCTGATGTCTGCCTCCCTTCTCACTCCTATGATTCAGTTACAAAACATTCATACAAGCCAGTCGCGGCCTGGCCTAAGCCTTCTCTCCAGCGGAAACACTCTCTCAGACGCACAAACACCCAAGGGGATAACATCCCCAGGCCTGACTTGCTGTCTTCACACCAGCAAGCCTGTAGTCCAGCTGCCAATCATAGCCAACAGGAGTCAGGAGCAGATTCCAGCATTAGAGAACAAAGGAACCAAGGCCATGTTAGACAGGAGCTGACAGCTGTCAGCACCCTCTTGATGGCAGACACGGATGGTTTCATAGAAGATGACCACAAGCTCTTCCAGAAGACAGACGATGACGAGGATGAAGATGCCTGCAGCTCCTTGTATTTAAATGAGGAGGAAATTATAGACACTACAAATGCCTACCAAACGGGCGGAGCCATCTACCATGGCACCCAGTCCTTTTATCATGACCTCAAATCTGATTTGCAATACCAAGGACCCCACAGTCACTGTCATAATCCCCTCCCTCACCAGCCTCAACCTCACACAAACATACAAGACAAATGGGACAACACGTATACAGAGAGTATTCCCGTGGCCAGCCAGGAGGAATCCCCCCTCAGCTCGGTCAGACTTGGGGAGACCAGATGGCGACACCACCTTCAGCCACAGATAAACAGATCACCAGGGGGCCAGAATGAGCCCAGCCCCAGGCGTGCAACACTGCAGGGGGCAAGTCTGAGCTTTGAGCCCCTGGATGCCCTTGAAGCCACAGACAGCAGTATCTTTGACTACTGCCAGACCAGTGAGGTGGAATCAGATGCAGAGACCCTCCGTAAGTCCACTGACGAGGGAGATGGGGAATCTGCTCACTGGGGGGCTGAGGTGGAGGAAATGGAGGAACTGGAGGAGGGAGGATTTGACAACGTTGATGAGAGGGGTGTCCCCCAGAGCCACAGAGCCAGTCTCAACTTGCCCAGTGGAGCCAGAGGGGGAGAGGTTGGAGAGACTGGGGAAATTGGAGAGAGCCAGAGCATGACCGGAGACAGTGGTATAGACTCCCCTCGGTGAGTGTTTTCTCTGGTCAGCCAGGTTTGCCTACTGTGCTTCTGTCTTAATACCGCACAGTTCATAAAGCAATTTACAAATGTTCTTATTTTCAACAAGGCTATGTTAGCAGTGGAACAGCATTATGTAGGCCAGTGTTAAAATTGTAATGGATACAGCCCTGAAGCTCAATCTATCATATAATCTCCTAGAATTTAACACACACTACACTGTGACAAAAAGTGTTCAAGGTAGCAGACAAAATAAAAACCATACGGGTGACAGTTAACACCTAGGTTAGACGTCCAGTTCTGCCTTTTTATTTATTTTTGGCGTTTTTTGCATTTATACTTAATAGCGATAAAGCTGAACATACTTCTCATAGCTAATTACAGAAACCTGTGTTTAGACAGAAGGGAGTGATTATGATTCGTATAATTACTCTGCAGCAGTTTTGTTTTCATGTTATAATCAAAGCAGAAGAGAAGACTTTTTGCCATGAACTCGATTTCTTTCCTATGTAGGTGGATAAAATGTGTCACCTTGTTACCAAATATTAACAACCTCTTTTCTTCTTTTTAGGACTCGTGTCAGTTTGCCCTCTAACAACACTGTGATTCTGGAGGGTCTCAAGAGAAGAGGTTTTCTACAGAACTTGGAAAAACTGCATTCCAAGAGCAACACCATGCGACCGCAGAGCTCCCTGCTCCAGCTCACCCCTGTCATGAATGTATAGCAGACCTTAGTCCCCTGCCGAAGCTTTGCCCACAAGTCTCCTAACCCAGCTAAATAAAATAAGCCAAATTAACCACCTCTAGTTATGTACAACTCCATGTCATACATATATATTCACAAGGGGTTGTGTTGCTCTTTATTGTTACAGAGGTCTATGTACAGATGTATATTTTCTTTTCTTTCTTTGTACATATAATGAAAACATGCTATATGCATTTGTTCAGACCACAATTGATGCACTGTTATCTGGTTTATTGGTAACTAAGGTTGTTACACAACTATCTGTATAGTATTTTTTATAAATTCCACAAGAGTTAAACTGTAAAAGATGTGATATTTTTCTAAGGATTGTAGCAATTTATCTCAATTACAGCAGCTAAGGTGTCTTTCTTAACATGACTTCACCTCGTGCCCCGACAGCACACTTGATTCTATGAAAACATTAGTGATACAAACCAGACATTTTTGTCCCTGGGGAAATCGTTAAGTCTAGTCTCTTATACTTCCACAAGATTTAGATTGCAAGATGTCTGAACTTCATGTTCCCACCTTTAATGCCTAAACCTAGGCTGTGTAGAGCTGTGTTAGGTTGTAGAGCGGTAAGCTAGTCACAGGACAATACTATGGACTGAATTACATACACATGAGAAACACTTATCCAGGTTCAGATGTGTCATTCTCCACTATAATGCCAGCTTCTACTTTACTAGAATTTCTGATCTTTCCTTAACTGGGCAGAACGGTTAGCCATCATGTATATAACTTGTGGTAGAGCGACATCGTGTGGACTTCTTGAGAAATGCATTTGTGAATTCTCTAAGCCACTGAGCCCAACAAAGTCAGAGCCACTAGCAAACCAATGTTAAGATGAAAGATGCAATTTTAAGATGAAAGAAAACAGAATCCACGAGAGTCAATAAGTCTTTATTTTTTCCATATATATGCCACTCAGAAATTGGGAAGAGGTGTTACAGAGTCTGCCCTTAAGAGATGCCTATATGGATAAATTACATTGTTTTTCCTCTCTATGTTGAGGCCAAGATGGAAACAAAATTAAAGACAATAATGGTTGTAACAGTGTAAACACATAACATACATAAAAGCCAAAAAAGGATTAGGTATGAGTGAATTCAAATTAAAACATGGATTAAGTTAATGAGTAAGAACAAAAGACTCCTGGAAAAAACATATTTTATCCCCCACCCCACAAATAACAGCTCAGCATATATTTCTACATAGCATGCAATAAGGCACCTATCTAACACAAGGAAGAAACCTATGCTACAGTCTGAAGCACAATTGTTATCCAAATAAAATATTGCTCACCATGGTAACTCCCATAAAAACAGTATCTCTTGTTCCCTTTCATATGACCCAAACCATATCTAAAAAAATAGTTTGTAAAAGTTATTTTACACAGAACAGCAAATAGAGCGCAATCTCATTGAGTTCTGAAAGCTCCGTCTTGTCAAAGCAAGCTTATTTGTCCTGTGATCATATTTTTTTACACAAGTTGATCGGTTTGAGCAAATTGTGATGTTTTGTAGAACATTACATGGTATAACTATATACTATACAGATAATTTGTAACTTGTCTTTAAAGCAATAAGGAAACTGTTGCATCTCAGTAATGTACATTTGGTGCTTTAGTAAAGAATAAACAGACAGTGAATAATAAGGACACACATCATCTTGTAATATGCTGCCCAGTTTGTTTATTTTGTCTTATGCATTTTATGACTAAATTGCAGTCAATAGAACTGGGGTTCAAGCCAGTATTGCCCTTTGTGCAGTCTGTTTTATTGGTACAAATATTTTTTAGACATACTGGGAAAATAAACCAATAGAGAAAGCTAGTGATTGTGTCTGACAAGCCAAATTCTAAACCAACAGACTGTACAAAAGCACTTGAAAAATTTCTGGTAGCTCCTACAACTTAAAACAAAAGAAGGAAAAGGGTTAGGACGAAATTGACCGTACTATCAAAATGTAATCTTTTGGAACAGAACAGCACACTAGTCATCTATACACATATATAAAAGAAAATCAATAAGTATTTACATAGAATTTGTTTGCATGGATTATGGGATGACAATGTTAATTGAAATCAAGACAATACAACTTTTCTTGACCACCAATTCTGTCGGTAGCACCGTGTACTCTTGTGAATCAAATCCGAAAAGCACATGTGCCGGCCTGAAGGTACATGAACCAAATTCAGACATCAAAAGGACTAGCAAGGAGGGGGAAATTGTTCCAGGCAACATTTTTCAGCTAATTACCAAATCTTTTTTTTTCTTTTTAAAAGCATTCAAAAAGGGGGAGGTCCTGGAAGGGGTTAAGCACAATCACAAATAAGTATCTCAATACAAAGAGAGGCCCATTTACATCTATTGTCACAACCTCTTTAAACTGAGCAAGTCCTGGCTACTTCTCAGACTAACCAGTCCGGCACCGAAATGCAGATTAAACAGTCTTTCTGGGTTTTCTTGAATCAAGGCTTGTGTATCGACTGTCCATTTATTTTAACTGCTCCATGTTGGATGAATTATGGATCCTATGATGCCTGGCGAGGGAGGATGAATGGTTAAAGCCTTTGCCACACTGGGAGCATCTGTACCGCTTTTCTCCGGCCATATTACGCTGTTTGATGATAGTGGTGTGAGCATAGCCCTTCCCTGAGGGGATTGCGCTATACTGCTGCTCCGGTTTGTCATCCAGGTGAACTCTCCTCTGATGCCTTGTGAGGGATGAGGTGTGGTTGAACCTCTTTCCGCAGTGAGAGCAGTTGTAACTCATTCCGTCAGAGTGGGCTTTGAGTTGGTGCCTGGACAGGGAAGAGGAATGATTGAAGCCCTTGTCACAGAAGTTGCACATGTAGGGCTTGTCTCCTGGCTGATGATTCCTTTGCTTCATGGAGCCGCCATAGGAGTAGCCCTTGCCAGATTGCACGGCAGGATACACTGGGGCCTGTACGGCAGGATACATGGGGTTCTGCAGGTGGGTCTTGCGGTGTCGCGATAGAGAGGAGGAGTGATTGAAGCCCTTGCCGCACTGGGAGCAGTTGTAGGGCTTCCCTCCGGCATGGACCTGTTGGTGCTTCTTCAGATGGCGCTTGCGGGCAAAGCTCTTCCTACATTGGTTGCATTTGTATGGCTTTTCACCCGAGTGAATCAGCTGATGCTCCCTCAGGGTGGCAGCCGCAGCAAAGCACTTTCCGCACTGCGTGCACTGGTGGGGCTTGTCTCCCAGGGCTGCGGCGTGGGTCTTCTGGTGCTGCTTCAGGTTAGAGGCTGTGGCGTAGCCTTTGCCACATTGACCGCAGGTGTAGGGCTTCTCCCGCGCGTGGAGCTCCTGGTGCTTTTTCAGGTGCCTTCTACGGACAAAGCTCTTTCTGCACTGGGTACACTTGTAGGGCTTGTCCTCAGAATGCATTTTCATGTGTTCTCTGAGGGTTATGGCGGCCGCAAAGCTCTTGCCACATTCTGAACACCGGTGCGGCTTCTCCGGTACGTAGATCATCTGTTGAGATTTGAGGTTGAACGTGTCGATGACACCTTTGCCAACCATCTCAACTCCAGTGGGGGCATAGGGGCTCTCTTTCATGTGGATCTTCATGTGCTGCTTTAGACTGGCCTCCACAGCAAAGTTCTCACCACAGTGGACGCATATGTAAGGATTGAGGTCTTTGTGGATCTCAAAGTGCTGGTGGAGATCAGCCAAGCTTCCAAAGATCTCTCCACACTCATTGCACTGCACGCCATGGGCCTCGTGTATGATCACACCATTCTCAGATTCCACTGTCAACTCTCCACCATGGTCAGACTCCACTTTCACCATGTGCTCCCCTGTTTTTAGCAGCACTTCTCCAAGCAGAGCCTCGTTTGATGTAGTCTTGATCCCCCCTGTAAAACAGTGCATATCTGCATGTTCTACCACCTTTATGTAGTCATGGTCTGACTCTGCCACAATGGCATCCACACAAGCTACAGCTCCCAGCTCTGGTCCAAGGCCCTGGATCTTGGCTAGATCTGAGCCATGGATCTCCAGCTCTAATCCACGCTTTTCCTCAGTCATGATCTCCGTTTCTGCTCCATAGTGAAGGTCGACCTGGCTGTGGGCTATGACACACTCCGACCCAAGCGTGTCAAGGCCGGGTGTGTCACATTCAGTCTCTGACTCGGCCATGAGAACACACTCCAGCCCAACGACCTCCGTTTTTTTGCCGTGCGGTGACTAAAAGGGGAATCGGGGGTCAACAGCTCTATTTCGCACAACGCAGCACAGGAGCTGTAGTCAGTAAGCAGACCTGCAAAGAAAAAACAGTGAATTAGCACAATGTCTAATCACCATCTATATTATCAATGTCTCTTTTTTTTTTTTTAAACCATGAAATAGATGCTTAACATACAAGTACCATCCCAGTGTCAAAAGGTACACCAGTCAGATATAACAATTGAGGGATTGGGGATGTTTCTGTGGATTGTGCTATAATGGTGCCAGTGACCATCAGAAAAATAGACATGAACATCTTACTTTACTGTAGACATTGATAAGATTCGACAGACTAAAATAAATATGAATAACTAGTATGAAAGGAGTTCTCTATTGTGCACTATGTCTTATGGTATGGCCATGACACAAATACTGTTATGAACAGGAATTGTACTAAGCATCAATCAGGGACACAAATTTACAGTTAGCTTGTTTTCACAACTTAGCAGGCTAAGGAATCATACTGCTAGCTGACTTAATGCTAAAGAGGTGCTTCGCTGGACTAGCCAACACAAATGACAATATCAGAGTGGGCTACATCACAGTAAAGTCCTACTTCCTATTCACATACTCCAAAAGCACACCTGGTGCACAAGCCGCCCATATGTGGACTACACGGTCCATTGTTTTATAATTTAAATTATTAATGTTAGGGGGAAATGGTACACTTAACACAATGTACCTGAGGTTTATCGGCATAACATCCATCTGATAGCTAGCATACCATAACAGCTACAAATAGCCAACATAGCGGCTAGTTAGCTGGCTACAGTAGGGGGGGAAACTGGTTAACGACAAACAGTTTTGTGTTAGCAGCTAATGTTTGCTGATTTAGCCAGCTAACTAGCTTCATAGCAAGCAACTAGCGAGTAATGCAGAGTCGATATAAATACTAAACATGTACGTTTCTATTTGATAATGGGCAGTTATTTGAAATTCATTGTTTAAGATTAGTGTCAAACGCGGAAATTATCCGTGTGCACAGTATTAACAGGCCATCTTGTGCCACACCACCACTTCCAGCTAGCCAAGATTAGAGGCTTGCGTAAGATGGCTGCCGCTAGCTAATGTTAGCTAGCTACCGCCCTTAGAGAACCACCAACATTGAGGTGACCCCAATATTCTGCACAATACACTGAACTGTAATTACGTATTTGGACTACAATTTAGATCAGATATATCACAACGCGGGTCGATTTTCTTAGCTTTACGCGTAGCACACACGAAGTGCCACGCGAAGCCCCAGAATAAAGCTCGCTAGCAGAAACAAAGATGGCTAGCGGGAAAGCGATGAGGGTTCAACAGAAGCCCGGGAAAGACAACCCTGTAAATACATACACATCGAGTCAAATCAACGAACAACGAGCACCAACAATAATAAAATTCATAATACTTAACATCAGCCAGAACAGTAGCAAGTAACTTGTTTTTACATTGACTTACTCGATTTCTGTATGACAAAGCACAAGGTAACTTGGCTACAAAACGAAAGCCCTCCTTACTGCGGCAACGTCGCACAAGCAGCACACGACTTCAATGGCGGCCTTGCTGGCGCTAGCGGCTACAAAACTACAGAATTAGCGTGTTGGCTACCTAGCCACGATGCCAAGCTAACTAGCCAGCTAAGCCAGTTCGTTAGCTCGGCTAAAAACGAGTCCCACAGTTGCCAGTCGCTTCTTTAACATTAACAGCGGAAGCTTCCTTAAACCGCCCATCCGACCAAGTTAATTCTGGGTTATAAAGATAAATGGGTTCAGTTAAGGATCTATGGTTGGTATATCCATCAGTGATCGCTGTGATGATTTCGCATGGAATATTTCCATATGCTTTGTGTAGCTTTTTCCAATAGAGAATTCCACAGTGAAATGGGCCCACGATCGTGTATTTTCCACAATGCGATGAGTGTCTACAAAGTTAGCGCAGACAAAATAGGAAACAAAAACTACAAGCACAAACGCTGCTAACATTAGATGTACGTTTGCTTTATAAAAACGCAAAGGTTACACTTAAGCTGGTTTTATAGTTGTGCCACAACATTGTTACTTGTATATTATTGTAACTTGAACGAATCGATCAACTCAACCGAGAAAGGGAAAAAAGATCGTCCGACATCAACTTAGTCCATGCATGAAATCCCACACCCACCTTTCTATCCTAGTATTTTTGATTGCTGAAGAAAGATCGTTTATGTGCTTCAAACTCGGGACTGAAGAAAGCTGCAAGCTTGCCTGTGCTTCGTCAACCTGGTGTGTCTTCCTCTCTCTCGCTATCTCTTTCTGTGTTGCTGGCGCCACAGCTCATCTGGCGCCAACGTTGGAACCACCGACGTACTTCAACGAAACTACCATCGCCAGCATAGCAAACTCTACCTCCACCTATAGGTCTGGAGTGACAACAGAACAGTGAATGATTTTTATCAGTTGCCAATTGGGTCTACAATGATATATTGTTAATAGCAGGTTTCTGAGAATTGAGATAGAAATTGTGTCATCATGTTGATAAATATGTGCCCTAGAACTATAAACTTCAAAAGTTACATTACACTACATTGTTAACTATTATTTTTATTACAGAATATTAATAATATATTTAATTCAAAGAAAAAGTATATAAATAAATTCATATTTTGTTTTGTAATTCCACATTGTTCATGGTTTATAGTGTGAGCTCTAAGAGTGGACCTTCTTTGATTCATAGATTTGCTGTGCTGTGTAGACATTTTCTACACAGCACATTCTTTTGTCTTAGCCCTCCTCTTTGTGTGGTTCACCACACCTTCACAGCCTATTTACCATCCAACCAGGTATTCCGGTTTGACCAAGAGAGTTAACCTAACAAGCATTCCATGTCACACAGAACTTTATTCAGATAGTTTCACTGAAGCAGTCAACGTCTGAAACCCATACTTAGTGCTTAACGGATACTTAATCTTGTCGCTGCCACACATCTATTCTTGATGCACCTTTTCTTCGCCTGCATCAAGGAATTTGATTACATTTTTGATGAATTTAGTTCACTTACCCTACACCGGACAGGTTTTTACTTGATTTTCTATTGGATCTCACTTTCATAACCAGGAGAAAATGTCTCACCCCACTCCCTCTCTGGACATGGACAGATATAGCAGTATTGGCAAATCCCGTCGCTCTGCCAGCCACAGTCAAGGGAGACCCCAGGTCAAAGCTGGGGACGTCCTGTGTGATTTCTGCACAACAAGGAAGGAGAAGGCGGTAAAGTCTTGCCTGGTGTGTCTGGCCTCGTACTGTGAGACCCACCTTCAGACTCACTATGAGTACCCTGCTCTGATGAAGCACAAGATGGTCAAGGCCACAGGCCAGATGAGAGAGAAGATCTGTGCACAGCATGACAAGCTGCTGGAGGCCTTCTGTCGCACCGATGAGACATCAGTGTGCGTTCTCTGCATGATGGACGAACACAAACACCATGACATTGTCCCCGCTGGGACTGAAAGGACAGAGAAACAGGTTAGTGTCCGTGTTTACTGAAATTAGCAAAGAGATGATTATGTGGCTTGACATGTAAAGTATATACATAGTTCTCCAGACACTGATAATGATTGTGTTGATTACATTTTATTTCTTTTCGTCTCCAGAAACAGCTTGGGCCCACACTGCACAAATCTCAACATAGGATAGACGAGAGAGTGAAAAAGTGGCAGGACCTACGACAAGCTGTGGAATCTGTCAAAGTGAGTCCTCTCAGACAAATACATTGCCATATGGATAGTCTGGTGTCTTTGTACCTTATGGAGATATGGGGGAGGTGGGTTATTATCAATGGCATTTTATAGAAACATTGTATACAGTAAATTACATCTGGTATAATTGTAGATTATAAAAGTGTTTGTCCTTGAATAAACATCCTTTCCTTCCCCTGCATTTATTTTAACAGCACTCAGCCCAGGCAGTTCTAGATGAGAATGAGCGGATCTTTACTGAGCTGCTGCGATCCACGGAGAGGAAGTACAATGAGGTGAAAGAGATGATTCGCTCCCACGAGAGGTCCACTGTCACACGGGCAGAAATACTGGTGGACCGCTTGGAGGAGGAAATCACACTCATGAGAAAGAAACACACCGACCTGGAGAAGCTCTCACACACTGATGATCACATACACTTCCTGCAGGTGAGGCAGCCAGGTCTGGAGGCAGTCTTACAGTAGCTTGTGCACGGGTGTGTGTGAAGGGTCTTATCCATCATAGAAATTCTAATATATTATAATAACAGAAGATACTATCACAGGTCAATCCAAAGCCTTGTGGCCTTGGTGGAAAAAGGCCCGTCACCTTTGTTCTTAAGCTAAGAATATGTCGAATGCCTTGTTTGTATAAGTTTAGATTGTTAGCTGCTGTGTTGAAAAGATCTAACTGGATAAAACCTTTACTCCAAGAAAACAATTTGCTGCTTAGACATGTTATTTATAGTTTATAATAATTTACCAGTGGCTAGATTTATATCCCATTCATGTTTCTTATCTGTCATTTCTTTACCAAAGACCTGGCAGTCTCTGTCAGGTCCGTCAGGGTATGAAGACCTGAACAACATCAGTGTTGCCCCCAACTACTCATTTGATGCCACCAAGAGAGCTATTGCAGGACTGAGATTGCAAGTAGAAGAGGTCAGCAAGATGGAAATCAACAAAATCTCTGCAGCAGGTTTGCTAGTTTGACTTGTCTTCATGTCTCACATGAGTATTTCCCCTATACTTATGGTTGTGACACGTATGTAAAAAAAAAAGATTGCAATGAAAACTACTGTGGTATTTTCTTGTCTGCTCCCAAAGTAAAGGAAGTCTACATTACACAACAAGTGGAGACAAAGAGAAGAGATTCTGTGCTCAGAAACGATTCCATGGTCAGAATTGATTCCATGGTCAGAAATGATTCCACGGTCAGAAATGATTTGATGCTGAGAAAGGATTCCATGGTGAAAGAAGATCCAAAGGAAAGAGATGATTTCATGAGATGTGAGTATAGTCTTTTACATCACAGGCCACGCTAATTTCTATTTCTATACACTAATCCCAATGAGAATCCGAATTTAAAATAGTAACCACAGGCATATATAGTTATATCTCCATACCTGGCAACCTTTAGCATAACTAAACATGTTGTGGTGAAAACAAGTGACAGAACAGGTTTTGTGAAATGTATGAAAGCCACATTTCATCTTTCATCAAGTAAAGCTCTTAGCGCCCCCAGCTGTGCAAAGGAGTAATAAGAAGATGTCGGGGGTCAAAGCCATATCTCACCTCACACTAAAGAAAGTTATCAACACAACGAAAGAGGAATACAGGGACAACCCAGATAAGATAATACTTAATGCATATATACATATGGCCTATATCACTTTCCAGACTTCTGCCAGTTGACCCTGGACCCCAACAGTGTCCACTCAAATCTTTACCTGTCAGAGGGGAACAGAATGGCTACAATGATGACTGACCCCAAGATGTATCCTGACCACCCAGATAGATTTGACCACTGGCAGCAGGTGAGAGAGCTACCAATCCAATTACTTGTAGAAAGTTAAGAAAGTCAGAGAAGTTCATCAATTATTATTATTATTAATATTATTATTATATAACTATAACTATAAACATAAACATTTTATTAGTTTGGGAAAAAGGGACCTTTCAACAGATATCATCAGCATTTTTAGTTTGATTCTGTTATGCAGAATTACAGGGTGCAAACTAATGGGTTAGTTTATGTTAAGGCTTTCTATACAGTGAGCGAGGTGAAGATTATTGATTTGTTCTTTCCCAGGTGTTGTGCAGAGAGGGCCTGGCAGGTAAACGCTGCTACTGGGAGGTGGAGTGGAGAGGAACAGAGACAGACATGGCTGTAACCTACAGAGGACTCCACCGCAAAGGAAACGGCAACGAATGCAGCCTGGGCTGGAACAACAAGTCATGGAGCTTGTATTGCTCCGAATCTAAATTCTCGTTTGTGCACAATAATAAGAGTACAGACTTAGCAGTATCAAGGTCTTCTCGTATTGGGATCTACCTGGATCCCAAGGCAGGAACACTAGCGTTTTACAGTGTGTCCGATGGCATGCGCCTTCTACACAAAATCCACACTACATTCACAGAGCCTCTGTACCCAGCATTTAGTGTTTGGGGCTATGGTTCGAGCATAAGGCTTTAGCAGAATTGTGGCACAGGCCATGTAAGCATACTGTTAAAGCTAATTTAATGTTGTTAGATAAAAGGATGGTGTTGGATTCAGTCATATTTGAATGTATACATTATTTGTACATTGTTTTTAAATGTATGAGTTTTAATGGGAATTGCTCTTAGTTCTATTAGTAGGAGGAAAAAATGTTTTTTGTTTTTTTTATGTCATATAATTTTGTATTAGCTACTCTTCTATAAACCTAAATATATTTGACTGGTTTCTGCAACGTTCTCATCAAGTTATTATAATAAATAAATAAATAAATAGGCTACATATAATAACATAAAGGATGTAGATTTGTATGTCTCTTCTGGCCCTTACACACATAATGTAAACACTCTGGAAAACACTGGAACCCTCAAGATTTCTGTCTTTCTTTCAGCTGCACACGTTACATAGCCTAATGCATTACATAGCCTAAACAAAGTTTATGCATTTTTAAAAATAGTTCCCTAAGCTGACTGGCGATCCAAAGCAATTTACAATTACATGATGCTATTACATAGAGCAGATAGGGGTTAGGCATCTTGCTCAAGGAAACTTACAGGTAGGCCAATTCTGGTGTTTGAACCCACAACCTTCTGGCTGGGAGTCCAACACTTAGACTATCCTGTCCCCCATACAACTGAAAGCATTCACATTTGGAAATTACATTTCCTATCATGATCTAACATATTTCCTTGGGTAAAATTCGGCTTTGACGTTTAACCAAAATTACATTATAACCACCTTGATTTAAATGCGAATCTTTTTGAGTGCCGTATGACCACGTACCGCTAGGTGGAAGCAAACACACATTTAAGCCGTATTTTGCAGTCGCACAGTAGAATTGAATGACAAGTTTTGTAGTCACAACACACTTGAAGTTTAGCTTGATATTTGTGTCTAGAATTAGGACCTCATTTGTTTGTGTTGTCGTGCTGCTTTCATTCAAAAGTTTCTTACTGAAGAGGCCTGGCACATCGCGAGCGACTATCGCTCTGCTGTAGCCTGCCAAAAAGGAGCACCCAAATATGCGCACCTCGTGGCTAGACATACAAGGCAAGACTTTTCACCGTATCTTATAGTAACATTTACTACTGCATTGTAATGAAGAATAACAATATTTACAATGCATCTTATTTACATATTACACAGCATAGTTTTGCACTGTGTCTTTTTACAGTTAACAGTATGACCCTCCCACTCGGTATGCAAGATACATTAAATCCAGCGTATCCCTACCGCTAGGACTGGGAGGAGGAGTTGACTTAAACAGCTGGCTCTTGGCGGCAGACTGTCGGTGATGTGGATATAGTGACTGGAAAACAGAGCCTTCCCATTACAAATAATTTAAAACCGAATAACTGGCCATCGGTAATCCAGAACTTTATTGGTAATACAAAAAAAGACAACCAGGACGGATATCATTGTACAAGACACACATAAGCTACACGATTCCTTATATACTAGATTCCTCCTCCGCACCGCGTGGAGATGACCATTTGGGCTTCCAGGTTCCAGAGGTGTTAAGATCCCAGCCGCCGAGGTAGACAAAAGGTTGGCGTAAACCCCTGAAAAACCTATGGAGGTATGTAACTCAGCTACACAACATTATATACTTGTCATCCCCGTACAATCAACGCTATTGGTGTTTAGTGTGCATCTTATGTGTCTTTCGTTTCAGCTAGGATAGAAGACTAAACGACTTCGAAACTATGTTAACGAGTTACGTTGCAAACACTGATGCTCACTCTCTTCCTGCAGTTATTTTGTCACCGTCGTACCAGGAGCAATATAAAATCATCAGATGGAGATGTCATTCACCTGCAATTAAATGCGAGTACCTGAGCAGAGAGTGCTTGGCTGGCCAAGGAGAAAGAAGAAGGAGACTTTTTCTGGTGGCGGGGACGAGTTGACCTTACATCTAATCGGAGATGTCACTGTGGATGATCCTGCCTGTCAGCCTTCCAGCTCTGACCATCACTGGGATATGGGTTGTGTAAGTCCCACTTTTTACTTGTCTAAACTATTGTAAAAAAAACGAATATTGGAGTGACAATTGCGCTCATACCATTCAGAGATGTCAGATTCGGTGGTAATTAGATTGTTTTTCATTAGCAGTCGACCATTGTTACCAGTTATTAATAACTGACCAATTGTCAGCAGTTGTTTATAGGCTCTTGCAACTCATTTTAAATCAAAGCCACACAAAACAGTCAGGCATGCATAAACATGGGTCTTCTAAATCTTATCCCCATTTGTGTCCTGAGTACAGCGGGTTCTTGGGTCACATACTCTGTAAGAACATTTGTCGTGGCTTGTTGGTTGTGAGACTGCAGATGGCTGCGTTTCTAATGTTATCTGTGTTTTACACGACTGTCCAGGTGAGGCTCTCTCTTTGATTGCTAAACTGACAACCACACCTTGTTTGGAAAATGTGTAAGATTTAAATCCATTGAAATGTTTCACCATACAGGTAGTAGCATGCTAGTTGACATAGCCATTCTTGATTTGGGGGTGGGATTTAAAGTTAAATGATATCTAGAAGCAGCCCTGTGTTAACAGAACATTTATTGAAGAAATAAAAAAGAGTAGCCTACTCACCTGGCCAAGGCCTATTACATGTGATACCGTTTTAATACCCCAGCCCATGGAGAAATTAGAAAACAGTGCTGCATTCTGGGAGCAAAATAAGAAGGCTAGTTCCTTTACTCATTTAAATAATTATGTACACACTCTTGTACTTTTTTGCTTTTTTTCCGTTTTTCTTATTTATTCTTATTTATTTATTTATTTTTTGCTCCAATTCAAATGTTTTCTGGCCAGGATTCATTTTGTAGCTGGTTAGATTGGTTCAAGGCTTAAACTCCTTTTTATATAGGGATTTTTCGAAAGTCAATGGATTAAATTAATGGGAAATGTATTAATTTCCCATTTAAAGAGCAACTTGCAGGTTAAAAATGTCACTACATTTACATATGATATTAACGTTTGAAAAGTCAATGCACGATTTCAATGTTTTATGAGACAATAAAGGCAGAAAATTATATGAAAAGTCAGGATTTTAAACAGTCCTCTTAAAAAAATTTTTATTTATTTTTCTAAACGTTACATTACGTCACAAGGGTGACCTGCTACCGCGGTGTAGTAGTAGTAGGCTACGGTAATAACGAGTTTGAGCGGTTGTAGTATTTAGTGAGTCTTGGGTTTAGCCTACTGGTAGTAGTTTTCATCATGATTCAATTTTGTGTATAAATACAATATTGACAGGACATCGAGTCCACATTTTTCCTAATAGGAACTAGGGCTGTGCTAAAATATCGATACAGCGATATATCGCCATATTTATTTTCGCAATATACTAAATCGATTTCCAG
>JAOEHI010000007.1:3616253-3638704 GCA_025447815.1 Percopsis transmontana | reverse complement strand
AAAGGGAAGTTTGGGGTCCTCTGCTGGAGCTGCTACCCCCGCGACCCGATTCCGGATAAGCGGACGACGATGAGATATGAGATTTAACTCGACTTACAATGAGTACAATTACCGTATTAATTATTAAATAATAATAGGTCTCAAACCCATGACCTTCTGGCTAGCAGTCTAAAGCCCAGACCACAAAACTATCCTGTCTTCTGTGTTTTCATCTATATTTCTATCCAGACTTTTTGTGTGTGTGTGTGTGTGTGTGTGTTCCCCAGGTTGTACAACCAGTCGTGTGGAGAGAAGCTTCCTTTTCAGACCGGGCCAACTCTGTGCTGCACCCTTGACAATGTACCTCTCATCAGGTCAGTGAGATGTAGCTGTGCCTTTTTGTTTTTCATGTGTGTCTCACTCTCATTGTCGAACAGCCACTTCTCTCGTTGTAAAAACAGGAACACCGTGTCATTGTTTCTCATCACCCTTGTGGTTACTTTGCCAAGAAAAAGTGTGTGTGTGTGTGTGTGTGTGTGTGTGTGTGTGTGTGTGTGTGTGTGTGTGTGTGCGTGCGCGTGCGTGCGCGTGCGTGCGCGTGTGTGTGGACTCGGCCCAGTCAGCTGAGAAGACTTTGTGCCAGTAGGAACCAGGCTGCATACAGACAGCCTGGCTTAGCCGAATGCCCCTAACCCTCCCTTCCTACAGACGTTTCCTAGAACAAGGGAAGCATGTAGTGGGTGAAAGGTATGGGATGGGATGATGGGAAGATGGGATGGGATAACCCTTCACTCCAGTTTCATGTCCAGAATTCCATACATCAAAACACACATCCCCAGTACACACTGTAGATGTATAGGTGACTAAGGTCACAAGTGGAATGTAGTGTATTTATTTATGTACTTTTATTTCTCCTCCATAGTAAGTGTGGGACTTTGCCTCCAGAGAGCTGCTTCTTCAGCCTTATCTGCAGCATTGGATCCTTCATGGGTAAGTGATACGGTTATTACATTGCTTTCTAAGATGAAGTGAATTATGTCAATGCTGCTGTTGGCAGTTTCTGATGGACAGTTCACCACCCACCAACAAGTCGACTGTAAAAAGTGACTTGTACATATCTCTAGTATAAATACTTCTACTGTCTTCTATCTATACTGGATCTTGCCCACTCCCTCCTTGATACATTTTTGATCTTGGTTTGTAATGCGCTATGGTGCAGGTCGGTGTTTGCTGGTAAAGAGAGAGGGAGAGCATTTTTCTAAGTGTGGGGTAATTCAGGTATGATCCAAGCTATTGCAGTTCAGTGCCAACAATGGAGGTAGTGTAAGGCTTTGTCCCATTAGCCCCCACGCAACCCTAGAGTGACTTTACTGAAGAAAGCTGCAAAGGGCGTGGAAACCCTATAAAACAGGACACCGCTACGCCGAACCTTTTATTAGGAGCCCAGTTTGCCCGGGAGTCCCGCAAACCTACAGTTGTGGAATATTAATATATATTAAAGACAACATACTCACTGTATACCACCAGTAGCACATAGTCACTATATAGAGCTCAGTATGTAGTTAAATATGATCAGTAGCACATACTCACTGTATGTGCACAGTATGTAGTTAAATACCACCAGTAGCACACATCCTAAACTGCAATCTTCGTAAAACATTTCCCTGCAAAATCATTTGCATGATTCATTGCATATGCATCTAACTTTTCATTAAAAGTAAGATTTTATTATTAATTAATTAATTTAATTAATTAACCCATTATTTTTATGTCTGCATGTAGAATTTCTCTGTTCAAAAGGCCATTTTGAGGGCTAAATCAACACATGTAACAGGTCTCACTACACTTTATTTATCCTTGCAAAACGGAGAACAGTGTGGCCGTGTGGTGGTGGTTGTGGGGGAGGTGTCAAACCCTGAGCATTTCACTTACTGTAACTGTGAAAGAGACAAATCAGTTTGTTTTTTGACATGTTGTACAATGCAAGAACAAACAACATAGCAGCCTAGGGCAAGCAGGGCATTTGTGAATGGAATATTGTGTATAAATAGCCTGGAAACCCTACCAACAATTCAGTGGTACAGCATAATTGTGTTAATATTTTCCATCAAAACCCCTTAGCAATATATAATATCTGGCACTGTTTGATCTTGCTATCATATTAAGGATGCAGCCTATATTCTACTCTATCAGGCAGTTTTAGCTAGCCCGCAAATATAGCACATTATGGTTGAGAGAAAGCCCTTTCCTTCCTGCCAGTAGCTGTTTTAACTATTTATAAACACACACTGTGTGTATCCACCTATCCAAAGTGTGTGTCTGTCTGTGTGTCTGTCTGTGTTCTGCAAAATGTCAAGTCAGGGTTAGTTACAGTATATAGCCCTTTTTCACATTTCACATAGAAGGCAACAACACCCCCTGTACCTTATCCTCCAAACAGGCAAGTAAAAAATCTCCCAGGACGATTGGGATTCAATAGGTGCCGATTAGGCAACATTCTTAACATTACACAACAAGGAATAAATAATAACATATTGCTGTACACGTGCGTACAGGTAGGCCCCCGTATGGGGTTGAACCAAAGACCTTGTGTAAATGCTCGCTACCACCTGGGATCGAATGCACTCATTGAACTGTATGTTACTAATCTCACAATTGTTATTCCATCACACACACACACTTAAACATGCAAAGACAATATTCAAGTATTCTCTCTCACTTCATGGCTACTGTGGGAGAGAATGCAGTTGGGTGTTTGGGTTGAAACCAATCCCTTTATAGTTTATTTAACTGAGGTGTGGCTTGTATGTGTGTGTTTGGGGGTGGGGGGGGGGGGGTTACACCAGTGTGTGTGCCTGTGACCACATCATGCCTGCTTTTGCGCTTGGCGCAGGCCGACTTCCACTGTGTGTGTGTGTGTGTGTGTGTGTGTGTGTGTGTGTGTGTGTGTGTGTGCTGCAGGGTGTGAGCCAGCACTCCCCTTCCTTCCCCAGGCTTCCTGAAGTCACATAGAGCTCTCGAGCTGGGGAGGGAGCCAGGCCATGCACTTGGGACTTTAGTCTTGAGGCTT
Source organism: Percopsis transmontana (assembly GCA_025447815.1). Classification (NCBI taxonomy): domain Eukaryota; kingdom Metazoa; phylum Chordata; class Actinopteri; order Percopsiformes; family Percopsidae; genus Percopsis; species Percopsis transmontana. The sequence continues at coordinate 3,635,655 of JAOEHI010000007.1, read as the reverse complement.
CTTTCTGCATTTTGTTTTTTAATAGAAAACCGATTTCCATTGTTGAGCTGTCACTCAGCAGCCTGCCTTGACCTTCAGAGAATATCACTTCTGCTTAGTCATCACATGATATAGCCCTTTGCTGTAGCAGACTCTGACCCCGTGTGTGTGTGTGTGTGTGGGGGGGGAGAGAGAAATGCACACACACAAACGCATGCTGTATCAGTGTCACAATAGAGAGTATGAAGGAACTGCTCAGTCTGGAGGAGGAGGAGGAGGAGGAGGAGGGAAGGCACTGCATCACGTTTAACCTTCAGGCCTGCATTCAGTCATATTTGGGAAACTGATGAAGGCCGGGAAGCCCAAACATGTCTATTTTAATGATAAATGGAACCTATCTTATTGAATGGTGGCAGCGTTACAGCCAGCCTGTCTGCTCTGCCGAGACACAGACAGCATAACCTAATGCAGTAAACTGCAATTAACTTTCTCTCTCCCCTCCCTCAGCAAAATGTTCTATATTTTACAAAAGAACAAAAAGCAAGATACAAGGAAGAGAGAGGCTGTCTCAGAGCCCCGGAGACACCGCTGTTTGTTTTTCCATTCTCGTAACTTTAATCGCTTCTTCAAAATGATTTCACGGGACTGCGAACAGACACACAGGCATATGGAAACGCACTCTTCAGCTCAAATCAGCTCACATAAACACATACACAGGTTTTTAAACTATTGTAGCTTTTCCCCCATGTCTATTTCAATAGGCCCATGAACCAGTATTTATCTTATGTTGAACTCTGTTCAACTCCAGGAAACAAAGCCATAACACACTTTCATTTGTCCTGTCTCCTCTGGCAAGTTTGTTAGCCAAAAGAAAAAGGACAAGATTTCAAAATAACACTTTTTGTTGCAACTTGTAAAACAAATATTTAGGAGTGAGAATGAGAACAGCCGTTTAAATGATATGCGATGTTCTTCAATAACCTAACTAATTAAAAAGAGACTATTATATGACAGAATACAGTGTGGAACGCATCCATTCATTTAAAATTCCTAATCGGTAATCCTTTAGAGGTACTGGCTTTGAGCCAGATAGACCACAACAAGGATAAACTCCAGCCAGCGGAGACATGGTGGCTCATTGTTTTAAGCTGAATGCCATTTAAGAGTGCTGCCATTCTTGTGCTGTTCAGGCATAGCCTGTCCCCATCACACAGGTAGAGACATGCTTAGGACAACAGTATAAGCGTGGGGTCAGGCTCCCCCCCACCTCCCTCTGCCCTGCTTTTACTATGGCCAGTCAGCTTCCATTACCACCAATGAAGAGTCTTTAACAAAAGAGTGCCCAGCCAAGGCTCCCCCCTAACCTCCAACAATACCCTCAGTCACAGCCCATTAGCCCAATTTCCATTTGACGGCCATCTTTTCCATTTACTGTACTCCCATCCCCCTCCTGCCCCCTAATCTTCACCTGCCCCTCTCTTCTCCTTCCTGCTTTCCCTTAATTTCCCGCCTCAGCTCTTCCCTCTTGTTTTGTAGAAAAATAGTTTCCAGGAAACTCCCAGTGGGCCTCCAGAAACCTGGCATGTTTTGGTTTACGCGGGTGGGATTGTGGGAGCGGTTTGATCCAGCTGAGCCTGGTAGCCCTGCAGTAAAACGAAGCTGTGCGTTTCCATTACTTTCCATGTACTTCTGTACTGCATATAACACTCCTCTCTCTCCCTGTCCCTCTTTCCCCCTCTCCCTCTCGTAGTCATGGTGATTGTGTTGCTGCGATATGCCCATGTCATAGAGAAGCACCAGAACTGTGTCCTCAACACAGCGAGCCTGTCCACGGGCTGGATCTGCGCAGCTGGACTCATCATGGTGGGCAACTTCCAGGTACGTCCAGCTATTGCTCCAGCAGTGCTCCGCAGTGGAACACAAAACGGGGCACTGTTTTTCTATTGACCTCCTAGAGAGTCACTGGTCCTCTCCAACCCTGTCCTTTTTGGCACGCACCCACAATGTACCGTCCCCTGGTACCTTATGCACACTGCTGCTCCTCATGTGGCTTTACTGTTCACCAATAACTCACAGATCCACGACTAAATTCCTTCCTTGTAGCAGTTTGGTGTTTGGGAAAGGGTTTCTGCAAGTTTAAATATTTGGAACTTTGGCGGAGTGCCTGGATGTCTGTGTGTGTGTGTGTGTGTGTGTGTGTGTGAGTGTGTGTGTGTGTGTTTGTGTGTGTGCTGTGTTTTCTCTAAGTGTGTGTTTTGAGAGAGGGAGAATGTGAGAGAGAGGGAGTGCTTAAAGGGTAGCTTTAATGAGACTTCCTTTAGGTTGTCGTAGAAACAAGGCGTAGGTTTGACTTGAAAGCTAAAATCGTCAGCACGGGATTTCTGAGGTAGCTGGTGCACGAAAATAAAGATTCTATTTAGGATAGCTGCAATTACAGAACTTGGTTTTTCTCTTCCCGCTTTAATGGAAACAATGTAGTTTTATTCAAATACATGATGTTTGAAGTCAGAGCTGTGATATTATGCTAAGCTATGTAGCCATATCCATTTTCTTATTCCTTTTCTCCCAGTCCTCTGCTGGTTATTCACCATAGACTGATTTAGTTATATAGGGTTGAACATATTGTCTCCCCTGCCATTGCTCCCTTTTGCTTTCCTTATGTATCAACATGAAGCATGAAACAGAAACCGATAAAACAGTTTAGATAGAGCATGTAATGTTTAGGTTCAATGTGGGGCTACGAGGAGCATCCTTATGGGCAAGACACGTGGTGTGAAAGGTTAACTGAGCTGCCCTGTGTCTAAAGGGGAGTAGAAGAGAGGAGCATGTATATATGGAGAAGCGGGAGCAATGTTTTACGAGATGCGCCCGGTAGAAGTGAGTCATCGCCATCTGGCTTTGCCTGGAGCTGTAAGATGGCGGCAGGCATGGTGCTCACTGCACAGGGCCCCATCTAGAGCCAATCCCAGACCTGCTTCTGCTGCCAGCCTTGTCCTTGCTCTGTCTTCAGCAGCCTAGAACATTCCACTGGTTTTTTTAGATAATGGAACTGAATGTAGGCCTGTAATAACGCACTTTGATTGGAAAAAATCTGTTGAAGTCCAACAAATTGTCTCTCCGGTCATAATGTCCGGTGAAAATAATTCCCTTTAAGCACATTTTGAATTGTATTAAATAGGCTATAATTACGGTAAAAAAATTACATTTGTATTTTTTTACGAATGTGTAGGCTATTGGCTTGCCTATATGTGGAATGAATTAACCATTATTTGATTTCAAGTCGGCGGCAGCACGGCATAATTAAATTGGATTTGTTTGCAAATAGTTTTTATTCTGTTTTTTTTTATCTGATAATATGTAGGCCTAAAGCTGATTTACAAATCAGTGTGTTACAAAGTAGGCTTGCTTAGTCTATTTATTTATTTATTTTAGCGTTATGCACGTGAGTCACTTGACGGGACTAATTTTTGTATCAATTGTTAGATTTGTAAGATCAATAATAAACACAGATAATCTTTGACCGGAATTTCTCCCAATTGTCCGGGACGCTGAGTTCTTCGCGGAGACGTTGACCGGCACAAACGGAAACGCTGGCCTAAAACAAGTAGATGCATTTGGTTTATTAAATGTTTTTTTCTAAACATCATGTGCCAAGTCAAAAGTCAATTTTTAAAATCATAGGCTCGCTGTCATATGGCCAAGACAGCTGCAAGCAATAACCCCATCATAGCATCATGTCTAAATCAAAAGCAGAATACATGGCTCAATACAAGTTCCCATCACACACCCACGCTGATCAAAGACCACGATAGCGGGAAGAAAAACGCATTACAAACATATTAGTGCTGTAGGAACACAGCAGTGGAAACCACTGCCCGTCTGGAGCCAGAGGTTACGCAAGGCCTCACCAGGGCAACTGTTGCTGCAGCCAGCGGCGCACTATGTCTTTGAGGGAGACCTATATGGACGGGGGAAGGGCGCAAAGAGATGGCTGAACGAGAGGGCCACTGTACTGACACAGTGTTCCCGGAGGTGGAGCATGTCTGGCTGGCATGGGGCCTCAGGTCAGGACGAGCAGAAAAACAACAGGAGCACAACAGCTGTCACGAGGGGGAGAGGGCGGGGGATGAAAAGAAAAACTAGATCAAAGTGAAGTAATCCGCTGATTTTGTTTGCGGGTCTGTTTTTTTTATTCTTGTATGTGTTCGCTGGCGCTTGTCTGGGTTGCAAACACAAACGAGTGTTTGTTGTAGCCTGTTTTTAGCTGTCTGTGTAGCTGAGGTGTATGCTAATGTTAAAGATTTCTGGCAGTTCTCAGAAAGCAGGTGTGTCTGAAACCAAGTTTCGTTCTGTCTTATTCTGTTCTCTTTCCCGGCAACGAGGCTGGGAGACTGAGGGAAACCTCCGGCTGTCAGTGGATGTGTCCCCACATGTCAGTCCTCACTGTCTCTCTGCACAAGATAGATATTAACGTAGCTAATAAAGGGATGGCTGATTCCTTACATCATCCACACAGCATTGCTGGATATAGCTATCTACAGCTATCTAGCTAGTTGAAATATGGAGATGATGTTGTTATTTCTTGAGATTTTGCATGGATCCAAAGCAAGCATTTACAGTATAAACTGCTTTGACAGTTATAGTTATAGGTCATTTAGACTATTAACTTCAGGTGGTAAATGGCCGAAAGGTACTTTAGACTTAGACGCTATTTGTTTACAGGGTGTTTGTTATGGAGTAACAGAATGGATGGTTGCCCATTCTAGCCCTGCTCCCTCTCAAGCCCTGGGGTTGTGACCTCTATTGATCACAGGGTTGCATGGCGTCAACACCATCACTTGTTATTCATGTATTCAAGCCTCGTCCCGGGTCAGTGTCACCCTGCAGGAACAGGTTTACACAGCTGCACCTGCAGCCTTTACACTGGCTCCTCTTTACAGGGTATCTTTACTCAATAAAACCTTTGGGAATAGAGGCCTGTATACACGAAACTGCTTACTACACTGCGGCAGAAATGATTCATTATTCGAAGCAGGACTGCAGACTGTGCTTTTGCATACATTTCATGGTACCTGGTAGGCCAACTCTGGGGCTCGAACCCACGACCTTTCAGCTGGGAGTCCACCTAGACTCACCTAGACCACTAGACTATCTTACCTGCGCTACTTTTGGTGCTTATTTGCTCGTCTCTTGACTTGGACGGCTGGAGCCCAGCGAGAGTAGCTTCTGCTGTCAGGTGGATGCGTAGCCGGAAACAGGGCCCAGTGTTTCTCACTAATCTTCTACAAGTCATGTCCCTATTAGCTCCTCTACTGTGTTTCTGCACGACACACATCTCACTTCTCTGCAAACGCTCTTCCCCTCCCTCCAGTAAATCACTGGACAAAGCTACAGCATTGTGACAGTCCATGGACCTGTGAAGAGTACATTTAAAAATAAAGCTCAGTCGTGCACGCACGCACACACACGCACACTCACACACACACCATAGGTATGTAAATTCTCCTATCTTAATGTACGTTTTGTTGTAGAAATTAGCTTGAACACACAAAGTGCAGAGTGTGTAGTGTGTTGGTCAATTAGAGTAGAACAAATGAAAGCATATGAATCGTCGTGATGTGTTTTGTTTTTGCATCGGTGAGTGTGAGACCGGCAGCTCTACTGTACTTGGCTCAGCACCAGTGAGGTGTGACAGACTTGGACGGGGAGGTGGCCACCTTTCTCTTTGAACAAAAGGGAATTGTGTTAATCACACACAGCCTGGAGCTGCCTTCCCCACATCACTCTGGTGGCAGTTGGCAGGAGACACCTAAGAAAAGGCCCATTGTGCTGTGTGTTTCTCAAACCGAGTTACTTGAAAATCCTATTTGGTCAGTTCAAGGATTAGCCTAGTGCCGAAGAATGTTCAGAATGTACTAGCCGGATCAGTAGTCAAATGGCTTAGGAGACAAAACCGAGGAGAAGTTAAATAATGTCTAGGCTATGTGCTGCAATGGCTATTTAGAAATGTAGGGAGCGGAGGGGCACTGTCATTTCAAATCAGAGCGCTTAATCTTCTTTGACTAGTTAGCTGTGGCTAAGAGATAAGCAATTCTTCTGGCCTTTTTAATGACAAGATGAGTGAGGCTGTACTTCAAGGCCGGGGTAGACACCCTACGCTTGTCAATGCTCCGAAGAGTATCTTATCAAGTGTCATTGGTACAGCTTGTGTGTGTGTGTGTGTGTGTGTGTGTGTGTGTGTGTGTCAAGGGCTGTAGTCGCATGTTGCTGAGCTTTTCTTTTTTTATGGTATTCTACTCTGTCTGTCTGTCTGTCTGTCTGTCTGTCTGTCTGTCTGTCTGTCACTCATATGTCCCTCTCTGTATATAGCTCTACAAGGACCAAGAGGTTCCAAAAGCACCATCTTAACCCATTATATAAACTAGAGTACTAGACTAGCGTACTGCTGCCATCTTCTGCTTCATCCCAAATGGTGTCTTCCTCAGAGTCTCCCCCTGCATTCACACACTAGGACAACCTATGTTCCTTCTCGCCGGCTGGCTCAATTAATTTTTAGTGAGAGTGTGCCACTTTGTGGGGGGGCTAGACCCCCCCACAGAGACAAACTACATTTGTTTATTGGAGGGGGAAAGGGGGTGTGGGGGGATAATTAGAAATGTCTGAATTGAGCTAGTTAGGGCCCAGTGGAGATATCACTGTTGCTATCACTGTGTCTCTAAATTGAGCCATTATTCTGACCACCCTAAATTTCCCAACTTCACAGTGCAGGTGTCCAGTCTATGTATAAATTTAAAGGATATATTTTCTAAGGCTGCCCAGTTGCCTATTTGTATATACCAAACGTTCACAAAAGGAGCCACTGCAGACTTAAATTCTCCAACAAAAGCTTTACAGCCTATATGATTTTAGTCCAGCCAAAGCAGAGAGAAGGAAGGAGTAATGTATACATTGTATGTATGTATGTATGTATGTATGTATGTATGTATGTATGTAACCCATCTCTTTCCCCTCTCTCGCCGTGTGACAGGTAGATAACGCCAAAGTGCTCCACTATGTCGGGGCTGGCGTCGCCTTCCCCACCAGCATGCTGTTTGTGTGCCTACAGTCAGCGCTGACCTACCGTCTGGCCAAGACCCAGGGGGAGTATAGCGTGGCCCACCTCCGCCTGACCATGACCCTGTTGGCCTTCATCGCCCTAGTGCTCAGTATCCTCTCCTGCTGCTGGCAGATGGCAGTCAAGTACTCCAGATTACTCCGGATTACTCCAGATTAGTCGATTACTGGAGGAGAGGGAGCGAAGAACCAAGTTTCTCTGTTAGATGACTTTGTAGAAATGTTTTGAAATTTCTAGTAGTGTAAATCTAAACGTATTTTAAAATAACACTAGCAATCTGCTTGTTTTGTTATTTTGTCGTGTTGTTGTTGTCCTTAACTCTGCCTCTAGGTGGCGTGTTCTTCATTCAGGAGAGCTTTACCCTGCAACACGCATCAGCCATCTTTGAGTGGGTATTCTGCGTCATCATCATGCTCTTCTACGGGACGTTTGCCTTCGAGTTCGCCGGCATGTCGGGAGGCACCGTCATGGTGCTGGCCAGAGGGGGAGCCCTAAGGCCGGCTGGCAGAGAGCACAAGATGGAGGCCATGGGAGGGCCCGGTCCGCACCCCCATCCCCACTCCCTGGAAAACATGTCCATGCTGTAGCACCCAGGCAGAACGTCAGCCTATAGAACGGACTTATGCTCTTGCCAATTGTGGGATGGGATATGTTCAATTATTAATGTTCTACCACCCACGGAAGAGTTTTGAAGTAACCTGTGCCAGTGCGGTGGGGCCTCTATTGTGTGACAGGGATTAGTGGACTGGGTCCATTTGATTCTGGCCCAGAAAGTGTGGATCTGCTACCACAAGGGAGGTCTCGGTTGCTATTTTGTCTCACAACACTTGCAATTTGCACATTCTTCCTGTTCCATCATTTCCCTGTTTATCTGGCTGTTCACTAAAGAAAATAAGCTGTCACCCTCAAGTCGTTGATCCTCAAAACCTCCCAGGAGACCACGAGCTCCCCTTTGACCCTCCAGTTGGGTTAGATTCTTGATGATGTCATTGTACAATGCACACATCCAGCAGAGGTGCACGGGCTGCTGGACAGCCCAGCTCAGAGCACTGGACGGAATGATCACAATAGTGATCAGTTAGTGCGCCCAGGAATAAATTAATGTTTTACTCGATGCTGGAGATAACACAGGGCACAGAGTTTTGGAATCATTCTAATAATGGATGCACCTCTTACCTCCCCGATTGAACATTAACTTGTGGCTCCCTCCACCATGTAACATGGACACATGTGCCTTATGAATCCAAACATGTATGACTTGACATGCCGACTGCTGGCTTTCCTTCCGATTGATGGAATTGAAACAGTAGCTGAAGATTATTTTGTACACTGTACAATTCTGCCAGTATAGAGGACATATGGACATATCACATGTGTGCCTTTTTAAACGGCCTCTTTTTAAATAAAGAGGAGTAGATGGAAAGGCTCTCCAGTATTTTCAGCAAACTTTGGTCTTTCTCTGAATTGAGTCTCTCTTAGCCATAGCTGGAATTAGTCTAGGGACAAAGGGAGAAGAATGGACGGATATAGAATCATTGAGGCGTATTCGCTGTAAAACCTCCGAAATTATAGTATACAGTATTCCAAATATCTGTTCACTTGTGACATTGGTGCTGAAATGACATTGGTTGCGTTTACCTTTTTCTCCTTGTAGGATATCTCTAGTGATCGGATACAGTTTGATGAATAAAAGCAATATAAGACATTAGCTAGAGCTAGACACCTTTATAAAACAATATTACCGGTTAAAAATGTTATGGTTAAATGTTCCACAATGAAGATACAACTTGCATTGAAGTACATCAGTGCTACATATAAGCTTAAATAAGCAGAGAATAGGATCTGTAATGGCATATGCATTTAATATTTGATATAACAAATCTCTATATAATATTTTAATATAACAGCAACCTCTAGACATTTTTAAGCATCAGCCATGTGCGTTTTAGTTCACTAGTTCTTGGCTGGCAAACCCGAAACTCCCGAAACTCAGCCATTTGTTGACACCCCAGCAGTCAACAGTCATGTTTTTGTATTCAGTTATAAGAGTTATACTGTACCTGAATTAGTAGACCAGCTTCCACTCCACAGTGACATAGCACATCATAAACCCACAGTCTGTTACAGCCTGTTAATCAACCTGCCAACCAGCTTGTGTGTTAGTGCCAACATACACCTTAAAATTGTTAAATCTATTTTTCATTTTCACTTTTTTCCCACCCCAAGCTGCCACCTTAACATGTTTGTGAATACATCTAAAATACACTCAGTGTTCAATATGTTCAGTTGAACAATGTGCCCTTCAAAGCTAGACCGTTTTTTTTTATGGCACGACTTGCATATCAAAATCCTTTCTTAGTGCTTAATGGATTTGCCCACCGTGGCTTGTCTGCCGAACTAAGTGGACAAGCAGGCCAGCCAAGCTCCAGGCGTGTGTTTCAGGTACACGTATAGGTGCCTACAAGCTACCCACACTGTCTTTGGATGTAGAGCAGCTGTTTACTACAGGAAACGCATCTTTTCATGACACTTTAAGTTGAGTTAAAGACCCGCTGGGGTACTAATCCCATGCTCCCTCCTAATATAACCTTGTTGGTTCTATGTTACAGAGCATTGGACAGTAACCGCTTATCTCCCTCTACTGGTTAAATTGTTTATTGCATATTGGCTCATAGCAATCTTGGGGCCAATTCGTCACCAGCTTTGTAAAGGATGCATAACGGAAACATTTTAAATGTGTCTAAGACTAAAGATGTAGGGCAAATCGTTGTTCAGGATTTTTTCATTAATGGTTTGCTATTCACAATTTTGATGGGTGCCACCTTTTACGATTATTTCGCTCTGCCAAAGAATATAACAGAAGTATTTTTATTTATATTAAGTTTAGCCTAAACCAGTTTAGTTATCCTCAGCATTTTTAGCATTCTGTTGCCTTAAAGTAAACCCCTCGATGTGGATATAGCAAACCCTTTTATATTATGCGTCTTCGTTGCTAAACAATATTCAGAATGAGAAGAGACCACATAGGCGCTTTTCCACTGCAGGAACTCGGGCCACTTCCCAGGTGGCGTGAACATTTACAGGAACAGCCCCCTAATTGACCCGTTCTGTTACCATTGCAGCACTGGAACTACAAAACGTTGCCTTTGCTCTTCGATCACAATTTAACTTCCAAGCACGACAAAATAATTACACATTTCTCCTGCGGCAGCACGCCAGCACCAACATTAAAATGTTAAACCAATGTAATCAATAAGCACCGAGCCCCATCCATCAGTTTTTCAAGGCAGCTCAGAAGTTCCTACGCTTGAGTAGGTACTTGTTTCGGCCCCAAAAACAACCCTGAAAGAGTTCCTAAAGGGTTGGTACTTGCAGTGGAAAACCGCCGTTTGGTGCCATCCCCTTTTAAAATGGCCCTTAAGTTCCTGCAGTGGAAAAGTGCCTCATGATGAAGTCTCATTTGTGATCATCAATGATTAACTCATTTGTGCTGCTGTTCATATTCTAGCAATATGCATTATTACACAATTTAAGTGTTGTTTTTTTTACTGCATAATTAACTATGCATAATGACATATTTGCTGCTAGTGCCAAACATAATGGTACACATTTTTTAGCTAGCTATTTCGGCTTCCCATTTGCTTTCTATCAGACTGTCTACCCTTGATCTTTGCACTCAGGAAAATGCGTTACATCACCAGCCACAGTCAGTGGTTAAAAGTAAACTCTGTAGTCTGTATTCTCTTTTTAGTGTGTGTGTGTGTGTGTGTGTGTGTGGTGGTGTGTTGTATTTTAAATTTAAAACATGACCATTTAATCGAGGCTGATTCTGTAAAGCTCGACAATGAACATTCCTATATAGCTAGCTTGTACGATTCTGCTGCTTACTCATGTTTAGATATCTGCAGGCCAATAGTCTTGTCCCTTCAGTAGGTATTTGGTGAGAGCACTGTCAAAATAAATGGGCATCTATAAACCTCACAAAGATTTGTAAATCTAATGAAAAGTTTCATACTCTGCTGAAATGCAAAAATGTCCCAATGTGCCTTATTTTCAAAAGAAAAACCAAAGGTTTTTGTTTATTTTGTTTTGATGAAAGAGAGCGATTGTTTATGTCTTCAATAAATAATACTGTATAAGAACGAAGGCAAACTACAAGTCACAGTTCTTTATGAAATGTATAGACTATACAGTATATTCCATCATTTTATTGTTATAGTGAAACAGCACAAATGTCAGCTGGCTTTTTGCAGATTATGTTTCTTTAACTTAAATACTTTATTGTTAAGAATTATTTACACTGTCTGGTTATCTCTGTTTAGACTGGGTGAAGCTGACAGATATGAATGCAGATCCGTTATCCAGTGCAGCGCCCAACTCCAGTTCTAATGCCAGTGCCTTGGTCAAGGGCATGTCTTTTGGTGTGAGGGGAGACCTGAGCACCTAGAGGAAGTCATATAGTAGTAGCCAAGCAGGTCTATTGAAGATATTATTCCGCAATACATTACCATACACTCCCTCTTTGTCCTTTTCCTATTCATGGAAAGGGACAGGGGGGTGGTCTGCAATGTAAACCAAAGATGGGATGATATATTGCAAGAGAAAGCGTAATACTACACTGCATTGGACAGAAATATTGAAATGGTAGATTTTAATATGTTGAGCACTGAATTTTTGGGAGCAGCACAGATGTAGGAAATGATTTGTCATCACCAAAAATAAACGATCACAAATGTGCTCTAAAGTTCTAAAATGTTAGGACATCAGTAAAATAATCGTAAAAGATTAAGTCACAATCAAGTCACAATCAAGTTACAGTTAAAGTACAAACTTGCAGCTATTAGCTGTAATTAGTTCTATTCACATTTGCAGCCCCAATCAATATGAAAATATACAATATGGACATATTTCTTATGCAATTAAGGCTATTGGACTAGCTGTGTGCCAGTAAAATAACTTAATGTCAGAAGGCTGAATTGCTATTACACTATTTGTTGGATTGTAACATACGTTATACTTCAGAGATATGCCTCCTTGCCTTTGCACATTGGTTGTTATATTAAAGCAAAAATCTTTAAAGAGGTACATATTTCTATAGCACATATTCATATCAAAGGTGAATTTGGGAATTTAAAAAATCAAATGATTTCTTCTAAAGAGTTTCTTCTCTGTGGAAATAACATATTGTACCTTTGGTTAAGTTAAATTTAAACTTAAGACATTCATTGATTAAAACAGACTACTCAGAATAGCACCATGTAGCGAAAGAAATGACTAATATGTATTGGTGACTGTATACAGATTGCATAACAGTGCCTTTCGCAACTTTTAGGTAATATTCCACTTATTGAGAAATTACTTACCAGGGAAGTTCTGTTACTGTCTTTTTCCATAGAATTGCTTGAACAAAATGTTCTCACACTGTGAGAACAGTTTTCAGCAGGCACATACTGTATATGACGGATTTTACTTTAAAATTATGCCTTGAGATGATCTTCTTAGCTAAATCTAATGTTCAGATGGTTGTGTATTCACAGTGACTTTTTCTTCTTCTATTTCAGATGTTCAGGTAGAACAAAAGAGGACAGCTTCAAGATCTTGTATCTTGGTGTTTCGTCCAAAGCAAGTATAGGGAATCTTAATTGTTCCACTATGGGCTGCAACCACATAGGCACACAATTATGTAATCAATACCTCAATCCCAAATGAAACCGCTAACCATTTCTAACTGTACCCTATGGTAGCTGGTGAAATTCAGTAAGGAGTAATAGTCTGTGGTTTTAGTCCATAAATAGATGCTCCATCTCCACATTAGTTGATGGGGGACAAACTGGAAGTATTTAGAAGTTAAGCTTCTTTGGCACCTCCCATGTGAACTCTGGGCGGCCAAAATGACCATAGGCAGCTGTCTGCTGGTAGATAGGTCTCTTCAGATTCAGTTCCCTGCAAGGAGAAATGGTAGATGTACTGTCAGAATTAAGCATTCACACTGATGTCTTCTATTCAATACGTTTTTTACAGTGATCCGGAAGGCTTAAATCTATATCATATCCTAACCTTAACCTAAGTAAGCCTTAACCTAATCAATAACTGTAAAAAAACACATGAACTTCATAGTATAATCAAGGGTATAAGCCTTAACCTAACCCTTAACCATAACCAGATAAACCCGTTTAAGGCCTAAACTTAACCAACACTCCAGAAAACCGAAAGTTATGCCCCTGGCCACACACAGTTGTTTTTTCTTACAGGTAGGCTGGGCTTGGGGATTGAACCTAAAACCTTAGTCAACCACCCTAACCACTAGACTGTCTTGCCCCCATTTCACTGTGAAAAAGGCCCACAGCTTACTATAAATTGAAGAAAGAATGAGTTTAGCTATATCTGAATCCATAATTCTCGAAGTAGAAGTGATCCACAAGGATCACTTCTATCCACTTGTATACCTGACAATGACCCCCGGCCGCAGGTCGAAGTTCTTGTTGACGATGTGGAGCAACTCAGACTCTGTCTTTGCAGAGGAGTTATAGGTGAACACGGAGACGGACAGGGGGTGGGCCACACCGATGGCATAGGACACCTGAGACACATGCGCGCATAAGGTTTACCTCACTGTGACATGGCAACAGGACCTGCCTCCACTGTAACGGCTGTACCTATGTGCTGTGTGTACTGCTCTGTGGTCTCACCTGAACCAGCACTCGTCTGCAGAGCTTGGCCTTCACCAGAGACTTGGCCACCCAGCGAGCGGCGTAGGCCGCGGAACGGTCCACCTTGGAGAAGTCCTTGCCAGAGAAGGCTCCCCCACCGTGGGCACCCCAGCCTCCGTACGTATCAACAATGATCTTCCTGCCCGTCACTCCAGCATCGCCCTGTCAGGGGCAGTTGCTCTGTTTCTTTATCATGCTACTAAATTTATGATTTTTTCGAAATAATAATTAAACTGCGAAGAACTCTCACCTGAGGCCCTCCAATAACAAAGCGGCCGCTGGGCTGGATGTGGTAGATGGTTTTATCATCCAAATATTTCGCAGGAACCACAGCCTTGATCACCTGATAGTTTCGACACCAAAAGGTAAGTATTCTTTTAAGGTATTTTTTTTTAATTCTAGATTTTAATTCTTTTTTAAGGTTTCTTCTAATTGGATTCCCTTGTTTTTAAGGCCACTAAAGGTGAGAAAACTACCATAAAAGAGGGTAACGGTGCAAGCCCCTACCTTCTCCTTCAGAACTGTCTTCTGTTCCTCCAGTTTTATGTAGTCATCGTGCTGGACAGAGATCACCACAGTGTGAACCCTCTTGGGAATCACAGCTCCACCCTGTTGCTCATAGTGCACTGTTACCTGGGGGAGTACAGGTCCAATATGCTTACTATAGCTGCCTGGGGCACCACATTTACCCTGCCAGCATGCTGACATGTCAGTATACACTACATGTATCTTATCTTGTAAATATGCTAATCCTTGCTACTCTAATTACTGGATAATGTACATGGATAATTCCTTTTTACTAATTATTGATGTATTTTTAGTCTTTACTTGGAATCTTAAACACATGGTTTCCCAATAACATTTCAGCTCATCATATTAGCAAAGGTTTTAACTGCTAAGAATGTGTTGCTATCCTCTACCACTGCTACTGACACTGGATAGAGAGCAAGCAGCAACCACAGTTGAGTGAAGCCAGTAGAAAGTGCCTTAGGATGCAGTTCTTACAATAGCCACTAGATGACTGGCTAAAAAATTAGAGCCTGAATGTATGCAAGTCAATGGACGCCAAATTTCTCTTAAGATATACATAAGTCAGTACATTTAATTTCTTCTTAACATGCATCTTGGTGGTGATTTTGAAAATTATTAAGAGGATATTAAGGCTCCACCCCATTGACCAAATTTGGATTCTATGGCTCCAAAAACTGTCAAGATCGCAGTGCTTCAATAAGTACCTTCATAAAACCTATGTTTTTCTGCAGTCTATAGTTGAGATGAGAAATATTTAAATAAATAATCACTATGTTTCACCTGTGTTTTAGAGTCAGGGCGCAACCAAGGGATGGTGCCATTGCGTCTAAGCTCAGCCATCTTTGCGTTGAGTTTGTGGGCTAAGACAATGGTGAGAGGCATACACTCCTCTGTTTCATCTGTGGCATAGCCAAACATCAAGCCCTGGGGAGGAAGGGGGAGGTTGAGTTATAGATAATAGAGATTTAAATGTCACAAATCTTCATAATAATCATCATCACATAATCCTCATCACATAGCTCCTGTAGATTAAGAAGGCACCCCTCAATATGTGGAGTGTGTACCTTTTGAAGATGTTTTTTGCAGTATGTCTATCGCTAGGCTGTCAATAACATTCTTAAAGAAACTCGTAGGTAGAGCACTGAGGAATCAGGTGGTTGTCTCAAGAGTTTTGTAGTCTATGGCATTAAACCGTGTCATCCTTGCCACATTACTTTTATATAAACATGGTGGTGATTTACAGTATTTACTAGTATTGATGGCTCATTTAATGCATTCCATTTTATCAGTGAGAAAGGACATGAACTCATTGCATTTATGGGTGGAAAGAAGACATGATTTTGAGAGGAGGGGGTCTTTAAAAGTGGACAGCAGTCATGTTGACAGGCTGAAACATCTCTACCTGGTCTCCTGCTCCAATATCCTCCTCATGTCTGTCAATGTGGACACCTTGGGCAATATCTGGACTCTGCTGCTCCAAAGCCACCAGTACATTACATGTCTTGTAGTCAAAACCTGACAAACAAGGAAAAAAGCAAGCATGAAGAGATATACGGAAAGAGAGAAAGAAAGCATAGGTTCACAGTCTTAAAAGGTTCATACTTTGCTTTCTATCACATTTGCGCTCACCTTTGTCAGAGTTGTCATAGCCAATGTGCCTGATCGTGTCCCTGACGACCTTCTGGTAGTCTACGTTGGCGCGGGATGTGATCTCTCCGCACAGCAACACCATGCCAGTCTTACACACAGTCTCTGTCAGTACAGTCAACAGCCCTGTTACATGTACACTGTAAAACCCTTATAAGAAAACGTTGTTGAAACTTGTCTACAAGGAATATAGTTGTTCATGTTATATGTACATAAAAATGCAACCAAATGCCCCCCTTACCCAGCTAGATTAGTTTGATTAGTTAAACAAGGAATAAATAAGGAGGAAGTAAATAAGTAATAATGAATGTGTAAATTACATGAATGTATTTGGGGGCACTCCACATTCAAGGTGTTGAGAAGAGGCTGTTGAGATTAGTCTATTGATTGACATTACACACACCCACACATATTTTATTTTATTTTTTATTTACAAAACAACCAAGATACAAAATACAATATATGTTCCAGTACCAGTGTCCACTCCAGTTAGAGTACATCATAAACAATGAACTAACCTTAATAGTACTTCATTGTCTGAATGTTCCTTCACTTACCACAGGCCACCTTGGCATTTGGGTCCTGTTTCAGATGGGCATCCAGGACAGCGTCGCTGATCTGGTCACAAATCTTGTCTGTAGAAAAACAGGAGGAGGGAAAGGTTTTAGTCATGGCCTAAATCTTTAGCACTTTGAAACCAAGGATTAATTAGTACTTGAACCATGATTTATGGCTGTTTTTCAAATAAATCTTCGAGCTGACCTTTATTTAAATAATAACCCTCATGAAAAAGGGACAGCCAAAAGAAACATGTATTGATCACTGTTAATAGACATTTCAGATATTACTTAATGAATGATTCTCCATGTACTACTATTGCACTGAGCATGATCTTTATTTTTAATGGTACTTCTCCGGGCTTGTTTGCTTGTTTTCACAGTTTGACAGTGAGGCAATGGCGCCAGGACAATGCCTGACCCCTTTATACCCCACACCCCCCAACTCTTTCTGCTGAAGCAATGCAGTAGATGAGTTACATCAGAAACATTACCATCTGGTTGTACAATGAATGAACTATACGGGGTTGTACAATGTACCAACAAACTGAAATATATAGATTTGGTATTTACTACATGTAGTTGGTACAATATTACAAAAATATCACAATATCAAATGGAAAAACTTGAATTGTACGATAGGGGTCCAACCCTATCGTACAATTCAAGTTGTATAGTAAGTTGTGTTGTAGGGACTCAAAGGGAATGAACTAATTCTGAAATCTGTCTTACATGTAATTTAGCCAAAATTCCTCTATCAAAAATATATACTGTCCCCAGGGGTGACATCCTTTCTGGATTATAACCAATTGTCTCTGACCTGTCCTGCCAATCCCACTCATATAGCCAATCAAGTTAGAGCATGTTAAAAAGAATTGCAACACTAACTAATACGTAATGTTCAGCTTGAAGGGTGAAAAGTCTGTCCTTTAACTCAACAACAAAATGAGTGAATCTCAAATGCGTCATTTTAATTAACTTTGTAGTTGGGCTACAATCGGTATTGAAGAACCAGTATTGCAACAGACACCGTATGCCTTTATGTCAGCTGTCCTGCAAGGCTGAACTTTATCAGCAAACCTTTTTATGTAATATGCTGCGACAATATCTGTGAGAACAGCCCAGGTTTCTTCATTTTTATCAGTTAAACAGGTGAGCACTGTGGCCTTCTTCCAAGGCCATGCTGAATAGCATACAACTCTAAAATGAGCTCCTCATCCAAATTTAACTAACATATGTGAAAAGGAACCGTACATTTACGTATATTTGGGTCAAGGCTTTTCCATAATCACCATATACAATTATTTTACTCCAAAACGTCTAATATGTAGAATTATGCTTAAATGTATAGTAAGTTATTTTTTACCTGAATTTAGTTGAAATTTTACATTATGATTGCTTTTGTTTGTAGTGTTAACTTCCATAACTATTAATTGCATGTCTCTAATATTTTGTTATGGGGCTGGGCTAAAAATTATCTTCTCTTCTGAAGCCTGTTAGGAGTGTGTCAGCCCTCCAATCACTGAGGCAGACTCTTTCGCATTTTTAAGTTTCAATGTTTTTATTCAAGAGTAGGCATAGTGACTGAAATACACTATAAAATGAGGGGAAGTTTTTCCCGCTCTTGGTCTACCATTCAATCTATTTAAAAAAGTTAACAAATCATCAATTTAACACAGGGGACATCGTAAGTTTGCATTTTCGGAGGCAACAAAAAAAGGACAAAGTACATTTTACCCGTTCTGATTGGCTGGTTAGGTAAACTATCAGAATGTCAACAGTTAGAGCCAAATCAAACTCCAACACACAAATGGAACAAATCCTGATTTGAAGAACTATAAAACGGATTAGAGCAGTTTGAAATAATCAAACATTTCTAATATTGCTGGATGGATTTGGATTAATCTGCTTCCGAGGAGGTTTTAAACCTCACACTGGGGTTAGCGAGTTCATCAGTAATTAGTGTATTAGTGGCCATTATTGCACACTACGCTATGCTTTCATTGAGATCACATGTGAGTCTGTCAGCTCTATAACAGTTTGTAACTGTCGTCTTTCACTTGCAACCCTACACCACCCTTCCACCCAGCCCAGCTGCCAATTGAGTGACAGGAAGCAACAGGGCCAAACACATGTTGCTGAGTGTCCCCTATCAATGAAATACTGGTCTCATTCAAATAATATACCTGTATGCAGTATATATCTATGGACATCTCTATCTTTCTGGAAAATGACATTGATGTACTGCATAATGCATATTAAATAATCAATACTGAATATATTATTAAATAGATCTTATTAAATAGTATTTGTTGCTGGGTATTAAAACATCTTTGGAAATATTTTCAAAAGTTTTTGAAAGGAAACAAAGTATAGTATTATCTGAAATTAGTGTTAGTATTTAGTAATTGCTCCACTTGTCATACAGGTGTAAAACGTTTTTTTTGTGTGTGAAAGCTCACCTGGATGTCCCTCTCCCACAGACTCGGATGTGAACATGAAGGAACCATCTTCCAGCGAGTCGCTCATTTCTCTGCAGTCTCAGCAATTGGAAACACTCAGAGAAAAAACTGTTTTTGTCAGTTTCCACCAACAGCAGCCAGGGCACACTAGAGGCTGCTTTATATTCCTGCTGGTTCTTTTTAAGGGATCAGAGAGAAAATGAGAGAAATAGAGGGGAAGAAAGAGAAAGGAAGGGAGTTGGTGGAAGCCCTACAGCCAATGCAAAACTCCAGGTCTCTGTGCACATGGTCCTATTTATGGAAAACACACTCTTACACATAGTTACACACACACACACACACACACACACACGTCATGGGAATCCACGGGGCAGACCATTCCAGGGGGTAGTTGCCGGTGGT
>JAOEHI010000007.1:3602467-3616153 GCA_025447815.1 Percopsis transmontana | reverse complement strand
CTCCATGTAATAGAACAATGTAATTGTAAGTCGCTTTGGATAAAAGCGTCTGCTAAATGCTGTAAATGTAAATGTAGTAACTATTGACAAGCTCTTAGAATTTTTCCTGAAAAATTATGTATTTCTTAATTTATTGCACATAAAAATATTTCAAAAATCTTGCTCTATAAATTATATTTTCTGATAGATTAATAATTACAATAAACTGAGCTGTAACAACAAATTTTTTGGCAATAAGTTAAATGATAACATACAGAGTATGTCATTGCATGTTTTATTTTCTGTAGCAGCCATGTCATTTGACTAGAAAATGTATGTGAATCCTGACTGCTTTTATCTGGAGAATCTAAAGCGGAAACCTCCTTCCTTCATGTAGGAGGCTCAGACGGAGCTGGTGATGATGATCCTGCTTCGGCTGGTGGAGGATGTCATCACCTTCCAGACATTGCCCACCCAGCGGCGCAGAGACATCCAGCAGACCCTCACGCAAAACATGGACAGCATATTCAGTTTTATGATGGCTATCCTGCAGATTAATGTGGACGACTATCGCAAACTGGTCAGTGTGGCTGCAAGCTGCGGTCTTGCTCATCGTTTAGTGCTTTCGGTCAAATTAGGAAGACAGAGATTTTTTTTTTGTTTTAATTTAGTTGATGTTAGGCAGATCAACTTGAATCGTTTTTACAAATGCCTTTTTTGTTTTTCTTGCCCAGAAAATGGTTCTTGGACAAGAATCGCAGGTAAGAAAACATCTCTATATCTGAATCTTCCTCATTTGGATGCATGATGTGGTATGAATCTTTTGCTATATTCTTAACCCCCCCCTCTAGGCCAAAGCTCACTGTCGAGTTGCCGTGATGACTTTGAACACATTGGCAGGCTACATTGACTGGGTTGCCCTGGCCCACATTACCAATGACAACTGCCGCCTGCTGGAGATGTTATGTCTGCTGTTGAGTGAGACAGAGCTGCAGTTGGAGGCCGTAGAGTGCCTGCTCATCGCCATCAGCCGCAAGGTTAGTTAAATTAGGGGTCGGAAAGCAGCCATGTTTGAGCCAGAATGTGTAACTGATAACTAAGTGGTTCTCAAAGATTTAAGCCACGATCCCCAAACAGTACCGCTCCTTTTTAATATATATATATATATTATATTAACATAAAGCATTGGAATATGAAAAGATAAACCGTCACGAAGACTATGTATACAAATAATTTTTTTTTTTTTTTTACAATTTTATGGAAGATAATATTACATGTAGAATGTAATTATTATGTTATTAAATTGACCCATATTTTGAGAACCCCTGACAAACAGTGTTTGCATGAGCACTAGTGATGTGCCAAAAAATGGACAATGAGCCACATGCATATGTTAGATGACGAGGACATAATCGTGGCATGAATGCCATAACGCAGTCTGTCCTGAACCGCTCATGCGAAAAACCCAACAACCAAATGCTGCATTCATCTCTAGTGGTTGTTATCCACTTCCAGGGCAAGCTGGAGGAGCGGAAGCCATTCATGCTGCTGTTCGACGACGTGGCCATTCACTATATCCTTTCTGCAGCACAGTGAGTAGCTTACTCAGTGCCACTCTCTTTACTAGCCCCGCCCGCCTTCTCCATTAACCTTGATCGGCAGATCAGACCTTCCGGCTGGGAGTCCACCTTAGACCACTAGACTATCTGGCCCTGATCTTGTTGAGTTGACAAACTAAGATGTCTCTATTTCCCTACAGACCAGTAAAGGAAGCAGGAGTGGTGGAGCGACAATACATCTTCTTGAAGAGGCTCTGTCAAGTCCTGTGTGCCGTGGGGAACCAACTCTGCTCATTAGTGGTCAGTCTATTCCGCTTTATCTAGAGATTTGAGTCAAGAGTTTGTGTACAATGTCTTCTTAAGTCGACCTGATTCCTTGACTTGACTTTGGGCGTATCTTTGAAATCTGCTTTGACGATTGATTGTGCTGTAACATCGCCCAAATCTTGACAATCCCAAATTATCTGTAGTCTCATCTAGGAGTGAAACGATGTATTTATTTTAATTGAAATACATTTCAGTAATCGAATAATATGTTAAGTAGGGATGTCCCGAGCCTGTATGAAAGATGTGTATCGGGGCCGATCAAGGTATTTTTGATCTGATCGGTGTCGGCAGCCATGGCCCAATGCACAGCTCGATCTATTTTTGTGTTTGTCAAATGGTTGCGTCTGTTGTAAGGTTCTGTCACATGCTACAGTAGGCCTGAGTAGCATAGCTTGAAACTACAAACTATCGAGATGTCAGCTGGTGAAAATTCTTTAAATTGGAAACTCAAAGTATCCCAACAGCTACCAGCAAAGCAAAGCTTACTTAGAAGAAGAAATCACCAACGCAGCTTTCACTGGCGAGTGCCTCGAAAAGCTGAGAAAAATTGTTGAGACAGCGATAAGATGAGGAAAATACTAGAATACAAAACAGAGAAAAAATGTTATTCATCTCTTTGGATGACCAGACAATTTCGCTGGTAGAGAACATAGGCTTTCGCCGGCTTATGGACCCGCGTTATGTCCTATTTTCCTAACGCTACATTTCAGATACGGCTATAGCACAACTTTATAACAAGGTTTGCGATCACCTATGAGTTTGTAGTGCAGGCTTTAATAATGTGACACAGAAGTGTTCGAACTTTCCAAAAATGTTTTTTATTGAAACTCGTAGAAAAAGAGCACAATGACTTCTTCTTTTTTTTTTTTTAAGCATCATTTTATGGTCCCAAATGATCAATTATGTAAATAATCGTTAGTTGACGCCCTAGTCTTAAGTTCCTTGCTCTGTTTGAAAAGTGAGTTCAGTTGCATAGTCTGACTGCAGTGACATTTACCACCAGTATCAAGCCTTTGTTTGCGTTGCCCCTTCAGAAAATGTCATATTTGTTGACAGGGTTCAGATGCAGAGGTTGATGTACCTGGAAACCTCAGCAAGTACATGGAAGCTGTTCTGTCCTTTACCGTACATCCCAGCCAGGTAAGACCCAGATTGAAAAATATATTTCATATATTCCTTCTTTTAGGAATAGTGCTCCAGCATATAGCCTACTGTAGATCCAGAACAATCTGTTAACGACCTCTGTTTGTTTTTCCCTCTCCAGGTTTTGAAGTCTTTCACCCAGATGACGTGGGCAACTATCTTCCGACATGAGATTCTGTCAAAGGAAACAGCCGTCGTGGAGATGTCCGTCAAGATTCTTACGGCATCTATGACTAATTTAGCGAAGGTGCAGAGGCGGTAGTTTCGGCAATGTGATAACTAGTGCTCATGGAAACATGACACGTTTTGTTTACTTTATTTTCCCGTCCTTCTGCCCAGACCGGATTTCCCAGTAGGAACGACAGTCCATGCTGCGAGTACTCCCGGGTTGACTTTGACAGCGATGAGGACTTCAGCGTGTTCTTTAATTGTGCGTATTACACACCAGTCTTATTCTGGTTATTGTTAAAGATGGTCTTTCAGGTGAAAGGTCTCTGTTTTGAATTTCACACGTGGGCCTTTCTGCACCCCAATCGCGTGAAAAGGGGGACTTGCCCACAAGGGGATAGTACCCTAACAATAATTAAAATGCTGTCCCACAATTTGCTCTGGTGTTCCCAGGTTTCCGAGCCCAGCAAGGCGAGGTGGTAAGAAACGCGTGTCGCATTGTTCCTCTGGAGGCCTTTCGGATGGCCGGAGAATGGCTGCAGTACCAGCTCACCAGTCCCATCGACACTGGGAATGCCACCGGTAGCCGTTGCTTGACATCACCCTTTGGTCAACTTTGTTGTGTTGTGTCTTAGCAAGATCTGTATACTTTGTTCTCCACGGTGTCTGTTTATACCTTGACAAAGTTGTGCGATTCTTACTTATTGTACTCTTATTGTAACATACTGTATTGTGTAAATTTTTGCTGTAACGGAGTCTCACACTAGTGAGCTAACATACACCGTAAATACATGGTATACTCTCATCTCCAGCAATTTGTAAGGCACATTATTGTAATGTGAATTAAACCTTAAACCTCTCTGTTCCTGCTTAGCTAAGACGGCTGAGGGCCTGTGCACCATCAGCTCCCCATCAGTCCTCCAGTGGGAGACCATGACGGCCTTCACAGAATGTGTCGTCGGACAGCTCTTCAAAAACCTGCCTGAGGAGGTATCCAGAATACTGTGTTACAACAAAGCTGCTCGCCACTCAGTGATCAGTAAATCGGTATGTGGCGTTGACCGTTGGTGACCATAGTAATGTTACAAAAGCCTGTCCACTCCTGTCTCTCTTGCTGTGTAGAAGTTGCCTGTGGACCAGGGCATTGAACTGCTGCAGGCTGTGCTCACCTACGAAACTAAAGACCCGCTCATCCTGTCCTGTATCCTCACGCAAGTCTCCACCCTCTTCCCATTTGCCATGCAAAGACCCCACTTACTGCCCCAGGTCCTTCATAAGGTCAGCCGAGACCCGTTTTGGTTAGATTGTGATGTCCAGTAGCCAGGTTAAAACCATCCTGATATTTCTAGCCCCACCTCTCCATCTGCTCCGCTTTACAGATCATTCTGAGAACTATACATTTAAAAACAGTCAGTTGGGTAGGCACTGACCAATCAGCATCCGGGTGGGCAGTTCAGTTGGTGCCAACCGACTTAACTGTTTAAAAAAAAAAAAATCATCCCCACTTCTAAATAGTTGAATGTGGTTAAACCTTCTACTAATGATTTAATTGTCACCTATTGGCACTGCCTGGATGACAGTTTTCAAGTGAGAGTTCCCAGCTTGCAGTATCAGGGTGTGTTTAACCAGGCTAGATGTACCATCCATGTACTTCTTGACTACATGTGCATAGAGTCACTCTGATAACATATTTTGTTCCATCACCAGGTGTATAGCACAATCACATTTGATGTTCAGGATAACATGGTGAGTAGTTGTTACAGACGCAATATATCCTTCGATCCTAACTATATACATTAAATTAATAATCTGCTTTCCATCCCAAGGGCCCCCGGACCCGCGCTGTAAAAAATGTGAGGCGTCATGGTTGCTCTGCCCTTATCAGAATGTGCCGAGACTACCCACAATTCATGCTGGTGGGTCAAATTCTTTGTCAGATTTCTTCCTTCGGGTGACCTCGCAGGTCACCTTGAAGACTTGCAATATAGTCAGTGAACACAGCCAAAGTATTAACTGCTTATCGCCTTCGCTTCCTCCTCAGCCTTGTTTTGACATGCTCTACAGCCACGTGAAGAAGCTCTTCTCCAACGAGACCCCAATGTCCCAGATGGAGAAATGTTCCATGATGGAGTCCCTGGTGCTCATCAGCAACCAGTTCAAAGATTATGCCAAGCAGAAGGCCTTCGTGGAGGAACTCATGGCCCCAGTGGTCGCCCAGTGGACATCAGTGGAGATGCAGCAGTGCGTGTCTTGCTCTGTTTTTGTTTCTCTTGCGACTCTGCTACTTTATTTTCTTATAGAAGACTGACTATTGTCTCTTTCCCCTGTGTTTAGTGTTCTTTGGGATCCTGCTGTGTTCCTGTCTTTTGTCGGTGTAGATCAGGTGGTCAGTGAGCAAAGCCAAGACACGGATGTAGCGGCCAATAACAGGGCCCAGGTCAGCTTGGCTGTTTGTGTGTGTTATGCGAGCTCACATGCCAACATTGAACCCTTTTAAAGCTGGTGTGTATTCACCCCCTTTTTTCCTGTCTTTGTCGTTCACCCAGTTAAGTCTCTGTTTACACACCATCTTGGGCGTGGTGAAAAGGGCGCGCTGGCCAACAGACCTGGAGGAGGCCAAGGCTGGAGGCTTTGTCGTGGGCTACACCCCGGCTGGAGCGCCCATCCACAGAAACCCCTGCGCCACCCAGATCCTTGCCCTGCTGCCCAACCTCCTGGCACTCATCAGGTATGCCTGCGACCTCAACACTGCATCCTGTCTACCCGAACATGGTCGCACCTTTTGTCACTCATTTCTTCTTTTCTCTCGCTGTAGAACTCACAACAGCCTGTTCATGCCGGAGAACATGGCTCGTCTCAGTGAGACCTTCTCCAAAGCCTATGACATGATGGACGCTGAAAAGAATATTGCCCTTGGTGAGTCCGGCTTCCTTCATCCTAATATAGGCCAGTATTTTATTGGTCAGTGTTAATCTAAGAACACTGTGTTCCTTCTCTAGGTCTCCCTCTGCCCCTGATTGACAGCTATGACTCTCCTGTGTATAAAACAAACTTGGAGCGCATGCAAGGATTTTTCTGCACATTGTATGACAACTGGTAAGGGGAAGAATGCGTTGCTTGGCAAATAATTTACAGTGATGAAAAATACATTCCTGGCCTGGTTAAAACCATCATGATTTTGCAAGCTCTACCTCTATAATTTGGCTCTTGTTCTGATTGGCTTGATATGGTCCACTTGTCTTGCTAATAATTTGGCACCTATTGCCCCCGCCTGGCTGACAAAAAGGCTAATGAGTTCCCTCTGCTTCCATAAATGTGGCTATTGATTTCCATTATCTCCTCTTGCTCTCTTTCTATAGTTTCCTCATCCTGGGGAATGCAGGCCTCTACCTACAACAGGACTTCTACACCATCGAGGGCTTGGCTGAGAAAATAGTTGACTCAGCCTTTTTCTCTCTCGACTATGTGCCTGACCACAGACTCCGGCCTATGATTCATATCCATTTCTATTGGTTCTATTGGTATTGGATTTGAATGTGACCACTTCATTCTATAGCTCTATATTATCGTGTGTGTGTGTGTGTGTGTGTGTCCCAGTTGTTTTTTGTTACACTTGCTTGATCTAAATCCAACTCTAATCCTCTCTACCGAAATTACTACTATGTTTTATTTGGTTTGTCTAATCAGGGATGGATTCAGCTGTTTGGTACTTAATTACATTCACCTGTTGTGATTAGAGGTCAAGAATGAAAGCGGCTTGAGAATATGAGTCGAGAAGCACTACTCTAATGTGACATACAGTACTATGTTATTATCTTAACCTGCATACGGGTGTTCCTGAAGCAGCTGGTGCAATCCTGTCCCCAGGAGTACTACGAGTGTCTACTCTGCCCCCTGCTGGGCCCTCTGTTTGCTTACATGCTGCAGGTCAGAAGCGCCACACAGCCCACTGTTACAGCATCATCAGCACATCAAGTGCAGTGTTTTAACAGGGCTTCTTGTTTTCCCGCCGCAGAGACTCGGTGTCAAGTGGCAGGTCATCAACCAGAGGAGTTCTGTCAAGCAAGTGGTTTTGTTTTTATACCAGTGGTGTTTTATTGAAAGAGAAAATGTTTTTTAAATGGGTTTAAACCTTGTTTATTTTTATTTAGTTTGCATCTTTGTGTACTGTTAAAGTATATGAATGCTTCTGATAAAATTATATTTGTGTGTTACATTTAATTATTTTGATGTTGCCTATATTTTGATGTTCTCTGGCCAGACTATATTTGTTGGTAGCCAGGATGTGTTATCACGGGTCCTCAAAAAAACAATGATGCGAGTGGACATCATCATCATCATCATCCAAGGTAAATATTGTGTTTGTGTTTAGTGGAGAGGATGATGAGCAGCTGGTGGTGTGTCAGGACAGCCAGGTGACCCAGGAGATGCTGGAGGAGCAGCTGGTACGCCTGGTGACAAGAGACCTGCTGGACCTGCTGGGTTAGTCTCAGGGACTCTACAGTCTAGGCCACCTCTAGTGACGTCCACCGCAAGTTAACGGTTTCTTGTTAACAACCATTTATTTCCAAAAATTCGATTTCGGGTCGTTGGCTCCGAAAAGCTCAGTCGTGCATAAATGCATGCCAATGATTCAGAAGTACATTTGGAGGATTGCCTAGTTACCCTATGGCAATGCAGCAATTATACATATGTAGTGATGCATAGGATTTTACATTAACCTCATGCAAATATGCATTTATATAATATCTTCAACAAACGCGTTGCTCGCACGAGTCTGCCATTTTTTGCATCAATATGTTGCATATGATGCACAGCTTGCATTTGAAGTGTGGTTTAAATGTGCACGGCTAGCAAAAGCACCTCAACACTCTATACTATGAACAAGCGAATGTGGCGTAATGAGGGGTCTTCTTAAAGGCATTATTGTGTGATCTCTGTATAAAAAGGCCTTTACTGTCTTCTCTTATAGCGCTGAGCTGCATTAACCGAAAAGTGCCTGAACCAGCAGGGAATAAGGAAGAAATGGAAGGTAAGTGTAATAACTGATTTCAGAACTATCAGGGTTGCATTTATGTCTGACTGTTTCTGATGTGGAATTAAACGTCTGCTCATAGATGAAGAGATGATGGCGGTCTCCACCCCAACTGTGACCCCTGGCCAGCCCACAGATGAGCTGACGGAGCTGGGCAAGTGCCTATTGAAACACGAGGTCAGTGCCCGACACGCGTTACGTTGGCGCCAGAAAGGTAAACAGCACACCGTTGGACCCTCATGAGTTTTGTGTCTCTCTTTTCCTGTGCAGGACACCTATATGAACCTGTTGACTACGGTCTTCGTCTGCCTGTCGTGGAAGGACACCGGAAACTGTCACCGCACCGCGTCCATGTTGTGCTGGAACCTGCTGAGACAGGTAACGGTCTCCTAGCGAAACCCATACTTATTCACTGTTGTTATGGGTTATTATTAATGGGTTATTAAGGAAGCAACAACCTTCTTGTTAATTTTATCTGATGTGATGCGCCGGGGATCTCGATTAGGAATGTTTTTTGTTTTGTTTGTTCTTTTTTTTTTTTTTTCAAAAAAAATGCAGTATCCAGCTGTTTGTAAGTTACAAACCCAACTGTACAAAACAATCAAAGCTAAGATTCACTCAATATTGACAGCCATTGTTCGATAAAAGCTCAAAGCTTAGCACTTGTGGTGTGTGTAGGTTGTAGGTGGTAATCTCCTTCCCGATGCTGTGAAGTGGTTCTACACCAGCGTTCTGCGGGGCCTACAGATGCACGGTCAGCATGAGGTCTGCAACTCCGCCCTCGCACAGCTGGCCATGACCATCTATGAAAACCTGGTGAGACGCTTCCTTCCCTTAACGTTCCATGTCATCTGTTCCTTTCCTCATACTCTCAGTGCCATGGTATACACAGTACAGACAGAAACATCTTCCCTACTTATGGTTATTGTTGTAATGACTTATGGTTATTGTTGTGTGTGCAGTGTATCCAATGTCTGAACACATGATCTAGAGGACTTTAAGGAGAGTCTTTGGTCATTGCAGCTGTTAATTCTCTACATGCCTTGTGTTTGTGTTCTAGCGGCCATGCTATCCAGAGCTGAGAGCGTTGATGGTCCAGATCCCTAACATCAATATTGACGCTCTGGACCAATATGATCGCAGGCTGCTCGACCCCAATGTCCCGAAGTTTGGAGAAAAGAAGAGGAGAGACAATTTCAAGAAGCTTATTGCTGGCACTGTGGGGGTAATGCCAGGTTTTGTCACTAGAGGGCACTAGGTCTCCTAACACGGAGCAGTATGGACTTGCTGAGTCAATCCAATTGCAGCCAATGTAATTTGGGCTGGGTTGTAAATTTTCAGTGGTGAGCAGTGCAAATGCTCTAATACCAGCAGCGTATAATATCATAATAAAACATTTTGTTGTTAATTTTTTTTCATTTTTCTCCTCCTACAGAAAGCTCTGTGCCAGCAGTTCAGGAAGGAGGTCCATATCCGGAATCTTCCATCTCTCTTCAAAAAACCCAAGCCAGATAAAGACTTGGTCAACAATGAAGAAATGGGACTGGCAGCTCTCTTTTCCCCACAGCATAGCACCTTTTAGGTGCATTTAAAGGCCCCTATAGACCTCATACTGGATCATAAAGTAACCAGTGTGTACACACCAGGGTTTCTCCTGACATTTCTTTTCTTCCCCCAGCCAGGGCGTTGCCAATATGGGTAAAGTACCTGTTAACACTCCTGGTTTTCTCAGGATTGTTCCCCATTCTAGCTCTCTTGTTGGCTCACTTTTTCAAATTCCCAGTAAAACAGACATTTTCATTCAGTTAGTCCAGTGCGATGTTCTGGTACAAATCATAGGATGTGTTTTTTGATCGCATCTTGCGTTTATTCAGTGTTCTATTGCACAAACGTTTGTGCATTTTAAACCACAAAATGGTGTAAATAATTTATCTCTGTTACGTTTGAGGGGTGAATGTTAGGCTTGAAAATAATATATTCTCTAGATTGGCTTGACATAGGCTGTTTGATTAATGAAACCAAGTTACGTGCCTCGCTTTGCTCTCAAATGCATTTCTGATTTATTTTTTTAATGTACAGGATATAAGCATACCGACCGGAGCATAGAAACAAAAGCCAAAAATACACAAGATAAAATGAGTAACAAAGTAGATTGTTTTGAATTCAAATGAGTTAATTTATTGTCAGCTAGACATCACGGTGGCCCACACTTCCGATTGGGGCTCTCTGGCTGAATGCAGTTCTGAGAAACTCTGGTGTAAACTCACCTCTTCATTTGATTAAACATACTGTGACTTGACAAGGTAAGGTTCAATTTTTACTTCTGTAGCTTTGCTAATGGTACCTCAGGTAAAGATATGAGCTATGAAGAGTGGGGTGGAAAAACAATCCATAATTTGGAAACATTCCATCAGGACGATATGGAATAGTGTGTAATTAAATTTTTTTTTTTAAGAGTAACTTTTGAGGTTGCTTTTTAAACATAATTTCACTCATGGCACAAGCTAACCTATGTTAACGCTAAATACTGTTTTGAAGATTTATTTCACAGCACGCACTTTAGTGCTAATAACACAACTGGTTTGTGCCATAATAATCGACATATCATTCATTGACTTGTACCAGCAACTGTTGAACTAGATATTTAAGATAATGGCCAGGCAACAAGCACATCTGATACCAAACACTGAAGTTTTTATTTTATTTTATTTTATTTTTTGCAGGCGAAAGGGGTGGGAAGAACCTTACACGAAAATGTACTAGATGTTAAATTGGCAATGCCTGTATTCTCATACAGTGGAATGTTATGTAATTTTCATTTTGTACCCCTATTTTCATCTATGAACTAGCACTACATTCCTTTTTGTTGTTAAAGGAATATTGATTTAGGTATGTGTTAGTTGTTTTTCCTCTTATGGAGCTGTCATGTCAATGTGGTGTTTTATTTTGTTTTTGTTTTTGTTTTTTTGTTATATAAATTCTTAATCCCAAATAATGGGAGATGTTTCTTTTGTTGCGTCATGTCTTTAAATACAGAGGGATCTGCAGTGTATTGATTTGTTATGAATATTGGTTTTAGTCACAGGTGAGACATTTTGTGAGATATTGTCCTTTTGAACTGACCCCTGTTTTTTCACTTGTGGGCATATTTTACAATTCTTGTTCAACACTAATAGTGTCAAAAGACAATATCTAAGTGCAGTGGTGCCGTTTCTAAATAAAATTGATTTTTTTTTTAAATCCTACAGAAAAAAATGGAAAATCATAAAACTAGACTATAATTTCAAGGAGTTGTTTCAATGCCTCTTGTTTTTAAAAGAAAGGTTTAATTAAAATCTTATAGTCTTCAGTAAATTATTAAAAAAAAATTTTGTGTGCCACAGAAGCGTAGATGTGCGAAAGTAAGGCTTTTGAGGTGTAGTTTTTGGTGGGGCCTATGAGTGAAGCGTGGTCATGTTCGTTTTGGTTGGTATTCTCGCGTTGGTTGTGGCCACGCACATACAGTAGGCTACTTGTTGACTTGATCGTGACCAAGTGCTGACCGGTCAGCCACTTGCGGTCACAAGCGCGATGCGTGGAGGGAAGCGCAATTTGTATTAAATGCATCAGAGATATGCAGAAGACAGCATCGTTTACAGAATCGTTATCATTACATCGGCTGAAATCCTGGTGCAAGTGGCAGTAATATCTGGTGAAACAAATGTAAAAATATACTAACCGAATAGGGCAATGTAATTGCTTATTAGGTAGGCGCGGGAATTTACAAGAAGTCCAAAAACCCGTCATGTGCAAGAAGAAAAGTAATTCTGGGGCGACGAGCGTGACCCATTTGCACTACACATTTGCTGTAGTCTACCTCAAGGTAAGTCAATAAACGGTAAAATTGGGTAGGCCTAATGGGGAAGTTTTTTTTAAAGGGATTTAACTAACTTTTGGTTTAATTCAGAAACTTGCAGTAGGCTATGTGCTATTTCATGTGACTGCAATCATATAGAGCGATGCGTGTGTCCTCGCTGTCAAAATGTGTTTATTTAAAGTATTACTGATGCTAAGTAAACCGTTAATGTCAGTCATTTAGACTTCCCTCTGTTTTGAAACTGCGTTCTCTCCACAAACACATTCTAACCTTCTTGGTAGGACTAGCCTGCTAGTAGGCCTACTTCATGCTTAGTTTACAGCTTATTCGGTCTTCATATGAGCTTTACTGTCCTGTAAAATAACCAATATTTATACAAACGTTTTATATTGCATACCCTGCAGGCCTAATTATGGGACATCACTGGGGGTAAAACGGCAGTTATGACCCTTGTGTGTGTACTTATACAAGAGCGCCTTGGCAGCTGTAGAGCTGTGTGTCAAGCTTGATCAGACACATGGCTACTAACGGAGACATGCTGCACCTCTAAGCACTGCGCTGCAGTCTCTAGAAGGGCTCTGTATGGAGGATTACAGGCATTTTCAGATTACTGCTCAGCAAGACTGAACTGTCTGCTGCTCTGACCCCCTTTTTTTGACAGGGGAAAACAGTGCACTGCACAACACAACGTGCACAAGCCCTCATCGTAGGCTGGGAATCATGTAAAACTGTAAATGAGTTTGTTATGGCTTGTCAGAGCCGCTTAAAAGAGTGCTATCGCTTTTTTTATTTTTATTGTTGCCTATTAAACTATATTTGGCGTCTGTCAAGGGACAGGACATGTTACTATGGGGCATAACACTGGGTTAAATAGAATGAAAGCTGTAGCGATGCAGCGTGGGGCTACCAGGGGTTACGTCTGGCCTTGGCGTGGGTTACAGTAAACAGCCGTATGGATAAGCGGCTCACACACCCTCTCCCACCCAGCGCCTAATGTCTCTAATTATGGACGTCTTAATCAACGAAGCAAAACATAAAGAACTGGCGTACACCGTGGATTAGGTGGCAGGGGTTAGGAAGGGGGTGGGCGGTGGATGGGGGAACACGAGTGCCAGGAGTATGCCCTGTCCATCTGCCACCCCACTTTTTTGTCACTGTGCATTGCACAAGCACTCCACCCCACTTCCGGGCCCTGCCCCTGTCCTCACTTAGCCTGGGCAGCAGATGGTGAGGGGTGAGGCTTGTTGCCCCCCTCCACAGCCCCTCACCTCCACAGAGAGCCCCCGGCCCCCTTTTTTTTCTTTTTTTTTTGCACTAACCCCACCCCAGCCCCTCTTTGTGTTGCTGAAGAACCCACGTTAAAAGGCGAGCCCCAGCCTGTCCCCTCCCCTCCTTGGCTGGCTGCCATTGGCGGGAATCAGTCAGGTGTCCTAATGCTTCAGTTAGGGGAGGAAACGTTGGTTAATCTGCCCATCGCGTGCCACCGGCCATGGCCTGGCCTCTTTGTGTCTGGCACCCCTCTGGTCAGGGGTCGGGGGGGGGGGGGGGGGGGGGGGGGGGGGGGGCGGGGGGGGGGGGGGGGGGCGGGCGGGGGGGGGGGCTGGGGGGGGTGGGGGGGG
>JAOEHI010000007.1:3590023-3602457 GCA_025447815.1 Percopsis transmontana | reverse complement strand
GTTAACGGTGGTTAATATGCCCATCGCGTGCCACCGGGCTTGGCCTTGCCATGTTGTTTCTGGCCCCCCTTTTAAAAACCCACATCCCCCCCCCCCCCCCCCCCTCTCTTCATCTGTCTTCAACTTCTCCTCCAACCTGATTTTTCTACCTCGTGGACATCCTTTTCACAGAAGGTATCCGGTCTTAATGTTTTTTAATACATATATATATATATTCTATTTCTTATATATTATATATATATATATAGAAAAAATAGAATATATATATATTCTATTTCTTATTCGCCAACCCAACTCTACTGAAAAGACGATACATGTGTTTTGGACATGTGTAGCCCAGGCATTTATAGTTAACTACATCTGACTGTGGTTCCTTGTCCACTATTAAATTCTTACATTTTGTGCTGAGTCATGAATACCACTCACTGCAACACGTCTTTAAAATGTACTGTAAAGAAATTTGTTGGTGCTATTGAAATGCATCATTTGTCCTCCATCGTTTTTCCCCCGTCTTAGACACGCCTATTATTTCACTGTAAAGTATCGTCAAAAATTCGAAGATGCATTACACTGCTCATCAGAAACCCATTCCTGTTGAAATACCATTAAACATCATTTTGGAAGCTATTTTTGTCTAACCAAATCGACACTCTCTGTCCCTGTAAGTGTAAATTGACAAATTGTGATGGCTTTATACAAATATCTTATAATTGAATGCTGGGGGCAACTATTAATAAAATACAAAAAGGATTAACTGAACATAAAAATAAATGGGGGTCCACGTGTCTGAACAAAGTTTTTTTCCATTAGTGTATAGTCTAATCTAATTTCTTAATTCTTTATGATGTTTTATTAATAATAAAATAATATAGTTGAGGATAGATGCTTTCTGTTATCCTGCCATGAACATCAACCATTTCTTCTGACAAAGAGCGCCGTGCTGATGATGTTTGGAAGGTAGGGCGAGGGGTTGACATTACCATGTGACCCGTCATGACCTCCTGTTTGATTGACCCTGGGCTTGGTCATCACTTCAGAGCCCAGGCAGGAGTGGAAGGTCAGAGTTCAAAGTGCCCCCTCGGTTCTGCCGCCATGGAAACGGCAATGCTCTTCTTCTGGGTTAGGTCAGTTGTTGGTGTGGTCATATATGTATCGGTTTGAAGTTTGAGTTTGCAATTACCTGGGTTTTATTCCACTTCTTTGGTCTAACAAACCACGTGGGAGTAAAAATCAATGTTTATATTGATGATTTATTATTATTATTATTATTATTTTACTTATCTTCATCGTGGCATAAAATATATAAGTGTGATCCTTCCTAATGCGTCATTGATTCCAACTAATGTATCTGAGGCTAATAGCTGTCTCACCGTTTGACCGTTTTGTTAGGCATTTTTATTTATCGGCATTTGTTTCCATTTCACGTCTTGTGCTGTAGATTCTCTTCTCCAAAGTGTTGTGGCCAAAGCCTGTGAGTCCGCCATTGTGGCCAGTCGAAATGCACCGGTGGCTTGTTTTCCCCACTTCCTGTTTGTGACCGTTGAGAGAGGGTTCCCTAGCAATCACAGCTGAAGCAGGGGGAGAGAGAGAGAGGGAGAAAAAAAAAATCAATATTTTCAATGTAACGTGCAGCCAATGAAATAATGGAATGATTTGTGTAGGGATGGCTACTCCCCGGGTTGGATGGGCTTTGTGCTCGGTGACCGGAGGAGAACGGGGGGAGGGGAGGGGTCGCAGCACAGCCGACGGAGGAACTGTAAAAAGGTTGAAAAGTGTTCGATACCGCCACTGATAGCGGCACTACGCCTCTCCCTATATCTGCTGTCCTCCTGTTTCCATGCCTCCATCCCCACTATGCTCTCTCTCTCTCTCTCTCTCTCTCTCTCTGTGCGCCCTGCCTAATCCCAGCTATAGTGGTATTAGACTAAAGAGCGGTGGGACACACACACACACACACCAGGAGTCTAGCAGGTTGAGGACCACCGGCCAGCAAACAGCATATGTTTGTCTCCTCTCCAGATTAATGGGAGCATGTTAATGTTACGTGGTACAGTGAGAGAGGGGGGTCGGGGCAGGCGGGTGATTGAGGGTGGAGAGTGAGAGAGCAGAGGGCAGAAACATGAGGGAGGGAGGGAGGGAGGGAGGGGGAGAGAGAGAGAGTGAGAGAGTGTCTTGGAAACAGACAGAAGATGAGTGTGGAGGCAGTACAGAGCCCAGAGGACCTACCAGCTATAGGGCACACATTTGCGTGCGTGCGTGCGTGTGTGTGCGCCTGCATGCGTGTGTGTGTTTGCTTTACTGCGGTGGCCCCACCTACCCCTCCATCCTGTTACGGAGGCACAGTCCTAAGAAGGAGGAGGATCACACACACACACACACCCCACACACACGCATTCTCTGTCACACACTCACTCCTCGGTAAGAGAGCGGTCGCTGAGGAGCGATGGATAAGACCATGCGAGGTGCTGCAGGTGTCCCACCCTCTCTCTGCTCCCACGACTGCCTTGGAAGGTAGTATTATTCACTACTTCATGTTTTTCTCTTACTCTTTATCCGTTCTCTGTTTTGCTCTCAGTTTCTCTTCGGATGTCTCTCGCCTTGCAAACTGCTGCTTACATTGCCGCCACTGCCGCTTAGCAGCGTTTTTGTGTGTGTGTGTGTGTGTGTGTGTGTGAGAGAGATAGATTGTGATTGTGTGATCGTATGGGTGTGTAATTCTGCGCGTGTTGTTTACATGCTCATCTGTAGTCACAGTTCTAGGCAACTTCAGCCGAATAGACGCTATTGGCTGCGTTTGGTTCATTCTAACCTTTTGTTATTACCTTGCATAGATGCCTCCCAATATATTTGACATCCAGTCTATTTTATAGGTTGTAGTTTCAGCTGCTTGTTGCTTTATTTCGTCCTATACATTATGTGGCACTCAACTGTTTTTAAGGTGGAGAGTGGACAAAGTCCATTATCCGTGATGTTTCTATGGATACAGCACAGGATAACCCAGTTATTTGAAATTTTTAGCGTGCTATTTTTAATCCACTTCAACTGAGCGTGGTGTTTTAGGATGTTGGTGTGGCAGTGTGTTTGTGGGGAAGCTCTGGAGAAAGATGGTGAGTGTTTTCAGGGCTTGATGGTCATGAAACATTTATTAAATGGCAAGACGAAAGAAATTAGTGGTCTGAAATTGCTGATCACAAATTTCGCAGAAAGTTTGATTTGTCATTTCAACACCTCAAGCACCACGTCACTCAAACGCAGCATTCTCTTTGTGTATTTTCTATATTAAAATTTAAAATATGTTGAGATCTAGGTCATAAAAACATAATTAAACCCAAAAGTCCTGTAGGTGAGCTCTGTACACAGATACACCTCTCTTTTTGTCATGCAATAGGGCTGGAGCTACTCCTAGGTGTAGGCCTGTATTGTAAAAAATATTCACTGTGTGCTTCTCCCCTCCTTATATTCTACAGCTTTAGGCAGCAGTAGTCAAGTGTATATACAGTATGACATATATGACATATGTGTATCCCATGTGCAATATTGAGCTTTTATAATTTTATTTCCCATAGTTAATGTTGCTAGGATGACTAAGCTAAAATGATGGCATTATTTTAGTTTGGGTTAGATAGCCTTGAAAATGTTCCTTACAAAATACAATACACAAAAAAACAAACCCGACGTAAACTACTGTTTTTTTCTTTAAAAATCCTTTACTTGTTTGGCCACGCGTCTCTGCCTTGTGTTACGCCCCCCAGATCTTTTCAGACATCTTTGTAAACTGAAACGAAGGCCAAGACCTCCAAATCCATCCTTAAAATGTATCCCTTCAACAATATCTCCTTCTCCCTGCCTCTCCACTCCTCTAGGTTGAAGCAGTTGCCACCCCCCTCTGTTACGTCCGTATTGACCCGTTAATAGTATTATCCACAGAGCGTGTGGCGGGGCCAGGGTCAACTCCCTCAAGGTTTGGATGGTCAGCCCTCTGGCCGTAGCTTGGCCAGAGAGCAGCCAATAGGACCAGAGTAGTGGTCATCCCTCAACCTCCTTCCTTTCACACCAGAGGTCAGGGGGGTCAAAGGGTAATAAGTTTAACCCCTCGAGGGGAGAGGAGCCAGAGGTCACACGCTAGGCTATAGGGAAGGGGTTTGCACCATCAATCAGTGGCACTCCTTGTTATAGCTGTGCGCAGCGATGACACATGCTCCTTTCTGCCACTGCTCCTTTGCATGGGTTGCTAATCACGATGGGGCAGTTATCCCATAGCCAGTCCATATCCGTTTTCCGTAGGTACACATGAGTTAACGTAGTGTGTGTGTGTGTGTGTGTGTTCGAAGATCGTTTGGAAAAACTTTTTAATATCGTGTTTTCTTTTCAAATGTAAGCCCGTCACGGAGCATTGCAAGCATCATTAATGTTTCTTTACCATGCGTGTGTCGATAGTAAAGATGTAGAAATATAAACGCTGACCGAAACTAATTATATGCTAATTAAATATATTATAAGTATACAGAATGTAAATAGAATAAACCCTTTTTGTTCATTGTAG
This sequence comes from Percopsis transmontana, assembly GCA_025447815.1. NCBI lineage: Eukaryota > Metazoa > Chordata > Actinopteri > Percopsiformes > Percopsidae > Percopsis > Percopsis transmontana. Next base: position 3,597,914 of record JAOEHI010000007.1, on the reverse strand, counting down.
GAATAAAATAAGCTCATGTTTAGTACGTGTAAGGAAATCATGATTACATTTGATACCTCAGTACTAATATGGATTTTTTTTGTATATATATATCCATGTAAAACCGATACCCCCCCCCAAATACACACACACACACACAGTGCATTGATTGGAAATCACCAAGAAAGCCTTGCAGTATGTTCCTCCTTCAATACGCAACCAGCACCCATTTGTTTTGATGGTTTGATTTCGCCCGATGATATAGTCCGTTTTCAGCGGTGAATTCTTCCTAGGATATTACTAGGCTAATATTAGCAACCCGTTACTGAAAATCACATTCAATCTTTCAAATGTATTTTTGAAAGGATGGACGAGAGAACGTCCATCCATGTGAATCAAATAGTGCTGCGCTGCTGCTTTAGTATCTCCCCGAGGTTTCCTCTCCCTGGCTACTGTTAGCGATGTGTCAGCATTAAGCTAGACCTGCCCGTGGTGGCGGCCAGCCCAGACTGGCCAGCGGCCAGGGCAGACATGTCTTGGCACCCGACGACCAAGAGGTGACAGGAGGAAGGATCCGAAACACAGTGTGGGTACAAAGTACAGTACACAGTATACCATATCGCCACTGTACATCCCCCCTACAGGCGTATATATCTCTGCATTCCGTGTGCACATGCATTAGTTATTGGTCTATAGAATGCGTGCGCGCCCACTTAAGTGGGCGAATAAGAGATGTACATGTTGCTCAGTCAGCTATTGCGCGGAGAGAGAGAGACCGACCATCAATCACGAATGGACGGTGAGCCGCATTGCTCTTTGGCAGGTCCCCCGAGCCCCCTTTCTCGGGGGCTGGAATTACGCAGCACTTTACCTGCGTGGACCCGTCACCCGGTGCTACGTTTTGCAAGCTTTTATTGCCGCTGTTCGGCACTATAACTCATGCGACACATTTCTGCCTTTGCATGTGCTGCGGTTAAAAAATGTGTTAATACTGAATTGGCCAGAATTGAATTTACAGGTGCAGTCTCCTCTACAGTCAATTTAATGTCTATAGAGGCCTGTCTTATTTGGCTGTAGATGTTGGAGAAAAGCTTTCCCTTGCAAAAAGAAAACCCCACGTGAAGTTCATGTGTTTTTTCTGTAAGGGTTTTGATGAATTGGCCCATGTTGCCTTTTTTTTCTCAATCGTTTTCTTTTTTACCCATGGTCCCCCAAAAGATTCATTGCTGAGGCTTCTCCTCGCAAACCTACGAGGGCTGTCGTGAGCTATGCGATACTTCTTTTTGCTGCGTAAATGTAGTCACACACACGCAACATCACTGGCCTGTTCAAAAGATGTATCAGCGTTTTATTTGAGATAGTGAAGCAACATAATACGGGTGAGCGAAACGGCCTTGCGATTATGTCCTTCTAATTATTATTTTAGTTACAATATTTGATTGATGATGAAATATAAAAAAAACAACTCCAAACCACTCTGGCTTTGTGTTTGGGAATTCATTCAGGTTACTACACAAATTACAGCTGCTCAGCCACTGTTTCATACTATCAAAAGACATTTTCAACAAACTATTGCTTGAACATTTCCGTCACCATATCATGATATTATAATACTGTAAATCACCTACAATATTTGATCTCCTACACAAAATATAATTACTACACAATAACATTGTGTACCGCAGCAGCTGAGAAGCATCTCCCGGGGGTCTCAACCCCCGGTGTTAAGATCCATTGGTCTGGACAACAGAGAATCTCCAATCGTGACAGAGGTCCGTCCAGCTGAAACGAGGTCAAAATATTAAAAACATCAGCTGGATGTTTTGTTCTCTTTGAGACCCACTAATACTACTCTATCAGGCTTATGTTACCGGAGGCCTGCTTGACATTTTGTTTATCTGTGTGTAGTTGATGTCACCTGCTTATGCCACTCACTATTTCTTTTCCTTTTATACAAGAACACCACACATCGACCACGTTCCCCATGCCTCTTCAAACCCCTACATCAGCTCGTTCTTTTTTTTTTTACATCTGGCCACATCACACTCGTTTAATGTTTAACGCTTGCCATTTTATCCAACTCTTAGCTACCTATAAGCCACAAATGGCACGTCAAACCCTCCGCCGCTATCAGATACTATAGGTCTATGGCATGGGCAACAGACAGCTGTATTTGATGGATGGGGAGAAGGACCTTGGGTTTTGGATAACGGGCGAGGGAGTGAACGCTGAGGGCTCGATGGATTTTATAATAGCGGTGAGCGTTTAGGGGAAGGTGTGTGATAAGCCACAGGTGCACTTGGCATTATTGTGATAAGAGCAGGACATCAAACAGGTGGTCAAGGTTGAGATATAGTTTGGTCAGCTGAAAAGTTCTTTTTTGACTCCTTTTTTTGGAGTGCCAGAAGAAGGCTAAGAGGCGCTCAGGGAAACGACCAGATTAAGATATTATTTTCCAAGCTTTTATGAAGTAGATGATTTTTCTCCTTATATTTAGAGTTTAAACTAACATATTAGAATGTAGCGAGGCATCCTAAGCATATATGAAGGCATTTATGGTTCTTTGTATTATTTATTTGATATCTGTCGTGGAGCAAACTTCTCTCTGATTGGGGCTGCTAAAGTGATGTGGTGCCTGGGTTGTCATGGATTGCTCTTTGCAAAGGTCACCTATTACCACACGCTTTGTTGAGACGTGGCCAGTAACCCAGCTAATAACTGACCTGGTGAGACACAGACTAATTTGAATGTTTTGTGCAGGGTTGTAGCGCCAACATCCTAATCAGGGCTGCATATACAATGTCAGCAGCCGAGATAAAATAGTCATTGTAGCTTGTCAGTGCAGTAAGCTAATATTTTACTATATCCACTATTAAATGGTGGACAAGGATATGTGGTGTAATGCATAATACCTGAGCAGCATTTGCGTTTTACTACTTTCTACTCTGGATATGCAGGATAGTCTAGCGGTCTAGGTGTTGGACTCCTAGCCGCAAGGTCGTGGGTTCAAGCCCCAGAGTTGTTCTACCTGTAAGCAGCCTCTGAGCAAGATGCCAAACCCCTATCTGCTCCATGTAATAGCACCATGTAGTTGTAAGTTGCTTTGGATAAAAGCATCTGCTAAATGATATATAATTATAATTAAAACCCCAGGTTGTTTAGATGTGAATCTGACGAACATGATTGGGTGAGGCACATACACATGTGATACAGGTTCTTTTTTTCACATCCAGCGGCCAAAACAATACGCTCTACCCCTTTTTAAAGTACAATTGAACTTTTGTTAAACCCATGTCTCTGTACTTCCTTACCTCAATATTAAGTCCTCCCGCCGACATTCGCCATAAAGTAACCTCAACTTAGTTACATTTATCCTCTATCCACTTCTACTATTCCTCAAAAACAATCTTAAGCTTTGCCAATAAAGCTCATTTGCTGTAGAATGTAATTTAATTTACTGTAGCTTGTTAGCTTGCAAAGATTAACTTGGGTGATTGTGTTAAAGTGCGGCCTTAGGTAAGAGAGGGGTCCGATGGAAAAAGATGCTTGAGTCTCATTTGCTGTCACCAATATCACAAAATCCTGGTGATGAATACACGAAAATGCCTAGAAGCCTTTAGAAGCCTAAAAGAGAATGCTGCTTGGTTAAAGGCCAGACTTCCAATAGGACTAAATCGACTGCCCGCTCATTTACATGAGACATAAATTCAGTTTTGAATAGCAGAATATTGCCCCGGTGACTTACTGATACACTGGTGCTTCCTATGAAATTGTAATCATATAGTCTGCCGTGTGTGTGATAGAAGAGAGAGAGAGAGCGAGAAAGAGAGAGAGTTGTGACAGAGGAATGTTTGGAGAAATTATGTGTCCAATTACAGAGATGGGGTGTAAATATCGTCCAGACAGACAGTAGAATCTGATGTGTCATCGCCTCATTTCATCTGCAGTTGCACTACAAGGGCTAAGTGGATGCCAGTCACACACCAGAGGGCTTGGCAATATAAAACTCTTTAGTATTGTACAGTGTGTGCAGCTCTCCCCAGCACAATATTGTGTGTGTGTGTGTGTGTGTGAGTGCTGGTCTTTTCTGCACATAAGGGTCATGGGTTTTTGCCATACCCATGCATGGGAGCGTATAGCGTCAGTATTGTCCCATGCCTTCTATGCATTGTCTTATAATCTTTGCCCTTTCCCCTGCCATAGCCCACCCTGCCCATCCTCCCTTCCTATCTATTCTTGACCCCCCCCCCACCCCAGCGCCTGCTATTCTTCCTTTCACAGCTACATTAGGGTGCCTCTAACGGAAAGACTGAGACAAAAACACATGTCACATCAGCTCATGGCGATCTCAATTGTTCTCAAGCAACCTGCACCTCTGAGATGTCATGGGGTCGTCTGGTTGGCGCAGCGTGTAGCAGGTACACAATGCAAGCCACCGGCTCTCCATCCCCTCCGTACACGCACACACACACACACACACACACACACACACACACACACCCTATTCCCTACACTAATGCTGATGTTGAGTGCGTACATGCACTCATTCAATATTCATACACTTTGTTTTTACACTCCAATCTATTAAATCCGGTCCCGCAGACCTCAGTCCAAACAGGACCATCAACAAACAGAACAAAATAGCTCACCAGGAGGCCTGTTTCATAACTCGGCCCACTTTGCCCATTGTGCTGCACTCCTTTGATGAATTTACCTCCAACTGATACATTGCGTCTGTCTTTTTTGTTGTAGGACGAGCGGTGCTTGTGCAGGCGGACCACTGTCTTAACGAAGCGCTAAAGAGAACACATTGGCTGCAGGGCGCTGGGGGGGGGTCATCTTTTGCACGTAATGTTAGCTGACAGCTAACGGATTAGACCGCTTTGTGAAAGGATGAGGACGAAAGTTCACTCTGATATTATTTTATTGTCTTGCCCCTTAATTGTGCGTTGAAGTCAGCAAAGCGTAAAACGGAGTCCTCCGTATTCACATCGATGAGTCCCAGTGAGAGGCTCAACTGACAAACATGCAGTGATTCATGATTTGAATGCGTCCGTAAGAAGTTTCCAGTAAGATACATTTGTAATTCTGCCATTCCTGGCCTACCGGGTTGGGACCCCACATGGTGTATGTGGGACTGATATATGCCTGATCAAACTCAACTCTCAAAAAGAGTCCAAATGTGCTCTTGTTATAGGCTAGTTATACAGTATATCATTATGGGAGCGGATCATTTGATCCCTTTTGAGAACATAAAAATGTTAAAGCTGTGCTACATCTTAGCAAAACTCTAGCAACATTTTTTTGGGTGGAGCAATTTCTGTTGTTCTGACCAAAAAGAGTGATAACCTCTGGAATAATTAGTCACAGTAAGGGATATAAAATCTTTTCAGATTTACTCTACGCTTACATATGCAAGCTCAGACATGAATTAATTCCGCCTTCTCATGATGAGGCAGGGCTGGTTTGGTAGTGAAGTAAGGACAGTGATTTTGAATATTAGTACAGGTTGTCCATCCTCCTTTCTCTGTGTGCTTCCTGGCTCTGGCTGGTAACCCCTATTGTTCGGGCTACTTTGTGTTCCACCAGGCCCACTCATGCAAGGTAGGGCCCAGGTTTGGGGATAAAGGCAGATCCTCGGGGGTCCCATAGGGTTACAGAAAGCTTCATAAAACTTTTTTTTTAAGTTTTAGACCTCAAAACTTTCAAACCTGCCGTTTCACCGCTATTGTAGAAGACAAGGTGCATGTCCCTTTTTTGCAAACAGAATTTTGTGATTTTGAGTGTGATGAATGTTTTAACTGTTTGTATTTCAAACATTTTAATATATCAGCATCATCTTTATTCACAGCAATAGCATTTCTGCATGATTTTTATGCTAAATTTTTGGGGAGGTGGGACGGGGGGGGTTCATGAAGTTGGGACAGATGGCATTTAGCTCTAGCTGTGCCGGGCTCAGCAGGACCTGAAGCTTAAGAGGTTAGGCCTGTCAAAACCACTCTGTTCATTCACTGCCTAACAAAGTGTGGACTGTCAGCCTGTTCTGTTTAATAAACTTAAGATTTTTCCTTTGTCAACGCCTGAACAACACTTTACAACTCGATGACCTCAATATCCCGTCATGCTTCTAGGCTCACTGGACCTCTGGGGAAAGTCTTTCTAAATTATGTGGACTCTGGTCGTGATTGTTTTGCTTTATTACAGGGATATTGAACAATGCTGATCAAACCCTTTCCTGGTCATGTGTTTTTATATATAATTCCTTGGTCAGATGGATCTCGCTTTGGTCCATGAGACTAGTGTCACTTGAGTTGAGCTACAGTGGAACCCAGTCTTGGTGTGGAAAGAAAAAAAAGATACATTTGGTTTATATTCATCAAATACAGTGTACAAACAGAACAATTCATTTTATTTTATTTTACATTTTTACTTTATTTTGTTTTGTTTTTTTATTGACACGTTTTTTATTTGTTTTCAACATTTTATAATTGCCAGTCTTCCGTGAGTTTATAGACTTTCAAAAAATAAAGCTAACTAACCTAAGAATAAAGGTCCATTCAATACCTAGTACTGTAATACTGTATATGCTGTTTTATGTAGGTGGTGCCCTTACTGTATTACACATTTATATAAATTGTGTCCAAAATAAAAGCTATATGAATTTCAAGAAGTTTTTAACAATCATACTTGACCACAAGGGGGTGACATAATGTAACATGTGAGATGTTTATTCATGCTACCATGCACTGTACATGTTCAAATTGGCATTTTTGATTTTGCACTCAGTACTCAAATATGTTTAGTAAAACCAAGACAACTATCAATACAGTCACAATATCTCTTAAACTGCTCACTAAGCATTCACAGTGTTTGTTCAAAGACACAAGCTGCATGTTCCTTTATGTGTTCTCAATTTGTCTTTCTCTCCCCCATCCATTAATTTGTTTCAGTGGTTGGTGGGGTCAAAAGCTGAAGGCCGGTGAATCGTGACCTCAGCGAGAGGCTTTGGTGACACTTGACCTCTAACTGAGCGTGTGGCTGACCCTGGAGGATACGACCTAACAATGGAAGACACGTGCCCTGGCCTTGTCACCATGGTAACAGAGGACCTATACAAACGGGGGGGGGTTGCTAGCTTGGGGTCTTTATCCCAATCTATGTTAAGCCTCTGCTACAATTGACTCTTAAAGATGCCACACCAAAAGCACACATACCCACAACTGAAAGTTCTGTTGTGTGAGTGTGTGAGGAGTACAGGGACAGACTGGGTAATCTCTGCAGGCAACTGTGATGGTGCTTTATATTCTCACAATCACCTGGAGAGATTCTACTGTCTGTCCAATATGCCCTTTGCAACAGAGCTCCTTAGAGAGTATAGCTGCAACCCAGCTCTGCAGCTTGCATCCACAAAGAATAGCGCGTCATCGTTTAAACCAGTGGTTTTCTAACTTTCGGCGCTACAACCCGCAAAGATAAGTTTTTCATAGCTTGTAACGTCTTTGAAAGAGGGGGCTATGCACAACTTAACATAGCATAACATAAAACATAAAAATATATTAATATGCATATAACACACGTTATTAAATATTAATAAAAAAAACTACCTTAAAATTTGCAAAAATTAAGAAATTAATATCATTTATTTTATTTATTTTTAATTTTGAAAATTATTATCTCGTGACAATAAAATCCCTCGACCCGACAAACCAGTGGCTTTAAACAATATCTTTTATCACCATCTGACTCATGTCACCTGAAACGGCTTCTGACAGTGAAGTAAAAGCTAATGCTCTCAGTGACAAGATGGGATGCCAGCTGACGGGTTCTCTTGATACTTTGATGGGGGGGGGGGGGGGGGGGGGGGGGGGGGGGGGGGGGGGGGGGGGGGGGGGGGGGGGGGGGGGGGGGGGGG